>CM029019.1:118305273-118848648 GCA_016801055.1 Panax notoginseng
AATACGTTAAGTAAATACAAGGTACAATACGCTTATTGTACTTATGGTATACGAAAGGAATATGTGAATCATACGTGTAGAATACGATACGTATTATAGTATTAAGTTATGACTTAATGATTAATTCATTTGGGTTAGGTTATAAGTTAATCCAGCTAATTGAAGGACTAAGCCCAATGAGTTAGGTGGTTTAAGTCAAAGTCAAGGCCCAATGTTTATTTACTTAAGCCCAATTCACAAAAAATTGAATCGTGGGTCGAACCGGTGGGTCACCCAATAGGTATAACCCATGGGGCAACCCATGGGATGTCACAAGAAGGGAGGTGGGTCGGCCACCTTGGTGTGCAAGCCAAGCATAAGGCTTGGTCACCAAGTATCTTACTTGGTGACCACACTTGAATAGTAAGGAGGTGGGGGTATATTGACCATTAAGCCCTCCATTTTCATTTCCTATAAATAAGAAACTAGGTTGTTGCATTTTAGAGTTTTCAAAGTTGCCAACCTAGATTATTTGAGAGAGAAAAGAGAGCTATACTTGCAAACATACACTTTGGAAGCTTATACTTCTATTCTTCCAAGAGATTCTTAAGGAACTTGAGGTAATACTATTTGTTCTTCATTCTCCATCTCTTTTGGATTTTCTTTTATTTTAGAGAATCATGAAGGGGTGGTATACGCCTTGTATGAGGGAGTAAAGATGACTTACCATAGATTCAATCTCTATAAGTCATAAGCTTTCAAAAATAATAAGGTTTAATATAGTTGTTGAACCATGAAAATATTGATTGTGGAAGATCGATTGTTGATAAACGATTGAGCTACATCAATACGATAGTTATGCATCTTGTTTGGTTAGGGGTTAGATATGAAATCCATGGAGTATTCCATGTGATTTGGCTTAGAGAATGTTAGTAACGAAGTTATGGCGAATTTTACGAAAATAGACGTTAAACGTCGAAAACGTAGAAATTCCGGATTGGTAGTCGAATGTTGCTGTGAGACTTGAAAATGTTGGTTTTCAATGTCAACACGTGAGATAGGGTTATTAAGAGTCGTGGGTTCAAGAATCGTCGGTTTCTGACTTAGAACGAAGAAAACAAGCATTGAACACTCATTAACATTTACGAACGTATATAAAATGAACTCAATAGTGAGTTATGAGTTAACGGATTCGAAAGTGTTGAATTCTTATATGAACGCGTAAAGGATGTAATTCCTGACCTGTAGGAATTCGAATGGGTCAATTCGGATATAAAATGAACAAATTAGGAAGCCGGGAGTTTCGTTAGAAAACCAAAACTGGTTTGTCAACTGGTGCACAGGCTCGGCGCCGCAGCGCCAAAACCAGTACAAAATGGTGGCGCTGCAGCGCCAGACTCGGCCGAGCATTCTGTAAACTCGCGCCCCAGCGCCAACGTGCCGCGCCCCAGCGCACATGTTGTGCAAGTGTCGCGCCCCAGCGCCAAGGTGCCGCGCCGCAGCGCCGGCAGTAAGGAAAAATTGACCCAGATATGCTTTAGACTTCGGTTGGTTAAGGATCAATCGGAGTTGAGTTTATATACTCAATGAATGTATAAAGACTAATCCTATACTATCTATACTAAGGTATATGATACGAAACTTAGGAGTCTAATGTAAGTAAACAAAATATGTAAAATGAACGAAGTAATACTTTATTAAGGAAGTTGAGTCCGGTTAATAAAACGTCCATAGAGAGATAAACCGGGACGAAGGGTAATAAGTCATGTTGACTTTAATAAAAATATTATGTTAACAAAGACATAGAAGAGAAAGAAGTTGGTAGGAACAATGTGAATAGTTGTTTGATAACTAATTACGGTGTGCTATGTGAATATATCATGTAGATTCTGTAAAGGCTGTGGTCAGTTGAGTAAGTTATTTGAAGATGCTGAAAGGTAAGTTTTCTTAACGCTTGTCTAACTTCTAAGTTAGCCAAGTTTTATGTGATTCATTGAACTGAATTTCAAGTTTTGTTGTAAAAGAAAGGTCGATGCCAGATTTTAACTCGGCTAGACTATTCGTAAGATATAAATTGATGATTTTCCATATCATTCTATTTAGAAATGTTAACGCTATCCTATGCCAAGTAATTGGTATGGATGTGAAGGTAAGGTTTGTCTATGAACAAACAAAAGTATTTTCCATCGATATTTCGATGGGCACGCGAGGTTGCCAAAAATATTAAACGTAAATACGTTTAATGAATGTAGTATTGATCAACATAGAGTACTGTAGGCTGATCACCTAGAAGTGCTCGTAAGTTATACGGATGAATGGCCTTAGTGCTGTGGACTCGTTTTCAAGTATGAAAACTTAAATTTACTGTTCATGGTCTATTGACCGGTTCAGAATTCCTAATCTATTCTATACATTGGGAATTGATGTTATAAACTGTTATGATATTATTGATTCATAATACTTCATAACTATTGTTCAGTTATGTTGGAATTGTTATATAATTCACGAATGTGGTATTCCTGTTATCCTTGATTAAACTTGCTGAGTTGTCATGCTCACTTCTTGCGTGAATTATATAACTGCAGTTAAAGGTGAACGTACTGAGAATGCCAAGAAAGATAAGGGCAAAGCTAAGATGGATGCTTAGGCATTGTGTAATAGTTTAGTAAGTTTGTATGTATTATACCTTATGAACAATGAACGATGTAACCGGTTTATGAACCTGGGAAGGATTATACTTTGGTTTTAATAAGAATATAGTAATTACTCTCGTTTTGTTGTATTTCAATGGAATGATGGTATTGATGTTAGTATAGTGGAGCACCATCTGTCGAGTTGAAAGATACCCGGATTTGGGGGCGTCACAGGTTGGTATCAAAGCCTTAGGTTATAAAACTTAAGGGGGGGAAAATCTTAGGCTAATAACCTTGTAAGGAAGGTAAAGTCCGAGAAATGAAATTCAAGTCTATTGAATAAAGAAGATATTGAGATAACTCAGTATCGAAAGAATTAAAAGATAAAAATTAATCATAAAGATATTAAATGTGATTTGTGCTTAAACTATTGTGTATTATGTACTAATCAACACGTTATGTGTTTGTAGATGTCAACCGATAGTTTGATATTTAGAAACGTGGAAATGATAAGTGAGGACTTAGTTAACCAAGTTGAGGTAGTACCAATGCCAGTGGCGGAGGTACCGATAGTTGTAATAGAAGACTCAGATATTGAGGAGTACATCTTTGAGGAGGAATACTCTGAGGAGACTGTGGGATTAGCATCATACCTTAATGAGATGCTAGATGCGGAGGAGGAAATGGAGGTGACATCGATTAACACGATGTTACCTACTCTGGAGCCAGCATCTTTGGATGTAACTAGAGCACTGTATCTAGCGGCGTTGGATAGGAATGTGCACCTACGTACTCAGGTAGAGGCACAGATTGAGGAGATAACTACCCTATATGAGACGAAAGAATCTGCAGAGGCAGACTTTGAGTCGGAGCACGAAGAAAAAGTGCTTATGACTGATAAGGCTCATAGCTATAAGGATGAGGTCCTCGAGCTAAAGCAGAAACTTGTTGAGAAAGATCAGAAAATAGCTAGGATGTCATACATCCATGAATGCGCTCATGAGGATTTCAAGCTGAAAATTGCTTGTTATTCTATTGAGTCCGGGCAGACTCGACATACCATAAGTCGAGATATAGTGTCGATTCTGGCAAATCAGAAATATGAAAATGCCGTTCGACAGTGTTAGAAGGTCGCTAGAACTTTTTGTATATAAGTAGTGACGTAAAACCCTCTTTGTATAATTAAGGGTAGTCTTTTAGCAAATCCCAAATTTTGTAGAAGGCAATCGCGGGAAAGTATATGATAGCTTTTGGCTAAGGGAACAAGATGTAAATAGTTTTGACTATGAAAGCATATTAATAATAATGACGTTTTTATTTTAACATGCTTGTGTGGTATGAATGGTTGTTGTTAATTTAAAATGATAACCGAGTAATTAAATAGATAATAACGAAACTTTATTTATTTAATCAAAATTATGCCGCCAAGAAGGAGACAACGAAACCAAGAGGCCGAGTCTCATAATGAAAGTCAAGGGGTTCCCTGTAGCTCCTGGGGTAGTAAGAACAACTACCTTTAAGGACTTTAAAAGTGTGGGTCCTCCCGAGTTCCAGGAACGACGGATCCACTAGAAGGCCAAACATGGATTAGGGAAATTGAAAAGGCGTTTATGATAACAAACGTAGGTGAGGCGCAAAAGACTTCTTTTGCGACTTACATGATGAAGGGAGAAGCCAACTACTGGTGGGAAGCTCACCAGGGTGGGGCTAGGACAGAGGCTGTTAAGTGGGAACAGTTTAAGAAGGTTTTCTTCGAGAACTATTTCCCTACTAGCATGCAGGGTAGGATGGAAATTAAGTTTCTAGAACTTAAGCAGGGGGATATGACTGTTCCCCAATATGCTGCCAAATTTAATGAGTTGGCAAGATTTGCTCCACATCAGGTGGATACGGAGGAAAGGAAGGCGCGCAGATTTGAGCAGGGCTTAAAACCTTGGCTCTATAGTAGAATATCAGTTTTCCAGAGTGCTTCCTATGGAACCATTCTGGAGAAGGCGATAATAGCTGAAGGTGGTGGTGAGGCCTTGTCTCAGTACCACAAAGAGCGGAAGATTAAGAGTAAGATAGAAGGAAGTAGTAAGGCAGAAGTTGCCAGCGGAAGCGGTAACTTGCCAAAGAGGAAGGGTTTTAATCCCGAGAATACCGGGGTAAAACAGGGAGATCCCAAAAGGAGAACGGAAGCATGTAAGACATGCGAAAATCTCACATAGGAGTCTGTTTAAAGGGGAAAGAAGTATGCTACAACTATGGGCAGGAGGGACATTTGTCACCCAATTGTCCTAACGCTAAAAAGAATCAGGGGTGTTTTGTCTGTGGGTCAAAGGACCACATGGCAAGAAATTGCCCAAAGAAGGGTTTAGAGGGGAATAAGAGTTCTGGTAGTGGTAAATTAGCCATTACTGGACCAACACCATTAGTGGGTAGACCCTCGGCTCGTACGTTTAATATGACTGTTCAAGATGCAGTTGCATCAACAGATGTGGTAGCAGGTATCATTCCGGTCGATGAGATAAATGTTTATGTGCTATTTGACTCGGGTGCTACTTGTTCTTTTATAGCATGTGAATTTGCTAAATGATTAGGGTTAATTCCTGAGAAGTTACCTATACCTTTAGACGTTAAGGTAGCAAACGAGGAGATAATCCCCATTGAACATATTCATAAGAACTGTTAGTAGAAATTAGGGGAAATAAGTTATCGGTAGATTTGGTACCGATAAGGCTAAAAGAATTTGATGTAATTCTTGGTATGGATTGGTTGGTGAACCATGAGGCAATTATAGATTGCCATAGGAAAAGTGTAAACCTTCGGCTTTCTAAGAAAACCAAGGTAGTGTTTTTCGGTAGTAATTCATCGAGACACTCTTGTTGTCCGTCTATGACATAAGCTAGGAAGATGTTAAGAAAAGGGTGTGTAGGTTATCTATGACATGTGGTGGATACCCAAAGAGTGGGGACATCCTTGGATCAGATACCAGTTGTGCAAGAGTTCGTGGATGTATTTTCGGAGGAATTATCGGGTATTCCACCGGATAGGGAGGTAGAATTTGTAATTGATTTGTTACTGGGAACGGAACCAGTTTCAAGGGCACCATATCGAATGGCGCCAGTTGAAATGAAGGAGTTAATGGTTCAATTACAAGAACTGTTAGATGAAAGTACATTCAACCTAGTGTGTCTCCTTGGGGAGCACCGGTGTTGTTTGTAAAGAAGAAGGATGGGTCGTTATGACTTTGTATCGACTATCGAGAGTTGAACAAGTTAACGATTAAGAATAGGTACCCTTTGCCTAGGATCGATGATCTATTTGATCAGTTGAAAGGGGCAAGGTATTTTTCTAAAATAGATTTGTGCACGGGGTATCATCAGTTAAAGGTGAGGAAGGAAGATATACCTAAGACCGCATTCAGAACTCGTTATGGTCACTACGAGTTTCTGGTGATGTCGTTTGGGTTGACTAATGCGCCAGCCGCATTTATGGATATGATGAACAGAGTGTTCAAACAATATTTGGACAAGTTTATGGTAGTGTTCATTGATGATATTCTATTCTATTCAAAGACGCTAGAAGATCATACGAAACATTTAAGAATTGTTTTGGAAACGCTAAGGAAGAAGAAGTTGTATGCGAAATTCACAAAGTGTGAATTTTGGCTTGAGAGAGTGCAGTTTCTAGGGCATGTTATTGATAAGGATGGCATTTTCGTAGATCCGGCCAAGGTAGAAGCAATAAACGAATGGGAGCAACCGAAGACGCCGACTGAGATTCGGAGTTTTCTGGGGTTAGCAGGATACTATAGAAGTTTTCAGGAATTAAAGAAGAGATTAAGTGAGGCACCAGTATTGTCCTTACCAGACGATACCGGGAATTTTGTATTGTATAGAGATGCTTCGCATAAAGGATTGGGTTGCATGCTCATGCAGCATGGCAAGGTCATTGCGTATGCATCACGCCAATTGAAGGATTATGAGAAGGTTTATCCTACTCATGACCTGGAATTGGCAGCTGTAGTTTTTGCCCTAAAGATATGGAGACATTATCTTTATGGTGAGAAATGTGAGATATACACGGACCACAAAAGTCTGAAATATATCTTCACACAGAAGGAGTTGAACATGAGACAGAGAAGGTGGCTAGAGTTAATAAAAGATTATGATTGTGATATTTTATATCATCCGGGAAAAGCAAATGTAGTAGCGGATGTGCTAAGTAGAAAGGGTAGAGAGAAATTATCAATGTTAACAACTCAGAATGAGTTGGTAACAGCAATGGCAAAAATGGAACTAGAAGTTAAGTTACCGGGGGAATCGGTAGAATTGTTATTTTCCATGGAAACCTAACCTACCATAGTGGAGCGGGTTAGGAAAGTACAACTGAGTAATGAGGGGTGTAAGAAGATATTGAATAAGATAGAAAACGAAGAAAAAACTAAGTACAACCTCGATAAGGAGGGATTACTTCGTTTTGAGGGAAGAATTTGGGTTCCTAATGATCCTGAATTAAAAGAAGAAATTATGATGGAGGCCCATAGTTCGAGGTACTTGATACATCCCGGTAGTACGAAGATGTATCAAGACCTTCGTCGAAACTTTTGGTGGCCGAATATGAAGAGGGAGATAGCAGAATATGTTAGTAAGTGCTTAACTTGTCAAAAAGTTAAGGCTGAACATCAACGACTGAGCGAGTTGTTACAACCGTTAGAAATTCCAGAGTGGAAGTGAGAGCACATCACTATGGATTTTGTGGTGGGACTTCCAACCACAAGAAAAGGATACAATGCTATTTGGGTGATAGTGGATCGATTAACGAAATCGGCTCATTTTCTACCAATAGGAATTAGGTATAACTTAGATCAGTTAGCTAAGCTGTATGTCAAGGAAATTATTTCCAGACATGGAGTGCCTGTGCCGATTGTGTCAGATCGTGATCCACGATTCACATCGAACTTTTGGAGTAGTTTGCAAGAATAAATGGGAACGCAGTTAAGATTAAGTACGGCGTATCATCCTCAGACGGATGGTCAGAGTGAGCGGACAATTCAAACGCTTGAAGATATGTTAAGATCTTGCGTTATGGATTTCAAAGGGAGTTGGGACGAATTTCTACCATTAGTAGAATTTTCGTACAACAATAGTTTTCACGCTAGTATAGGCATGCCGCCTTACGAAGCGTTGTATGGTAGGAAGTGCCGAACTCCATTGTGTTGGGATGAGGTGGGTGAACGTCAGATGTTGGGACTAGAGATAGTTCAGCAGACGGCGGGCATGGTAGAATTAATACGTGCTCGATTAGTTGTGGCTCAAGACCGGTAGAGGAAGTATGCAGATCCTCACAGAGAAAATAGAGAATTCGATGTAGGATCTTTTGTTTTTCTGAAAGTATCACCTTGGAAGGGGAAAATACGTTTTGGAAAGAAAGGAAAGTTAAGTCCAAGGTTTGTAGGACCTTTTGAGATTTTAAAAAGGATAGGGGAGGTAGCTTACGAAGTAGCTTTACCTCTAGAAATGGAACACGTTCATAATGTGTTTCATGTGTCAGTGTTGCGTCCTTATAAACCGGACTATAAACACGTGATAGAGTATGAATCTATTCAGTTAGAGAAGGACTTGTCCTTTGAGGAACTTCCAATTCAAATTATTGATAGGAAGGAACAAGTTTTAAGAAATAAGGTCATACCTTCAGTGAATGTGAGACCCCAGATTTTTTTAAATAAAGATTTAAATTTTTCAAAATATTTTTTTGAATATTAAGGTATGGATTTAAGATAATGTTATATTCTTTTTGTCGAAAAATATTCGTACGACGACACAATCATTGGTGGACCCACAACAGAAGAACTGTCGTAGTTAGAAAACGACAAAATACTTTATAAAAATAACGGCGGAAGTTTTACCGTTGAAACACCCGGTGTTAAAAGTACAGTAATACGCGTGGTTGCATAGTAGCACACGGTATTGATTATTGATGCTTATGTGAGAAGTCACTCAGTATTGTTCAATCGGGTATTCGGGACACTTTTTGTGTCGAAGTACTATTCACGAGTTACTATTCATGAGTTACTATTCACGGGTTACTATTCACGGGTTACTATTCACCCAAATTACTATTCACTCTAGTATTGCTCACTCAGGTATTCGGAGCACTTTTCGTGTCGGAGTACTATTCACGAGTTACTATTTATGAGTTACTATTCACGAGTTACTATTCACGAGTTACTATTCACGGGTACTATTGATTCACATGATTTACTATTAGGGGAGTTGGTGCAAGATTGATAATACTTGCATGACTAAATAAAAAATGAAGAAAAAGAGGAAGGTATTATACTGTAATTTTTGAGCCCCAAAACGTGCAATTATCGAAACTATGTTTTTCTATAAATAGAAGCTCATCCTTCCTTCATTTCTCACCAATTCACTAAAGCTTTAGAGCCATTATTATAGAGAGAAATTATAGAGAGAAGCTATAGAGAGAAAATCTATAGAAGAAGAGAAGTCTGCTCCCTCACTACTCCTATATCCAGTTTCTTTCAAAGGTAGGGAATATTATTTCTTTCTTTCATCTTCATGAAGAGAACTTCTGTTGTTCCATTCTTTGTTATTATGTTAGAATAACCTATTTATGCGAAGTACCGCATACTTGGTGAAATTCTTCTATTATTCCATTCCTTATTATTCTGCTGGAACATCTTGTCTGTGCGTTCTACGTCGGACCTGGTTCTATTATTTATTATTCTGTTGGAACATCCTATCTGTGCGTTCTACGCTGGACCTGGTTCCCTCTTTACTATTCTGTTGGAATATCCTGTCGATGTGAATTTCACCTGACCTGGTTCCATCATTTATTATTCCGCATTTATTATTCTGTTGGAATATCCTGTCGGTGTGAATTTCACCTGACCTGGTTCCATATTTATTATTTCGCATTTATTATTCTGTTGAGAATAACCTGTCTGTGCGGTCTCTATCGCATGTATGGTGAATCCTTCTTTATTCTATTCTTTATTATTCTGTTGGAATAACCTGTCTATGTGGATTGCCACATGCATGGTGAATGATCCTTTATATTCATTCCTTATTAAATTGTAGAAATGATCTGTATACATGGATTACCGCATGGCTGGTGAAAATCCATTTACAGTTTTATATATTCTTTATTATACTCATTTGGTTAAAGTTTTGATTTCTATACTCCATGAAATTAGTGGAATATCCTTGATATTTGCGCTTCATCCAGTATCTTTGCATGGAAATATTCTTCTGAGCATTCTTGACTTTTACTTTACAAAGATGTATCATGTTGACAATTTAAATATTATTAGTTCCTGGATAAATTAATTCTTGAACTTGTTTAATTGAATTCCTATAACATTGTCATCATCCTCATGTTTATATTACGTTGAAAGTCATCTTTGGCTTACGTGCATAGATGGACTTAGTATGATTATGACCAGGAATCATTCGGTATAATCATGACCTGTGATGTTATAAGTGATGTGGTAAAAGTCCTCAGTGGCCCGTAATGCATTAATGGACAGTTTTTGGTATGATTATGACCAGGGATTATTCGGTATAGTCATGACCATGGATGATTTAATGAATATCTTTGGTTCGTAGTACAAGGATGATTAGAAGATGTGGTTTATTTATTAAGCTGAGTCCCAGCGATCACAGTGTTGAAAACCTTTTAAATCATAGAAGATAGTAGATTTTATTCTCTACTTGACTCTTCTAAGGATTGCTTATTCCGCTGCAGTTAAACTTGATATCTATTATATTTTATCAGTTTAACATTGTTGAAGACTATTGATAATTTATTTTGCATTATCTTAGTCATAATATTTCTTACTGGGCTAGTTGAGCTCACCCTTTCTTTCAATGTTCTCTTCAGGAAATGAGAATATAGCTGGGACGAGTCGGGGAAATGAGTGATGGTCCAGAAGATAGTATTAGTAGTCCTCACTTGTAAGACCCCGAATTTTATGAAATAAAAGTATTCAATTTTTCTTATAATTACAATTCAGTAAATGGTTAAATTGATAAATGTTAAAGTTATGGGTGAAATATGAATTTTTTTTCAAAATAAGCAAGTGGCTATAAAATAATCATTGTTGTCGGGGAATATTCTTTCTGTCGGGGAATATTCGTACGACGGCGCAGCTATTTGTGGGCCCCATAACGAATAACTGTCGGGTGAAGAAAACGACAAATTTGAGTTTTTATAAATAACGACGTAGTTGTTACCGTTAACACTATTGGAATACCCGGTGGTTAAAATACAGTAATACGCGTTATTGCACAGCAGCACACGGTATTGCATAGTATTTTTGAAATTATTGATTCTTACGTAAGAAGGCACTACTCAATAATTGTTACAGTAATTACTGTTCAATATTTTATTTTATTGATTCAATAATTGCTACGTTGAAATTTTGTATTATTGTTGTTCAATAATTGTTGCTGTACAGTATTTTCTATTATCAGATCAATAATTCATATTATTTGAATAATATTATTAGATAGCATTATTGGCAATGTCTAGAAAGTTCTGTCTAAGGAGAGGTTTGGTGATCTAATTGCGCGCTAGTAAGGAGAAATCCTTATTGGAAAGCCCCCTCTTTCCTGGGAACGGCCTGGTTGTCATAAATGTGATTCTGTAATATTATTTGTGAATAATTAATTATTGATTCATATGATAAGGAAATATTTATTTTATGTGGATAAAAATGAGGGATATATTTTTTGTGTTAAAAATGAAGGAGTTAATGTTGAGGTTTTTATCCGTATTTTTATCGGAATGGAGGTATTAAAAATCAGGGTTTTTGAGAAATATTGCGGGTGTTATAATTTTTAATCCGACCGTTGGATCGTGGTAATATTTGGATATGTTATACATATATAAGTTGAGTATTTGTCCACAAATTTTGAACCGTTAAAAATGAACGTATGATTTGTTATGAATTTTAAGAGGTGGCTGATTCGGAAATCAGGTTATAAATCATTTTTGGTGGAAAATTCTAGAATTGGTGGGCCCCACTTGTGGTTGGTGAAGAAATGTGCTGAATTTTATTTCAAATGTGGTGGGTGAGAATAGTAGCAGGTAAAGCCATCAGGTTGCAGGTCAAGTTTGCTAAAATTTTCCTATAAATAGAGGGCTAAGTTAGAATTGAAATCACACCAAAAACATAAGCTTTCTCTCTTTTTCTCTCTATATTATGAAGCATATTTTATGAGTATTTAGATACTTTGAGAGTTGCTATTCAGTGCAAGTTTCCTTCGGCTTTGCATACCGATCAGAAGTACTGCTCTTTTGAGGTAAGGGATAGTAAGGGATAGTAAGGGATATTAAGAGATTTTAAGGTTGTTATGGTTTTCAGTTTCATAATTTTTCTGATCTTCAAAAATTCTGGAAAAATTTGAAATGATATTTTGATGAGTTTTCTTGATTGTGTCCAAAAATAGTGATTTTTGGATGTATAGATTGAGAGTTATGAATTTTATGAGAAAAGACTATTTTAAAAGTAACCGCTTATAATTCCTTGTGATTAACTCCAAAATTGATGAAATTTTTATTGGGAGTACATGTATATGATAGAAGTATACTCTGTAAATTTCAGAATTTTTGGACAAAAGTACAATTTTTGATAAATGTCTAAATATTCGGCTGTTTTGGCCATATGAAAAATAGTAAATGACTTTTAAAAATTCTGAGAAAAATATATGTTCACTATGGAACTATATTATGCTAAATCTCAGAAAAGAAATATTTTTGGAACTGATTTGGTATTTTTCATGAAAATGGTCTAGTTATGAGTAAATGAATTAAATATGTTTTGTGAAGAAAGAAAATTAGAAAATAGGATTTTATGGCTTGAGAATCCTATATGAGGTATATGCAGATTTTTGATGAGGGTTTTGGTTATTGATGATGAAATTATAAGAGTTGGCATTTTATGATGATTAAATGCATTAATTAGTAAAGTGTAAACAATTAAAATAAATTGTTTATAAATTTAAGTAATGTTATTCTTTTAATATCATTATATCGAAATATTGGTATAGATTTTATTGTGAAATTTCTATCTTTTGTGTCGGGGTTACTATTCATGAGTTACTATTCACGATTTACTATTCATGAGTTACGAATATTACTCTTGAGATTAAAACTATATGTTAATCATATTATTTTTATCATCATATATAACATTTTTATAACCCTGATGTTGAAATTCTCTTTCACTGGAGTGTAAAGATGGGTAGATTATTGGTATGATCATGACTAGGGTTCTCTTTGGCCTGTAGTGCAAAGTTGAATTGTGACTGGTATGATCATGACCATTGAATTTATAATTGAATATCTTAAGCTTAAGTGCAAAGGTGAATTGATCAACATGGTTATAATTATTGTTTATATAAATTCTGAAATGATTATATATTTTTCTTTGAGATATTAATATATTTGGCCTGTAGTGCAAATATGAACTGTTGATGAATATATTTGGCCGTAGTGCAAATATGAACTGTTGAGGAATATCTTTGGCCTGTAGTGCAAAGATGAATTATTGATGAATATCTTTGGCCCGTAGTGCAAAGATGACATGTTGTTGAATATCTTTGGCCAATAGTGCAAAGATGAACAGATGTTGAGATAAACATGACCAACTGGTGATACAAATGAATATCTTTGGCCGTAGTGTAAAGATGAAGTTATTAGTATGATTATGAACATGAACTGTGATTTGGTATAACCATGATGTTTGATGTTTCAGGTGATGAAAATTATCTTTGTCCTGGATGAGAAAAGGAATTTAGAACTATAATTACGATTATGAGTTATACACGTGATTGTGGACAAGAATTGTTGATTGATATTACAGGGATAAAACATTGTTGGTAGACTTTTAACGTGGAGAAGATAATAGACTTTATAGTCTATTTGACTCTTCTAATGGATTGCATGTTCCGCTGCAACTATGGTTGAAATTTTTTATCATCTACCATATGTTCTAAATCTCTGATTTATTATTGATGAAGACTATTGATAATTTATTTATCTTTAGTCATGATATTCTTTACTGGGCTAGTTGTGCTCACCCTTCTGTTCACAATTCCTTTCAGGTAATAAAAGTGTAGCTGGGTCGAGCGGGGGTAACAAGGAAATAGAAAGGTGGTCATCAGTTAGTAGTTATATTTGGTGAATAAAATAGGGTGAGGCGAACCCAACGTTGGAAGGGTGTTTTGCTACTATCATACAAGATGTCTAATGGCATACAACCTCGTGTCATCATAAGACAGGGTTGTGCTCATCCACTTGCCGAGTATATCTATGAGCACTATCTATATAATCTTGTGTTTGTTTGAAGTATAATTCTCAATTGGAGACAGTAGAGATAATGATATGTCAAGAGAAGACTCACCATTGGGAAAAATATGATAGTAATCTTCTCGTTTTTCTTTGGGGTCTATTGGGTCAACCAAGGATAATTCTGTGGCCATATGATATCTATCATAACCTAGACGCATGGCCTCCCATGTACGAAGGTTTCCTTGAGCACTTCCCAAAGATTATAGTTTCTAAAACATTTTTTGACTGTACCTTTATGTAAGGTACCTTTGTGAGGTGCTGATACATGATGGTGTCCAATGTCACATTTGGTATATATTTGTATCCAAACTCACAGCATATGTGTTGTTGTATTTTGCACGACAATTGTTGTAATAAAGTTATAGTTGTCTTCTGTACCATGTATTTGGCGACTCAGAATGGGTTGGATGGAATGGACCTATTTTGGGGTTGTCACATCACTATTCTGTTAAATAGTGTGACAATAAATGTAATGAGGACTCCTTGAGTATGGATATTGTCTAGATGACAATATTCCTATTAGAACGCTCAGTTTATGTATTGTAGTATGTTACACGACAGTTGTATAATTAAGTTTGTATTTGTATTCTGTACCATGTATCTGGCGACCCAAGATGGGTGATGTATACCTAATTTTGGGGGCGTCACAGTTGGTATCAGAGCTTAGGGATATGATCCCTGGCTAAGATGTGAGATAAGAACTAGGAGGGGAAAGACGAGAAATTCCTTCGCTAGTATGACCTACCTAAGTTTATTTGGTATTTAATTGGTCGGTCAGTGTATAGGGATAATATGTGACATGTTAATTAACCCTTGTTTTGTGAAAGTGTTTGAGAATGGCATATGAAAATGTTGAGATAAGCAATGAAGTACATGAGAGTGTTGATTCAACTCAAGCAAAAGGTAACGACCAACAACACGATAATAATCATACTGGTGGCAACGGCTATCGGAACAATGATAACCATCGTGGGGGAAATGATCAAGCCAAGAGTGGTAACCACTTCGGTGGTAATCATGGCAAAGATAATAGAAGTGGAAATTACAAAAAGAGAATGTCATTTAGCCCAATTTTGTCGTGCACCAAAGTCAAGTCCAGCTGAGTCGGTGGCACCAAAGGCGGATATAGACAAAACAAAGTCATTGGTTTTAGGAAGAGCGTTTTTCATTACTTCTCAAAAAGCAAGTAAACCGAACGAAGTTAGCACGGGTTAGTTAATTATAAATTCTTACGAAGTCTATACCTTATTAGATATCGGTTTTACCCATTCTTTTATCTCTCTTGCTTGCGTTCAACGTTTAAATTTGACTCCAGAGAGATTAGACTTTGACTTACCGATTGAAACTCCGTTAGGAGAAACCTTCATTTCATGTGCTATCCAAGTCTTGGATGAGAGTCACAGTTTTGAGTGATATTTTTATTGTTAATAAATTTTCTGACGTATTCTTGAAGACTTCTTAAACTACCCCTAGAGCATGAAATCAAATTTTATATTGACCCCAGTACAAAACCCATTTATAAAACCCTCAAATATTTCATCAACTAAAAGGATCTGGTTACGTTGATTATAATGAGAGTTATAATAAAAGCGTTGGAATAATGAAAATCATGGGTATATGTGATATTAGTAAGTGTTATGATGAGTTATGTTGGTTATTATGTGAAAACATGAAAGTTTCTTAGAAATCACAAAGGGTTAAAAAATCAGATTTTTGTAAAAACGTAACATGAAATTCAATTGACCATATCTCCTATTATATTTTGAATTTTTGAGTGTGGTCAAGTCCTAGAGTTAGATCTATGAGTTACCTAACTAATCCAAGTGGAATCACTGAATAATGTGTTGTAGATTTTCGCGCGGACTGATTTTAGTAAAGGAGTCAAAACTTCAAAATGTCCAAAAAGCTGTTGCCACATTTTTGTAAGGGCTGTTTCGGCCACTTAATTAGTGAGAAAAATTTAGGACTTTTGGGACATAAAAGTATATGGTATAAAGAACATCGTGTCCAAAAATGAGCTCATTCCGACTTAAAATGAGCAAGTTGTGACCATTTCAATATTTAGATTTTTCGGACGAAAAACACTATAATTGGAGTTCTACAACTCCGATGACCATGAAATTTAAACTGGAGGCTCACATTAACATGTGTAAGGTCCTTCCAAGATTTGGGAATTTTTGGAGTTAAACTTGAGGTAGCAAATTTCTTAAGGAATTAATTGAAAATTATTTTTTTAAAAATAGTAAATGAATTTTAAAAATTCCGAGAAAAATGTATGTTCATTATGAGACTATATTATGTTAAATTCCAGAAAAGAAATATTTTTGGAATTGATTTGGTATTTTCATGAAAAATGTTTAGTTACGAATATATGAGTTAAATATGTTATGTGAAGTAACAAAGTTGGAAAATAGAATTTTATGGCTTGAAATCCTATATAGAGCATATGCATATTTTTTGATGAGGGATTTGATCATTGGTGATGATATCTTATGAGTATGGCATTTTTGAATGATTAAATGCATTATATGGTAAAGCGTAAACAATTGAAATAAATTATTTATAAGTTTAAGAAGTGATTAAAATATTGTTATAAGATTAATGATATTAGATTATAAGATTATTAAGTGATTGATAGCATTGGGATATTCTTGAACCCTGGATAAATTATATTATAAATGTGACGCCCCCAAAATAGGTCCACACGACCCATTCTGAGTCGCCAGATATCACACTATACAAATCAAATACCAACTTCATTTATACAACTGTTAAACTGTCGTAAAGAATACGACCACAGTTAACTGTGAGTTTTAATACAATATAGTCTCATAGACAGTATCCAAACCCAAATTATTACAATGCCATATATAATACAACAGCAAATAACGCTTCCAAAGTCGGGTTCACTTCACCCTAGTATAGTTCACCAAAATTAAATATTACGTGACGTATAAAATATGACACCCACATCCTAGGTCCTCAATACAATTATCGGTTGCATGTCATGCCGTTTTATAATGTATTGAGAAACTTCGACAGTCTCGGACCATCACACTATTTCCCTGTTATCCCCGCTCGACCCAACTACGTTCTCATTTCCTGAAGAGAACAGTGAAAGAAAGGGAGAGCACAACTAGCCCAGTAAAGAATATCATGACTAAAGATAACTACATTATCAATAGTTTTCATCAATAATAAATCAGAGATTTAGAACATATAGTTGATAATAAAACTTTTCAACCATAATTGCAGCGGAATTAACAATCCATTAGAAGAGTCAAGTAGAACATAATGTCTACTGTCTCCTCTAAATTAAAAGTTCATCGTTGATATTTTATTCCTGTAATACTCATCAACAGTTCTTTGTTATACTCAAGACAAATAGAACTTTCATCACGTGTCTTCACCTGAACCACCAAAGATGTTAGTTAAATTCACAATTCATATTTATAATAATGTGAATTAATAATTCCTTCTTGCCACAAACGCTTAATAGAACGTTTACTCAATATCAATACCCCAAATGCTAAAGATATTCAGATGTAATAACAATGATCATACCAATCCGTTGTCTACCTTTGCACTACGTGCCAAAGATGTTCAACTATAAAAGCCATCGCTGAGACTCAGCTAAATAAATAATTCTCATCATCGAATCATCCCTGCACTACGGCCAAGGATATTCATTAGTATCACCAGTGGTCATGATCATGTCATACACCTGTCCATCTTTGCACTACGGGCCAAAGCTATCAATTAACAATTCATCTCTGCATGTAAGTCAAAGATATTCAACAACATATCATTGTTTCACTAGGGTCAAAGACATACAACTGTAAAACCAATAACCAACAGTATAATAAAGAATATATGAAACTGCAAATAAATTTTCACCGCCATGCGGTAATCCACTTAAACAGATTATTTCCACAATTTAATAAGGAATGAATATAAAGGATCATTCACCATGCATGTGGTATTCACATAGACAGGTTATTCCAACAGAATAATAAAGAATGGAATAACAGAAGGATTCACCATGCATGCGATAGAAACCGCACAGACAGGTTATTCTCAACAGAATAATAAATACAGAATAATAAAGACGGAACCAGGTCCGGTGTAAAACACACAGACAAGATATTCCAACAGAATCGTAAATACGGAATAATAAGTAATGGAACCAGGTCAGGTGAAATTCACACCGACAGGATATTCTGACAGAATAATAAATGCGGAATAATAAAAGAAGATCACCAAGTATAGGTAGACCGCGTATACAGGTTATTCCAACAGAATAATAAGCAATGGAATAACAACAGTTCTCTTCATGAATAAGAAAGAATAACACCCCTTACTATAACAATATCCCTTTACCATAATAATATCCCTTTACCATAATAATATCCCTTTACCTTTCAAACAAAAGAGTATTCCAACTAGTAGGGCGAGGATATACTCGAAGAAAACTTATACTACGCTCAAAGCTTTCTTAAACTTTAAAGAAATACTCTCAAGATTATAGAAGAAGAATTCTCTCTATAGTTTCTCTCTCTAGAGTTTCAATGAATTCATAAGAAATAATGAAGGAATGAGCTTCTATTTATAAGCTTGGTAGAGTAAGGGTAAAATAGTCTTTTCGCCATAATTTATGACATCATCGCTTACATCATCGATCAGATGACATCATTGCATACATCATCGATCAAATGACATCATTGTTTACATCATCCTTCTGATGACATCATTGCTTACCTCATCATTTCGATGACATCATCGCTTACATCATTAAAATTCAAATTCAAATTGTTCTCTTTCACCTCATTTTACTTGTATACCATGAATTTACTATAATAATGTTACCATTCAAATTATAAAAAAACATACTATCATATAATCACATTATACTACTATAATATAATATTATAATAATATATTTAAATGAATTATTGATTTATTAATATAATTTCAACCAACGGTCTGAAAAATTAGCACATTTTTTCATAGAATAATATTGTACCCAAAAATAATTTGGACCGAAAATAAATATATTGTCCGTGTGAATAGTAACTCATGAATAGTAACTCCTGAATATTAACTCGTGAATAGTAACTCATGAATAGTAACTCGTGAATAGTAATTTCGACACAAAAAGTGTCCCAAATACTCGAGTGAACAATACTAAAGTGAATAGTAATTTGGGTGAATAGTAACCCGTGAATAGTAACTCATGAATAGTAATTCCGACACAAAAAGTGTTCCAAATACTCGAGTGATTAATACTAGAGTGAATAGTAACTGGGTATTTTATGACAACTTGTCTACTTTAAAAAAATTTCACATATCTCCCTTAACTTTAACCTTTTATCAATTTAACCATTTACTAAAATAGAAAAATTAAATACTTTTATTTCATAAAATTCGGGGTCTCACAATAAATATTTAATATTTATCATTTATCTCATTTGATTGATTCTTTATATCATTATCCTCATGCTTATATTGTGTTGAAAGTCATCTGCGGCTTACGTGCATAGATGGACTTGGTATGATCATGACCAGGGATTGTTCGGTATAATCATGACCGTAATTGAAAACACGATTATCTTTGGCACGTAGTGCATGGATAATTCGTGGTCGTGATACTAAAGAATATCCTTGGCCTGTAGTGCAGGGATGATTCGACGATGTGGATTAATTATTGAGCTGAGTCTCAGCAATAAAATATTAATTCATGGATGTGGTAAAAGTCATCTTTGGCCGTAGTGCATAGATGGACTTGGTATGATTATGACCAGGGATTGTTCGGTATAATCATGACCGTAATTGAAAACACGATTATCTTTGGCACGTAGTGCATGGATAATTCGTGGTCGTGATACTAAAGAATATCCTTGGCCTGTAGTGCAGGGATGATTCGACGATGTGGATTAATTATTCAGCTGAGCCTCAGTAATGAAATATTAATTCATGGATGTGGTAATAGTCATCTTTGGCCGTAGAGCTTAGATGGACTTGGTATGATTATGACCAGGGATTATTCGGTATAATCATGACCGTAATTGAAAATACGAATATCCTTGGCCCGTAGTGCATGGATAATTCGTGGTCGTGATACTATTAAACTGAGTCTCAGCATTATTGGTTTTACAGTTGTATATCGTTGGCCTGTAGTGCAAAGATGAATTGTTAATGAATATCTTTGACCGAATTGCAAAGATGAATTTAATGCTTTCAACGATAAAGGTATTCAATGTATCCTCACCTCTTTATCATACCAGGTACGTACGTAAATTTCGAGGGCGAAATTCTATAAGAAGGGGAGATTGTGAGACCCCAGATTTTTTTAAATAAAGATTTAAATTTTTCAAAATAATTTTTTGAATATTAAGGTGTGGATTTGAGATAATGTTATAGTTGGGGGTAGTATTTAAAAATTTTGCAAAGTATGCAAGTTGTTATATAATATTTGATTGGTCGGGGAATATACTTTTTGTCGGGAAATATTCGTACGACGACACAATCATTGGTGGACCCACAACAGAAGAACTGTCGTAGTTAGAAAACGACAGAAATACTTTATGAAAATAACGGCAGAAGTTTTACCGTTGAAACACCCGGTATTAAAAGTACAGTAATACGCGTGGTTGCATAGTAGCACATGGTATTGATTATTGATGCTTATGTGAGAAGTCACTCAGTATTGTTCAATCGGGTATTCGGGACACTTTTTGTGTCGAAGTACTATTCACGAGTTACTATTCATGAGTTACTATTCACGGGTTACTATTCACCCAAATTACTATTCACTCTAGTATTGCTCACTCGGGTATTCGGAGCACTTTTCGTGTCGGAGTACTATTCACGAGTTACTATTTATGAGTTACTATTCACGAGTTACTATTCATGAGTTACTATTCACGAGTTACTATTCACGAGTTACTATTCACGGGTACTATTGATTCACATGATTTACTATTAGGGGAGTTGGTGCACGATTGATAATACTTGCAGAAGTAAATAAAAAATGAAGAAAAAGAGGAAGGTATTATACTGTAATTTTTGAGCCCCAAAACGTGCAATTATCGAAACTATGTTTTTCTATAAATAGAAGCTCATCCTTCCTTCATTTTTCACCAATTCACTAAAGCTTTAGAGCCATTATTATAAAGAAAAATTATAGAGAGAAGCTATAGAGAGAAAATCTATAGAAGAAGAGAAGTCTGCTCCCTCACTACTCTTATATCCAGTTTCTTTCAAAGGTAGGGAATATTATTTCTTTCTTTCATCTTCATGAAGAGAACTTCTGTTGTTCCATTCTTTGTTATTATGTTGGAATAACCTGTTTATGCGAAGTACCGCATACTTGCTGAAATTCTTCTATTATTCTGCTGGAACATCCTGTCTGTGCGTTCTACGTCGGACCTGGTTCCATTATTTATTATTCTGTTGGAACATCCTGTCTGTGCGTTCTACGCTGGACCTGGTTCCGTCTTTACTATTCTGTTGGAATATCCTATCGGTGTGAATTTCACCTGACCTGGTTCCATCATTTATTATTCCGCATTTATTATTCTGTTGGAATATCCTGTCGGTGTGAATTTCACCTGACCTGGTTCCATATTTATTATTTCGCATTTATTATTCTGTTGAGAATAACCTGTCTGTGCGGTCTCTATCGCATGTATGGTGAATCCTTCTTTATTCTATTCTTTATTATTCTGTTGGAATAACCTGTCTATGTGGATTGCCACATGCATGGTGAATGATCCTTTATATTCATTCCTTATTAAATTGTAGAAATGATCTGTATACATGGATTACCGCATGGCTGGTGAAAATCCATTTACAGTTTCATATATTCTTTATTATACTCATTTGGTTAAAGTTTTGATTTCTATACTCCATGAAATTAGTGGAATATCCTTGATATTTGCGCTTCATCCAGTATCTTTGCATGGAAATATTCTTCTGAGCATTCTTGACTTTTACTTTACAAAGATGTATCATGTTGACAATTTAAATATTATTAGTTCCTGGATAAATTAATTCTTGAACTTGTTTAATTGAATTCCTATAACATTGTCATCATCCTCATGTTTATATTACGTTGAAAGTCATCTTTGGCTTACGTGCATAGATGGACTTAGTATGATTATGACCAGGGATCATTCGGTATAATCATGAACTGTGATGTTATAAGTGATGTGGTAAAAGTCCTCAGTGGCCCGTAATGCATTAATGGACAGTTTTTAGTATGATTATGACCAGGGATTATTCGGTATAGTCATGACCGTGGATGATTTAATGAATATCTTTGATTCGTAGTACAAGGATGATTAGAAGATGTGGTTTATTTATTAAGCTGAGTCCCAGCGATCACAGTGTTGAAAACCTTTTAAATCATAGAAGATAGTAGATTTTATTCTCTACTTGACTCTTCTAAGGATTGCTTATTCCGCTGCAGTTAAACTTGATATCTATTATATTTTATCAGTTTAACATTGTTGAAGACTATTGATAATTTATTTTGCATTATCTTAGTCATAATATTTCTTACTGGGCTAGTTGAGCTCACCCTTTCTTTCAATGTTCTCTTCAGGAAATGAGAATATAGCTGGGACGAGTCGGGAAATGAGTGATGGTCCAGAAGATAGTATTAGTAGTCCTCACTTGTAAGACCCCGAATTTTATGAAATAAAAGTATTCAATTTTTCTTATAATTACAATTCAGTAAATGGTTAAATTGATAAATGTTAAAGTTATGGGTGAAATATGAATTTTTTTTCAAAATAAGCAAGTGGCTATAAAATAATCATTGTTGTCGGGGAATATTCTTTCTGTCGGGGAATATTCGTACGACGGCGCAGCTATTTGTGGGCCCCATAACGAATAACTGTCGGGTGAAGAAAACGACAAATTTGAGTTTTTATAAATAACGACGTAGTTGTTACCGTTAACACTATTGGAATACCCGGTGGTTAAAATACAGTAATACGCGTTATTGCACAGCAGCACACGGTATTCGTAAGATATAAATTGATGATTTTCCATATCATTCTATTTAGAAATATTAACGCTATCCTATGCCAAGTAATTGGTACGGATGTGAAGGTAAGGTTTGTCTATGAACAAACAAAAGTATTTTTCATCGATATTTCGATGGGCACGCGAGTTTGCCAAAAATATTAAACGTAAATACGTTTAATGAATGTAGTGTTGATCAACATAGAGTACTATAGGCTGATCACCTAGAAGTGCTCGTAAGTTATACGGATGAACGGCCTTAGTGCTGTGGACTCCTTTTCAAGTATGAAAACTTAAATTTACTGTTCATGGTCTATTGACCGGTTCAAAATTCCTAATCTATTCTATACATTGGGAATTGATGTTATAAACTGTTATGATATTATTGATTCATAATACTTCATAACTATTGTTCAGTTATGCTTGAATTGTTATATAATTCACGAATGTGGTATTCCTGTTATCCTTGATTAAACTTGCTGAGCTGTCATGCTCACTTCTTGCGTGAATTATATAACTGCAGTTAAAGGTGAACGTACTGAGAATACCAAGAAAGATAAGGGCAAAGCTAAGATGGATGCTTAGGCATTGTGTTATAGTTTAGTAAGTTTGTATGTATTATACCTTATGAACAATGAACGATGTAACCAGTTTATGAACCTGGGAAGGATTATACTTTGGTTTTAATAAGAATATAGTAATTACTCTCGTTTTGTTGTATTTCAATGGAATGATGGTATTGATGTTAGTATAGTAGAGCACCATCTGTCGGGTTGGAAGATACCCGAATTTGGGGGCGTCACATCTTTTCCTTCTCTAATTGCCGAACACTTGGCCATCTAATTGCCACATATTGGTATTATTATTATTATTATTATTATTATTATTATTATTATTATTATTATATTATTATTATTATTATTATTATTATTATTATTATTATTATTATTATTATTATTATTATTATTTCTAATATAACAATTGTCCAATATGCCCTTCTTTAATTGGTTTTAACAATTGGGTCATTATCTTAATCTTTTGGGCTTTCAATTAATCATTTGGGCTATGTAATATTTACATAGTCCAATCTTTTCCATCTTAACTCACCCTAAATATTTAATTAGGGTATCCATTCCAAATATATAGAATTTAAATCATCACTTTAGCACATTAAATTCTATAACCCAATTAAACTTGTTTTAATTAAATTATAAAATTAATAACTTGAGATAATAAAAATATATCTCTTAACTTAATATAATTTTCAATATTATTGTTCTCTCACAAGTAGTCCTAGTTTGGGCCCTTAATTAATTCTATTGAGCTAACAAATTTACTTGTTTTACTTACTAACAACAACCAACTTGGGCTTTCAACCCTAATTAAATTGGGTCAATATAATACTTGTCTCATACATAATATATTGGGCTAGATTACATAATTTAATCGCCCTTAGTCACTTTATCAACAAGTCTCATGCTTAATTAATTAATTGGACTTGTTTAAATATTATTACCTCTTTAGCCCATTAAATCCAATTCTCTTGAACTGTAAATAATTTATTGGGCTATGACATTATTATAGTCCATTACTTTTAATTCTATTTTACCCTAATCCTTTAATTAGGTTTTTTTATTTCTCACACTAGAAAATAAATTCATTACTTATGCCTTTTCTTTCCTTAACCCAATTAGACTTGCTATAATTAGGTTATAAAATTAATTAACTGAGATATATAAAATAAATCTCTTAGTATATATTTATATACTAATATTCTCCCATATTATAACCTCTTAGGTTATTTAATTACCACACCTAATATGTATATTAGGTTGCATAATTTAATTCTTAATTCACTTGAATTAATTCTATGACCACTAAATACAAGTAACCCTTTAGGTCATTTAAATCTCATACCATATTTTAATAACTAATTTAAGTTATACAATTTATATTGTATAATTAAATTTAATTTCCGCTTCCTCTTCATAAATTGTTTTCAAACAATTTAATTATATATTAAATATATAAATTAATATATTCAATCATTTATTCAAATATGAATTTAATTTACTAATTGGTTTAATACCAATATACATATTTGCATATTGAATTTTATCTCATATTTTTACTTTACATCATTTGTTATAATATTAAATATTATACCATTAACCATATAACATAATACCATATATCTAATTATTTTCTTTACTTTCTATAAATTGTCTTCACAATTTATTTAACTGAAGTAAATATATTAATATATTCACCACATACACATATTCTTAGGAACTTATACACTAACATAAATCTCATTATCAGACTATCACTTATAGTCAATCAAATTATTCAAGTTATTCTCCAAAAATTTTGAAATTCATAAAATTTCTTCACAGAAACGTCAAATCCATACACTTATTTTTTTTGTCTAGGTTCATCTTATAACCTTTAATCCATCATTTTAGGATTTTAATAATTATCTAAATTCTTGGGTTGTCACATTCACCCCTTCTTCTAAGAATTTCGTCCCTGAAATTAAAGCATACTAATCTATGCTAATTCTCTTGATCAAAACTAGGTTTTTAACTTAACATTTACAATTTCATCCTTTGAGGATTTCTCATCTATTATCACATTTCACCATAACTACTCACTAGGCGTTTACATCTTCTAAACATTCAGCAAAACTAGGTTATCATAATAACCTTTATTCAATCATCTCAGATTCTACTCGTACGCAACGAGTTTATAATATTTCATATCCATCATCACATACTACCACAACATTACTCTAAAGAGTTAAAAATTTTCATATCTGTCTGAGGGATAATAAAAATCATGAACTTTGAGGTTTAGGGTATTTCTACCTGCTACCTCTTTCAATTAAGAAAGAAAGGTACTCTACCTCTGAAATATTTTATATTTGGTATGTTTACAATCACAAAGATGGTAAACTACCGATGCGGGTACTTTAGATGATCAGTCTGTTGTGCCTTAGTAATCGGAACGACTATATGCGTTCTTAGATTGGAATATTTTATCCCATTAGTATATCCCCATTTTTAGGGTTATTCACCTCAGACTCATCATAAGATTCCGCACCGAAGCAATTTGGTTCGGCATAAACTTTCAAAGAATACTTTGAATTTCATAAACATTTGTCTAGCTGATTCAAATAGCTTAGACGCATATCAATAATTCAAATTTCAATCGAAATATTTCTTGCCAAATTCAGTTGGTAATAATTTACCTTTAAAATTCTTAAAATCATTTTATGACGTCATGATACCGCACTGTATTTACAGTCCGTTTGAGGATTCTGTCATTTTGTGACTTTATCATGCTACATCATACTATAGTGGCTGACGATCTTTAGATCACATCCGGCACTAAGTAATTCTGCATTGATAATTCCATCATTTTTATCATCTTTGCATCAGGTTACATGATGCATTAATGATATAAAAAATACATTTTGATAATTCAAATCATTTTTGTCTAGCCGAATCAAATTAGCGTAGACTCTTCTTTAAACAGCTCAAAACCATCAAAAATCATTTTTTTTCTATCATGTCGCAACAGGTAACGATGTGTTAGTAGTACGAAGCCCACTTCTACACAGTTGTAACCCTGTGCTGCTGATAACAAAAATTCATTTTATTTCGAAAGGCACATCAGTGCGAATTTAGCTTGATGTCAAAAACTTCGAAGTCTAGCATAGCTAGAAGATTTGGAATACCTATGTTTCCACCATCAACTTAACTTTCTCTACTGATCCATTGCTTAATAAATCTATCTATTCCTATAATCCTCAATGCTCCAATCACAACTTTGATATACCCTAGTTCATCAAACTTACCACACGTTATGAGTTCAGTAACTTGCCACAATTATATGGGTTTAAGAACTTATCCTAGTCAGACCATAGGCGTCCATTCGCTGAGGGGTTCAAAACATACCATATGATTATGAGTCATGAACTTGCCATAAGTATGAGTTTCAAGAACTCGTAACTAACCTTATATTCTCTATCTATTCGTTATACCCATGAGAAAAGAATCACCTTATCAACATGCATATAGCAAATAGCGCGACATTAGGTTCCAATGATTATCAATGTAAGAAACTAAGTGGTTGTCAAACCGAACTCGGCCCCTAATCAATACAGGAAGCTAAGTGAACAATTCCCTGCCCATACAAAGAATTGGTCAACCTAACCATTATATCGACCATGAGGTTAAGTGATTCTAAAACCAAGTACAAATTTCTCGCCCATACAAGGAATCATACAACTGAGCTGCTAACATGAATCCTCAATTGAAATCCTACACAATTCTAACTTTCTCTTTCTTAATACGAATTTACTTTAATCCGTATCTTAACATTTACCACTCTTTTCTGAGTTTACATAGTACCATTTCATAGTACATTCTCTTTATAGCGTCAAGCTATATCATTCCAATCACTTAACATATCATACGTTATTCAACGATTTAATCTGATCACGTCGTGATCTTATTTGGTAATCATTTCTCCTTATACATACGATCGCTTTATTTTACGATCTCCTTATTCTTCTCTTTAATCATATTATATTATGATTTTATTAATATTTCTCATCTTATAGACATCGTCTATTTAGTATCACTTTTCATTTCTATTACTGGAGTCAGGTAACTTCGAATTCTTATCTTTATATCTCTTTAAGATTTTTCTTTAAATCTTAATTATCTTTCTCTTTACTTTAATGAAGAATTTCCTAAATTCATCTCTTATCACTTAAAATCGATCTGAGTTTATTCCTTATCATCATTTCCGTGGTTATAGCCTAAGGTATACCTACCTAAGGTTTCTAACCTACGGCTTTGATACCAACTATAGCATCCCCAAATCCGGGTACTTTTTACCACGAATCTGGTATACTAATTCTATAACTATTGCGGAAGATATAAACATAAATTGTTTATACATTAAACCTTCACATATCATTCCCAATATCTACAACCTTAACTTAATACATACCTACAATATCTTAGAAGATTTACAATGCTATTTTCATCAGAAAATTTAATAGATCTAACTACAACATAATTTAATCTTACACCTTGACTTTGCTTCTGTCTTTATTCGAGCTTTCATCTAAATCTGAAAATTTTATCATGATATAGCAAGGGTGAGCAACAAATTTGCCCAGCAAGTTTTAAATACAATGAAGATATATCAGGATTGAAAAGAATGAATAAGCTTTCAAGTTTTCAACAATATAAAAATTGTGAAATAATATGAATCAAGTTTCAATAATTTCATGACTGAATTAATAATGTTTGAAGGTCAACAATGTCCATAAATAATTTAACTGAACCTTATGGTAATGAAGGTGATCAGCCTTTCATACTTGATGAACATATGCAACATGCATTAAGTGCGAATCAATAATCAGTGTAGACGTGAATAATCAACAATAATCATTCACTAACATGCTTTGAACATACAACTCAAGTTTGAGTTAAGAAACTTGCCTGATTCGTTGACTACTGCTACGCAATTTAAGTTAACTTCTTTTCGTAAGACCTATCATTAATAAGATTGGTCTTTCAATCAGCATATTCTACATTGTATCATAATACAATTACTTTATCAATCAATTATCTAACACTGAATCAAATATTAGATAACATCTTAACACGTCAGTATTATTATTGTCCTTTGATAATTCTTGAATCACTATATCATATACATTATGATGTATCACTCGCTTTTTCATTTCATAAGTTATTCTTTAACATCTAATAAGTTAAATACTAATACAGCCACCTGGATTCTAAATCCAACAACCCAAAATACAATCCAGGTAACTGGATTCCAAATCTAACAACTAGATTGTAATCCAGCAATCCTAGATTCACCAATCCATCAATCCAGCAAGCTGGATTCTAAATCCTTCAATTTAGTAAGCTTCTTTTCAATCCAGCAAGCTGAATTCATCAGATTTTTTAATCCAGCAAGTTGGATTCCATATCTTTTTCATGAAAAACACTAAATCACATATTATTTTTCTATCCTTTGCCTAAACACAATATAGTTCATTGAATATCAATTTCAACAATTACATTGAAAAAATATCATAAATCTCTTATTTTAATCTTCCGTCGAATATTATTAATTATGTAATAATATTTTACGCTAAGGTTCTTAACCTTTTAATAACATTACATTCAAATACTACTAATAATATCTTAATCCAATATTATTAGTCATATAACAATAAGTTAAGTCATTAATCACATTAATAAACAATTGTTTTTAATTGTTTTCCTTTTATTAATAAACTTGTTTAAGCATTCTAAAATGCCATAAACACCACAACACTTCACACCCGACCCAAAACTTCATCAAAACCTGCATAAGCCATGCTCAAGGGTCTCAAGTCATAAATCGTACTTTTCATATTTTTGGACATCATATATTTAATTAAATCTATTTATTCATTTATCATCATTTAGATGAAAAATACCAAATCAGTTCTAAAAATATTTCTTTTCTGGAATTTGACAGAATATAGTTCCATATTGAACATATATTTTTCCCGGAATTTTTAAAATCCATTTACTATATTTAAATAGTCCATAATAGCCAAATATTCTCCGATTTTGCATAAATTGAGATTAACTCCAAAAATTCTAAAATTTTTACAGTAAGCTCCTGCTATACACATGTACTTCCAGTAATAATTTTGTAATTTTTGGACTTATACACAGAGAGTTATTCGGGTGGTTTTATAAAAATAGCCCTTCACCGTAAAATCCATAACTCTCAAACCGTATGGCCAAAAATTCTCAAATTTTTACACAACCTGTAACACTTCTGATATTACCATTCCAAATTTTTCCAGAATTTTTAAAGCATAAAAAGTGGACAAAAATGCCCCCGTTACTGACTGGTCCAAAATAGTCCAGTTTTCTTTTCAAAAATCGGGACTGTTTTGGCTTCCACAGCCACTATTCCATAAAAACTCAATATTTTTGAGTGCTACCACTTGGGTTAACTAGTAAACACATATATCTAGCACCCGTCTTTGACGGATCGCAAAAAGGAGTTATAGATTTAAAACGGTAGATTTTCAAAGTAAATAGAAATTTTGGGTTTCTAAACTAGAAAAATTATTATTTTTCTTTTCCTTTTTGATTCCAACAAAATAAACACCCAATATGGGTAAATCCATACTTGAATCCATGAAAAACACATAGATCAAAGGGATTTGAACTTCCAAATCAAAAACTCCTTTCATCAAATTCCAAAAAAAAAGAGAATCAAGCTTAGGAAGAAAAATTTTGTTTTATACCTTTTCTTCTTTTTCTTCATCATCTTTTCTCATGGAGATTTTCTCCCTCCTCTTCCTCCACCAAGGCTGCCGATCTTCTCCTCTTTCTCTCTCTATTTCTCGTATTTTTTTCTTCTTCTCTCTTTCTCTCTTTCCTTATCTTTTATTTCCTTATCTCTTATCTTTTCTCCAACAAAAATCAACCCAATATCTTTTCCTTCTCTAATTGCCGAACACTTGGCCATATAATTGCCACATATTGGTATTATTATTATTATTATTATTATTATTATTATTATTATTATTATTATTATTATTATTATTTCTAATATAACAATTGGGTCACTATCTTAATCTTTTGGGCTTTCAATTGGGCTATGTAATATTTACATAGTCCAATCTTTTCCATCTTAACTCACCCTAAATATTTAATTAGCGTATCCATTCCAAATATATAGAATTTAAATCATCACTTTAGTACATTAAATTCTATAACCCAATTAAACTTGTTTTAATTAAATTATAAAATTAATAACTTGAGATAATAAAAATATATTTCTTAACTTAATATAATTTTTAATATTATTGTTCTCCCACAAGTAGGCCTAGTTTGGGCCTTTAATTAATTTCATTGAGCTAACAAATTTACTTGTTTTACTTACTAACAACAACCAACTTGGGCTTTCAACCCTAATTAAATTGGGTCAATATAATACTTGTCTCATACATAATATATTGGGCTAGATTACATAATTTAATCACCCTTAGTCACTTTATCTACAAGTCCCATGCTTAATTAATTAATTGGGCTTGTTTAAATAATATTACTTCATTGGCCCATTAAATCCAATTCTCTTGAACTGTAAATAATTTATTGGGCTATGACATTATTATAGTCCATTACTTTTAATTCTATTTTACCCTAATCATTTAATTAGGTTTTTTTATTTCTCACACTAGAAAATAAATTCAGTACTTATGCCTTTTCTTTCCTTAACCCAATTAGACTTGCTATAATTAGGTTATAAAATTAATTAACTGAGATATATAAAATAAATCTCTTAGTATATATTTATATACTAATATTCTCCCATATTATAACCTCTTAGGTTATTTAATTACCACACCTAATATGTATATTAGGTTACATAACTTAATTCTTAATTCACTTGAATTAATTCTATGACCACTAAATACAAGTAACCCTTTAGGTCATTTAAATCTCATACCATGTTTTAATAACTAATTAAATTATATAATTTATATTGTATAATTAAATTTAATTTCCTCTTCCTCTTCATAAATTGTTTTCAAACAATTTAATTATATATTAAATATATAAATTAATATATTCAATTATTTATTCAAATATGAATTTAATTTACTAATTGCTTTAATACCAATATACATATTTGCATATTGGATTTTATCTCATATTTTTACTTTACATCTTTTGGTATAATATTAAATATTATACCATTAACCATATAACATAATACCATATATCCAATTATTTTCTTTACTTTCTATAAATTGTCTTCACAATTTATTTAACTGAAGTAAATATATTAATATATTCACCACATACACATATTCTTAGGAACGTATACACTAACATAAACCTCATTATCAGACTATCACTTATAGTCTATCAAATCATTCAAGTTCTTCTCCAAAAATTTTGAAATTCTTAAAATTCCTTCACAGAAACGTCAAATCCATACACTTATTTTTTTGTCTAGGTTCATCTTATAACCTTTAATCCATCATTTTAGGATTTTAATAATTATCTAAATTCTCGGGTTGTCACAAAATCCATTGTTATGTGTTCCCACTTCCATTCTGGTATTTCCAACGGTTGAAGTAATCCGCTTGGTTTTTGATGCTCGTCCTTAATTCTTTGACATGTCAAACATTTCACCACGCATTCTACAACATCCCTTTTCATATTTGGCCACCAAAAATGACGTCGTAAATCTTGATACATCTTCGTGCTTCCCAGATGAATCGAATATCTTGAGTTATGAGCTTCGGTCAAGATTTCTTCTTTAATATCCGGTGCTGCTAGAACTCAGATTCTTCCCTCGTACCGTAGTAGTCCTTCACTATCAATCTTGTATTTCGCATCACTACTCTCAACCACTTTCTCTTTTATTTTCCCACATTCTTCATCTTGTAGTTGAGAGTTCTTAACCTTATCCACTAAAGTTGGACCAGCTTCAATCTAGAATAGTCGTTCATCGGGTTCTTGTGGAAATTTTATTTCCAACTCTAGCTTTGTCATTGCTGAAATAAGCTCCTCCTGAGTGGTTATCAGCATCAACTTTTCCCGACCCTTCATGCTTAAAGCATCTGCAATCACATTCGCTTTGCCTGGATGATAAAAGATTCGCAATTATAATCTTTTATCAATTCCATCCATCTTCTTTGACGCATGTTCAGGTCCTTCTGAGTGAAAATATACTTCAAACTCTTATGGTCCGTGAAGATCTCACATTTTTCTCCATAGAGATAGTGCCTCCATATCTTCAAAGCAAATACTACAGCTGTTAACTCTAAATCATGAGTCGGATACCCTTTCTCATAATCCTTCAATTGTCTTGATGCATATGCAATAACTTTGCCATTCTGCATAAGGACACAACCCAATCCTTTGTGTGAGGCGTCATTATACACCACAAAGTTTCCTGTACTATCTGGTAATAACAACACAGGTGCCACACTTAACTTCTTCTTCAAGTCCTGAAAACTTTCCTCACACTTCTCCGTCCAAACAAATTTTATAGCTTTCCTTGTCAAATTGTTAGCGGAGTGGCTATCTTGGAAAAATCTTGAATAAATCGTTTATAATAACCGGCCAGTCACAAGAAACTCCTCACCTTCGATGGTGTCCTTGGTTGTTCCCAATTGATTACAGCTTCCACTTTTAATGGATCCACTGAAATCCCATCTTTGTCAATCACATTGCCCAAAAATTGTACACGATCTAGCCAAAATTCACACTTAGAGAATTTTACATACAACTTTTCTTTTCTTAGTGTTTCCAATGTCAAACGTAAATGTTCCACGTGTTCTTCTTGAGTTTTGGAATACACCAGAATGTCGTCGATAAATACCACCACAAACTTGTCTAAAAATGGTTTAAACACCATGTTCATCAAATCCATGAATGCAGCAGGGGCATTGGTCAAACCAAAAGACATCACCAGAAACTCGTAATGTCCATACCGAGTTCTGAATGTCGTCTTCGGTACATCCTCCTTTCTTACCTTCAATTGATGATACCCACTTCCCAAATCTATTTTCGAGAAGTATTTAGCGCCCTTCAATTGATCAAACAAGTCATCTATTCTTGGTAACTGATATTTATTCTTAATAGTGACTTTGTTTAATTCCCTATAATCAATGCAAAGACGCATTGACCCATCTTTCTTCTTCACGAATAACACCGGCGCTCCCCATGGTGATACGCTTGGTTGAATATACTTCTTGTCTAACAGCTTCTGCAGTTATACCATAAGTTCCTTCATCTCTACCGGAGCCATTCTGTACGGGGCCTTCGATATCGGTGCTATTCCTGGTGCTAAGTCGATCACGAACTCAATCTCTCTATTAGGCGGAAATCCTGGTAAATCCTCCGAAAATACGTCTACGAATTCCCTAACCACTGGTATCTCTTTCAGTTTCATACCCTTCTTCTGAGTATCGACTATGTAAGCTAAATAACCTACACAGCCTTGACTCAATAACTTCTTGGCCTGCATAATCATCAGACATCTCATTTGTCTAGGAGATTTGCTACCATAGAAAACTACCTTTGACGGAGTCATAAGGTTTACACATTTCTTTTGGCAATCAATCACTGCTACATAATTGAACAGTCAATCCATTCCCAAAATAACAGCAAACTCTCCAAGTCTAATCGGGATTACATCTACCATCATAATAATCCCCTTAATGTTCACCCTACAGTTCTTTTATACGAACCTAACAGGGACCACCTCCCTATTCGTAATTTCTATGTTCAAAGGGAAATTCAGTTCTTCACTAGGCAATCCTAACCTCTTAGCAAATTCAGTAGATATAAACGAGCAAGTAGCACCCGAATCAAATAATATATAAGCATCAATATCATTGATTGGGATAATACCTGACACCACATCCTTTGATTGCACAGCATCTTGCACAGTCATGTTGAAGGTTCTGGCTGTGGGTTTGTTTGATGACGTTGGTCCAGCAATGGCCCGTGTACCTCCACTGCTACCTCCCTTGCTTCTTGCTGTCTCTCCAGCCTTCTTCTTAGGGAACTCACGAGCAAAGTTATCCTTGGACCCGCACGTGAAACAAACGTTCTTCTTTTGTTGAGTGCAATTTAAGGCGATGTGACCCTCCTGGCCACAATTGAAGCATACACGTTTCCCCATCAAGCACACACCCTTGTGAAACTTTTCGCATGTAGCACATGATTCAAACTTCCTATTCTACTGATTACCCTGCTGGTTTCTAGCACTCACATTGCCATTCCATTTCCTCTTCAGATTGTTGTTGTTGTTTCCACTACTACCACCTCCATTCTTAACCTCCACCTCATTTTTCTTCTTTTTCTGTTTCTGATTGAACTTTGTGACTGCCTTGCCTCCACCTTCAGTGAGTATTTCCTTCTCCATTACCGCTGCAAACATTTTTAGTTGGAACAGGCAGACCCTACTATACAACCAGGGCTTCAGTCTCTGTTCAAACCTCTTCGCCTTGCATTCGTCTGTGCTGACTTGGTATGGCGCAAACCTCGCCAACTAGTTAAATTTTGTGGCATACTCAGATACCGTCATCGTTCCCTACTTCAGTTCTAGAAACTGAACCTCTAACTGACTCTTCGAACTCTCTTGGAAATAAGTCTTGAAGAATATCTCCTTAAACCTATCCCAAGTCATAACACATTGTCCTTCTCGAGTTTTATTGGCCTGAAACCAATAACTAGCCTCTGCTTTCAACATGAATGTTACAAAAGCAGTCTTCTGATCCTCCCCTACCCTAGCGACATCAAACACCTTTTCTATCTCCATGATCCAGGTCTGTGCCTCAACTGGATTCATGGACCCACGGAATTCTGGTGGTCCAACCACCTTGAATTCCTTAAAAGTTATACCTTAATTCTGCGGTTAATTTTACAATGCACCCATCAGTAATGTCACTAGCTGTTGAACGGGGTTAGCTTCAGCATCATTATTGTTAGTTCCCTCAGTGGTTCTCTGTCGGGGTGGTTGACGTCTTGTAGGCATTTTATGTTTTTAAAAAAAATACATCAATTAGATTATTATCCAATTTCCTTTAAGTAATTTCTAATTAACTTGCCCCCATAAAAGAAATTATCACATAACATATAACACTTTGAATAAAGTAAAATAATAACTTTTATTCATTCATAATTTCTTTGAAAATATCATAACAATAACATCACTGCTATTTGCATTACTTTCCTGAACTACTAAAGTTTCAGGATAATATCATCATTATCATACCCCATGGTTACATAACACTAGGGATTCACACATTATTTAACACTTTATTAATCGCATACATTCCCTACGATGTCCTACTAAGATACTCCGTAGCCTTTCTACGCTCCTCCTCCATAATCTGAAATATTGGTTGGCGATCTGACATATACGATGGCAGAGTCTCGGACTGAATCGGATAACCCATGACCTGATCTTGAGCTCGATTAATCACGATATTGAATACTTTATCCATATCCTCCATCTTCATCCTCTTTTCCTGTGCGTCTCTTACTGCTATCCTGGTTCGGTGATAAGCTTTCTCGTATACGTCTTCAGCTCTTGCCCTCTTAGTAGCTTCTTCCTTTAGCTTGTTCTCCAGTTTTGCTATCACCTCGATTAGTTGTTCATTCTCTCCTTTAGTCTGCATCAGCTTCTCTTCGACATTAGTCAGACGTTCGTCTCGATCCTGGATCTCATCGTCCTTCTGTGCCATCGAAGTTTGTTATTCAGCTGCTATTTCTTGCAACTCCTCGACGGTATCCTACAGTTCCACGTTACGGTCATAGACTTCATCATACATACGAGCAGCTATCTAGTTCAGTGGAATCTCTTCATCCTCATTCTCCTGTGGCAGCTCAACAGGATCCTCCTCCTCCGTTTCCACATTATCATCCTCATCTTCAACCACTGTAACCAACGGGGCTGACTCCCGTGGCAGTAGTTGTTCCAAAACCACCTGAATGTCACGAGGCTCCTCTTCTATAGGCATCTGGGGTCCTTCTTCCCTAGCCTGACTGGATTCTCCTACATTAGTCATCCTGTCAACAAATTTTTAAGTTTTAATTACTAATATTTACTACTCGACTCTCACGAGCACATAGTTGTAAACACATAAGCACATAAGTGTTTTATTACTTTTTCCTTAAAACTCGATAAGAGTTTATCACCACTATCTTTTTAAAGGTTACTTCCTAAGACTTTTCCCCCACCTAAGGTTCATAACCTAAAGTTTTGATATCAACATGTGACACCCCCAAATCCGAGTACTTCATTCTCTCAGGATTCGGTGTTCACTTGATAAAAAAAACATTCATTTCTAACTACCCAATCATAATAAAATTGAATAATAAATCTTCCCATAAAGGATTACATTACTAAAAATCTCACAGGTTATCTAACCTTTACATACAATCATTCAAATGCGGAAAATAAATAAACTTCATTACAATCATTCTAACTAAAGTCTGATAATAAAATATCAACAATGATTACAAGTCTTCAATACTTGTTCATCTTTCCTTTTCCTTTACTGGTGCTAGGTACGTCGACCTTCTCAACTTTAGCTGCAATAGTTATATAAGCAAGAGTGAGAAAACAAGGCTCACTTGAAATGAAATTGAATAAAGCTTTACATCAACTGCCAAATAATAGGCTCAATAGAACTGAACAATATGTTCTATTAACATTCTGAAACATATCACTGAGGGTCTAATGACCACGAACCATGTCCACAGTTATAAGTACTCTTTCAACTTAAACTTTAACAGTCATAAGACTATAAGGACTCCACGTACTTACGGGGATCAATCCTTCGTACAATGTATTGTGCATAAACATTTCAACGCTAAGCGTAAACCCCTAATAATAGGGTTGTTCATCTCAGTATTTAGAGTACAAGTCCGCACCAAAGTAAGTTTGGTTTGGATATATTTCAAGGAAATTTAGAATTCAACGGTCATCAACTAAGGATTAGTTGAATACAAAAGTAATAACGTTATGCTATGGAATAATCATAACTGAATCGACATTGTAAATTAATATCATGCTTTAGGAATAATCTAATAGAATAAACATTGAATAATCATAACATCACTTGCTTGAATAATATTAAGTCAAGGTTATTGAGAATTGAGTGCTAAACATGCATAGCGAATAGTAATTTGAATGGTAAAATTGTTCAACACTAGGATATTAAAATATATATATATAAACTTGTAAGCTAAATAACAAGTTACATATTAAAGAAACTTGCTCAATATCAAAAGATAAGATTTAGAAAATTTTCACAATAATAATAAGGTAGAGTAAGAACTTGTTCAACGAAAGTAATCTTGCTCAACGGAGTATAGAGATAGGAAACTTGCAAAAATCGTAATTTGACTAGCTCAACGAAAATGTGGAGATAGAAAACTTGCATTGCGCGTAGATTAAACCGTTATAATCCAAATCACAATTATCCTATACATATGTCAACATGACATAATCAATCATTACGCACATTCTATATATCTACATCACGTATGGAGTGATCTTTAAATCACTTAATCAATTTACATTAGTAAAATAATAACAACACTCGTAAGGTATTAATACCATGCTCGTTCTTAGCACTACAATACCTAAATAACAAAAATATAATTTTAACAGTTCTCATATAGCATTACACTAACAATTGCAGACTTTTGTGTAAGGCAAAAGTCGTTCCTGAACTTTCTACTAAGTGGCACCGAGGCGCCATAGTGTGAACTGTGGGCCGTGCTGCGGCATGGAAAGCGACGCTTCGGCGCAAGAACTATGCCAGGCATCGGTGCTGCGACGCGAAATGTGGCACTGCGGCGCGGGTTGCTAGGCTGCGGCTCTGACTTTGGCACTGAGGCGCCTAAACTCACAGAACCGAGCACGAAGACCAATTTTGGTCTAAAGAACAGTTTCTAGCAGCTAATTTATCACACGTAATCCATGTAAATTACACTTAACCATTAATAAGCACACATATACCAATTTAGCACAACTTAACAATGATTTTAGAAAACTTACATCTTTAAAAACACTGTTTAAGAACAAAACTCCATTGTTGATATATGTTGACACAGTTTAACACTGTAATACTAATAATAAACCAACTTTGATTACTTTAGACTACGATTCTCTGCAATTCATACCCAATTAACATACATGACGTTTAATTCTATAATTAACATACAATCACATACTAATCTTGTTATCATGCAAAACATACGTTCATACATGTTTTTCACATTTTCAGTGTAAAAACAATTCTTCTTTCTCTTTGAATATAATTTAGCATACAACACATATATACATATATATACATGCTAGTTATAACAATTATAATTACAAATACATGTAATATCATAACCAATTTTAAAACATGGTTTACAGACAATTTTTGTAAAATCTTTATACACAGTGAATGATCTTCAAGAATATAGAGACATATAAATTATAACATAAAACATATATGTTAAGGCTTTAAAACATACCTTTTGTTGTTAAGAACTCTTTGTTAATCACTGATACTAGCTTGAAACACAGAACTTATTTTTTTTTTGGGAAAACACAGACTTGCCTTTCTCTCAATTTTCTCTGAAACCCTCTAGAACTTTTCTTCTCAGACTTAACAAATAACGGGAGCGTAAAGGAAACTAACTTATAAACAAGTAAGCGTCAAAAATAAAAACTGATATGGCAATTATAAGCCTATTAACTATTATCAATTATAAAGTTATAACATATAGGTTATAAATCTATATCTTATTTATTTAATTTATATAATTCAAAAGTTTTTAAAAAATCAAAAAGTCATAAGGCTCCGTTTGGCAAAACCCTTTAAAATAAAAGACTTAATAACCTTAAGTCTTGTTTGGCAAAACCAAATTAAACTACTTTAATTTTAATAACTCTTTATAGTAAAGTTATTTGTCGCACTTTATTTAATTAAGTTTTCATACTTAATTAATTAATTCAAATAACAATTTATTAAATAATCATTTAATCACATAACTCAATACAAATAAGTAACCAACTCAAATCAAATTAAACAAATACAAATATTTATTCAACGATAAACATATCCAATAAATATTTATATAATACAATAAAAATTTACAATTACAAATAAAAAATTTGGATTGTTACAACATCGGCAAGACTAGCTATCACATCTCGACTGATAGTATGTCGAGTCTTCTTTGCCTCTACAGGATACTCAGCAACTTGCCGTTGATAATCCTCATGAGAACTCCTACGAATATAGGACATTCTACTGATCCTCTGCTTCTTAGCCTTTAGCTCGTGTCTAAGCTCAAAGGCCTCGTGTTTTAGCTCATGGACCTTGTCCATTGCTTAAACATTCTCATCTTGCTCTTCTTCCCACAACGTCTCCATGTCTTTCTTGTTTTCCAAGATGTCATGGATCTCCTCCTTCAACTCTTTCAGCTCTTTCCCTAACTGGATATTCCTATCCAATACTGTCATGAACAACGCCTTCATTGACTCCCCCGGAGTCATCTCCTCTGTAGGTACTACCGTATTAAACGATACCATCTCCACTTCCTCCTCCGACATACCATCGAACAAGGATGTAAATCCTAGGTTCTTAGAATCTTTTGACTCAATCACCACCAGCACTGGCAACTTAGCTACAGGTGTCGGTAAAATCTCTACTTGATTAACAGACTCTTCACAACAAAACAAATTATCTTAGTTAATACACATCATTAAAATAGTAAAAACACATATCACATTTAATGCATTTTTAGGGTTAACTTCATCTTTTACTTCTTTAACTCTTCTTAAGGTTATGGCATAAGGTTTTTTCCCCCTTAAGTTTTATAACCTACAGCTCTGATACCAACCTATGACGCCCCCAAATCTGGGTATCTTCCAACCCAACAAAAAGTACTACACGAGACTACAGTTCACACATACATTCAATTGAAATACCTCAAAAGAGTGAATATGTCTTCTTTATATTACAAAATAATATTTTCCTTCCCAGGTTCTTTATAGCCATTACATATGTTCTTTATCATAGTATCAAATAAATAAAAAATTCCATACTATGCTATTGCAAAGACAACTTATTTGTCTGCCTTAGCCTTTCCTTTATCCTTACTGGATCTTTCGGTCCGTTCGGTCTTAGCTGCATTCATATGGTTCAAGCAAGGGTGAGCATAACTAGCTTTGTAAGTATAACAATTCATTTGAGCAATATGTTTGAATCATATGAATATATATATATATATATATATATATATATCTTCTATAACTGAATCAATAGTTATGAAGTACTATAGATAATTCAAAATAGCACTTTTCTTTTCTTTAAAAATGTTTAACAATGCATAACATACATTAAACATCGATTTTGGTCCAAGACCTTGAGCATTTCATTCTTTCTTTGAAAAAGGACAACCCGACACCAAGTCCGTAAGTCTTACATTTCTTACGAGCACGTCTAGGTGATCAGCCTATAGTATTCTATGTTGTACAATATTACTTCATTAAACGTATCTACGTTTAAGTTTTGGCAACCTCACGTGCCTATCGATTGACGACAAAATCTTTGTTTATTCATACTCAATCTTTCTTTGAAATCCATACCAAAACAGTTGGCGTAAGATAGCCACATTGATAATATTTTGATAGTTTATAAGGAAATCCACAAAATGCATTAAATCTAACCTAAGGAATTGGCTTCGACTTCTTTATACATCAATTCATGCGTAGGATACATGAATCATAAAGCTTTTCCAAAAGGATTATAGACAAGGGTTCAGAACACTTACCTTCAGCGTCTTCTACAGTTAATTCACCTCTCTTTTGTGTCTTTATAGATTCTACAATATATGATAACATAGTATACCACATTAGGTCAAAATGATCACGTATTGACATTAACTTATCTTCTCCTTCTTCTCGGTCTAATCATTCATAACATTAGCTACCATTTATTAGTTTAGTTAACGTTCATTATGGTTTATTGTATTACTTTGTGTTTACATTCGAGTAACCTTTCGTTAACTTTTAATCGTTAAACTTAAGTTATAATCATCCTTAATGATGTTACTTTAAGTTTAATTAAGGTAATAATTCACCTTCAATCAACTTCCTCTTTCATTATATTCATTATCTTTCTTCAGTGTCTTCTTCCTAGTACTGGCACTGCGGCGCCAGTCTCCTAAGTATGTTATGCGCTACTGTGCGAGTTAGCAGTGTCTTGGATTCGGTTATGGCGCTATGGTGCCAAACCCTTCAGTATATGTCACGCTGCGGTGTGACTTGGCAGTGTATGGGATCCTGGGATGGCGCTGCGGCGCTAACTTTATAAGCTTGGGCGGCACTGCGGTGCCAGCCCTGAGCCTGAGAGAAATTTTAAGTTTTTCAATTCCAAGTCTTTTCGGGCTCGTAACTTAATCGTTATAAGTCAGAATTGGCTCATTCAAAAGCGGTTATCTCACATATCTCATATACTATGATTTCATTAGGGCAACTTATGTTTTCAAATCCGTTAACACTAAATTCATAGTTTAAGTTTCTTATTACACGTTCGTTAAATGTTCATGAACGTTCATAGCTTGTTTCTTCGTTTTAAGTCAGAATTCGACCATTCTTGAGTCCGCAACTCTTAAATACAAATTTCTATGATACGCCTTCGAAAACTAAGGTTTCCGAGTTAAACGGCGACTTTTGACTTTCATTTTGAAAATTTCACGATTTCGACGATTATCGTCTACTCTCGTAAATTTCGCCATAACTTCGTTACTTGAGATTTTTACTCCGTTCAAAATGGATTCATTCCATCTTTCATACATCTATCATCCTAACCAAACATATATCATCTAATCCTATACGCTATGGTTTTAAACTTGTCCATCAACAACATACGACAAATTTTCATATGTTCTTCATTAGTTCATAATTCTATGATTATGATTCCACTTGTAACACGGTTTATTAATGTTGAAGTCCACTAATAGTCATCCTTGTTACTCCTTATGATATAGGCTCCACCAATATCCACTTCTCTATCAAACTACAATTGAAAAGATGAAGAATAATGGTCTAAGGATTACTTACCTTTGTTATTCTAACTTGGTTCTTCTTCTTCTTGGATTAGTAAGACAACTCTCACTTTTCTCTCAATGATATTTGCTTTAAGTGTTGGTGAAAATTAACAAGCCACAAAAACAATCCAAGCTCTCTATTTATAGACTTAGCAAAGTGAGGGCAAAATGGTCCATTGGTCCCACCTCCTTACTATTCCCACCTCCACAACCAAACTTCCAAAGGAAGCTATCCCACCTCCTTATTTGGCCAACCATGACTCACCATGGGGGGCCCAAATGGATTGCCCCATAGGTTTTCCTCACTCGGTGACCCATCGGTTCGATCCACGGGTCTGGTTCTTGGTTCGGGCTTAGGTTTAATTAACTTTGGGCCTAACGTTGGGCTTGCATTACTTATCTTTGGGCCTCAACAATATTTCACTTGGGCTTGCCAAATACACAAGCAAATCCTACTAGTCCATTACAAATAGTTTAGGTTTTTAACGTATAATCCTCGTATACTAATTCGTATAACGTTCATCATATACGTTATGTCATCCTTCATAAATACTTATACCATACTTCGTATCGTACTCGTATTCATTACTTCGTATAATAACTTTCTTATTATACGATCAATATTTATTCAAATCTTTACTTTCCTTAACATTCTCGAATTTAGTACGCAGGCCAAAAACCGCGTTTGTCAAAACTGAATTATTATTACATGATCCATCCTTCCTTATCATTCTATCATTACGTATTTCCTGAAAGTTCAAAAATAATTCTCGAGCAGAAATGGATGAATAGTATTTTTCAGAGAAATTCTCGGAAAACTTTTACTTTCATCTTGGAAATTCAAACACTTTAATTATATTACGTAGCCAAAATACTACAACATTATTCCACTTTTAGGTTATAAAATAACTTTCATCTTGCTTGTTATAAATAACATATGTTTAATTTTATTCATTATTTAATCAAATAAAACTATTTTACAATCAATCCCATTTTCTGGGTTGTTACACCAATCATCTCCCTAATCTACCTAAACTATATGTACAATCATTATCTACTAGAAAATGGAGAGAAAACTAAATAAAAGAGAGAGAGAGATTATTAGAGGGGAGAGTTCTGTCAAAAGGAGGCTACCATATATATATATATATATATATATATATATATATATATATATATATATATATATATATATAAGTTTTCTTCTTTAGCTAGGTCAATTCCTACTCTTGTCTGCCTGGGAACCGAAGGTGGCGCTGTAACACCAGCTTGTGAAGGAACTGAAGCATTGCAGCACTGGCTCTTGGGCAACTGCTGACGTAGGACGGTGCTGCGGCCCCGCTTTATATAGGGGCTGAGGCGCTGCGGCGCTGATTGCAAGAAAATTACCCTTTTGCCCTATAAAAGATGGAAATGACCTAATAAGCCCTGTAAAACATATATTAAGCAAAATAATAATAAAATACTATAAAAGTGATATAACATACGACAAACAAGCAACTTCTTAAGCATTAGAGGATCTGATTCGCGAGTATAAATCCCACTCATCAAATACCCCCAAACTTAAGCCTTTGTTTGTCCTCAAGTAAAAATATCTAAAAAAAATCAACAAAAATAAAATATAAATGCGAAATAAGCTAAATACTTTACACCCGCATCATGGCTTCTAAGCTCAAAACAACTATTTTCCGAGAAAACGAAAAACATAGATATGAGTGAGGTTTCAATCAATCTCAAGCTTAAGACTGTATTCGATCCAGTAACTATCCTAACTAATCATAGCTTATAATAAGCTCACACAATCGATCGCAATAAAAAGTGCTAAATCTTAAACTTAAACAACATCAAGCATTTAGAACAAGACACAGATGCAAGAAAGGATCAAAAGGCATTAACATGAAGACATCTAAATCTAACTTATGCAATGCTTAATTACCTTAGGCAATTCAAAGTTTCCCATGCAATATTCTTTCGATCAATGGCTCCCAAGCCAGATGGCTTTAGGGCACTAGGTGTAGAACACCCCGAAGGATCTAATAACTCGAGCAACAAAGGCCAAGTAATCAAACTTAAGCCAAAATAGACTTTTATTCTATACATTTTAACAATCAAAACCTTTAGGATAACCGTGCAATGTTTAATTACATTAGGTTATTCAGAATTACCCGTTAATGAGCTTTTGATCAATGACTCTCAAGCCAGATGGCTTTGGGGCACTAGGTGTAGAACACCCCTAAGGATCTAATAACGTGACCAATAAAGGCCACGTAATAAGGCTTAGTCAACTAAGGCTCTTATTATTTATCTTTTTCATTTTTTTATAACATGAAAACATGCCAGAATCCAAGATCCGAATTTGCATTATCGTCTAAGTCTTTTATTATCTTGTATTCATTTAAGTTCAACAGAGTTAACGCTTTTTCAAAACAATAACCACATAAACTATATTAGAAATATAACTAGCTATAACAGTTGGTCAGTGCTCACTAAGAAAAATGGATCAATAACAGTCTCAACTATCAACTAAACTAACCCCTCATCCACATATACTTGACTTAAACTCTTTGAAATAGCCATAAAACCAACATGTTTATCATTAGCCACAATCAAAAATTTATAAATTATATAAAACCGTTGCATAATAACAGCTCAAAATAGGGTAATAAAGCCATTAACATGGCATCAAGTATACCAATCTGTGTAAGTCCCAAAAGATGGCTATAAACCAAACACACATGCTGATAATAATAAAAGCATCCATATATAATAAAAATAACTGTTCATGCACCCAAACACAATAAAACAAAAACATAATAAGTCTAAGCCTACTCAAGCCCAAAAGATGTCAAAACACAATTCATACATAACAACTTATATATGATAATAAAATGAAATAAAAATCTCCCCCCCCCCCCCAAACTTGAAACAGACAATGCCCTCATTGTCCAGTAATGCAGCAATTAGAATGTGAGGGTCTGCCGTGGAGATCCAATCACTCGTCGTCGCCTCCATGGCCTTCTTCGTCGCCTTGGTCTTTGCCATCGCCATCGCCATCTGCCTCAGGAGATGGTGGTGGATATGGAGGGAACAGAGGCATCTGGGAGAAATGAAATGGTACTGACTCAGGATCATCTCCGCTGAAATGTGAGTAAATGTTTGCCACAGTGGTGGCAAACTCAACATGATACTGTGTGAAGATATCCTGCCTCTAGGCAAGTGTGCCGATCCTCCTAGTGTTCCTCTTATTCTCATTGTGCAGAAGGTTCAGAGATGCTAGGATTTTTGCCAGTGGACCAGAAGATGAAGCACCAAGCTCAGAAATTGAAGCCGAAGGACCAACCTCAAAAGGTGGCGGCTGAGCAGCAGACAAGTACCCTTCATCGCGGGGGTGATAATCAGCTCCGTCCCAGCATCCATAGCGCTCGATGAGGGCGTGATCTAAGGTCTTCATGGGAAAGTCTACCATTTCCTTTACATGCCACTGCACCCATGCCCTTTTACACAACTCGGTGATCAGAGAAGGGTGTGGGAACCTTCTTGATGAACTACCTTTAATGGCCTTTAGAATGGAGTCTTGGATGGCGATGCCAATATTCACTCTCAACCCTGTGACGATAGCAAAGAGAAGTATGGCTCGTTCCTTGGTGACATTGCTGAGGTGGCGGGTGGGCATGATGTTGGCACAGATGAAGCTGTACCAAGACTTGCCATACTTGCTGAACGCTGCCTAAGGAAAACTTGTCCTCTCCCCCGTGTATTGGTTAATTTTCCAGCTTGTCCCATGCTTGCACAGGCGGTTGATGATATCGTCCAAGTTGTAGTAAGAAATTTCATTGTCGAGGTAGTCCTTGTCGTGGGCCAGTAGTTAGAAATTGGCATTGGTCACCGCCCGATCATAGGCCACTTTTTATCCTCGAACTGTGACCTCAACGGGTCCTTCAGTGCTAGCATTGGCGTAGAATTCACGGACCAATGCTATGACGGCGTTCTCTGGCGTTAATGTGAAACAAAGTCATTTCTTTTCAACTATCATTGGCCACATTTCACTGTCTTTCCTCGAGTCCGACTGAAGACCTCTCTTCGACACCATGCTCTTGCCAAGGATGATTGAGTTGTATTTGTTCCAAGCCTCGGCGGTAAGAAATTTGGCCTGGTCCCATTTCTGCGCCTATGAGGATGAACTACCCTCGGTTCGTTGTCGTTTTGATGCCATAGTTGTTGCTTGTTGCAGTCTAATAATGCCAAACTCAAATCAATATTGATGCTGAAATGAATGCCCAAGCGTATGCTAAACCAAACTGCAGACTAATCAATTGATGCCAAAATGAATGCCCAAGTGTGCCAAGCCAAACTCTATAATAGCACTGCCAATTCAATACAAATGCATCCCAATTCAATGCCCAACCAATATTTAATAAAATCCTAGTCTAAGGAATCTAATATCAACCAAATCTTCACTAAGGCAAATTGTTAAATACCTGACGTGCACTGTTGAAAACTTAGTTCGATAATTCTTGTTTGTAAGTGAATCTAACCAGATTTCCCACAGTGGAAATCACCCAATGCAGAAAAGAATTTGAAAATCCAAGATAAATCAGAAGCAAAACAGAATTTGAAACCAAAGAAACTCAAGTCCCCTTTGACAAGAACTGAGAATCACACTTACCTTTATGGAATCCTATGATTGCAATCAAGTGCTAGTAGAAATCCTGTTATTACTTATGAAAGGAGGTTAAATTGTGGCTTAGGATTGGTATGGCTGAGGATTCGAAAATCTGTGGGCACGGTTTGGGGCTGCAGCAATCGAGAGGTTTAAAACAAATTGCCAAAACTGCCAAGTTTTGGCTGTTTTGAAAAAGCAAAAAACAGCTATCGACGCCGGGTTTTCTTCTTTGTGAGGCACTGTGGTGCCTTATCTTTAAACTGGAATTTGTCAAGGCACTACGACGCGACCTGAAGAAAAATTTGATGCGTCGTGACACATATTTACAGTAGGTTGGGCTCGTTCTATGCGCTGCAGCGCATGATGGGGAGCTTGTAAAGGCGATGCGGCGCGGGTATGATATTCTTAACTTTAGGATAGGCGTTGTAGCTCGACTTGTAGTTCAGAATGATGGCGCCGTGGCAGTGGCCCTGTACCTGTGAAGTTTTTTTAAGGTTATCTGTAGGGCAGACCACAACACTTGGGCCAAAACTTAGGCCCTAACAAATTTACTCCACAATGCATACTTGTACAAAATAAAGCTGCATAATGCTAGACTAACAGCTAAAATCAAAAGTTTACCTATACGAAAGTTACAGACATTAACTAAAAACTAAGAACCAAAAATAAAAAACTTTTGTATTAGACACTTAGAAATCACATGGAACCACAAGCATGCTAAACTGAATTTCTCAATAAGCCTAAGCATTAGAACAAAAGCTATACCATAATTTCAATCATATAACTATATCAAAGTTTCACGTTGCTCAAAAACATACATTATACCCAAAATGAACTCTAAAAGTGTAACAACTTGAAATACCAACAAAAGTCTTTTCGAAACTTAAAACGAATGGCTATCAAAAATTATTTGAATGTGAGAACACAAGGATACCATAATGTCAAAAGTATTGGACTTCGTCACGCAAGCATTTCAAGAAATTTTCTACTAATGCTACTACACTATTATTCATAGGTAAAATATACTATTAACATTAAACATAGAACTAGAAGGAGAGAAAATGATACTAAGATGGGGGTGCCTCCCCATCAAGCGCTTGTTTTAAAGTCGTCGGCTTGACTATATCTTTGCCGCTCAATCCGGCTCAAATGCAAAAATGACCATTACATGTCGCCTATTTGTCAATTCCTTGATGTTAATGGCGGACATGGATGATTGGCCACCCCTAAACTTCACTTCATCGGTCGGCACTAAGAATCGTTCACCACTTGAATTATCCACTAATTCGCCTTTCTCATCAAACTAAAATTGTTCTTTGTGCACTAGTGGGCCCTCTAGGGTTTCAACAACCTTGAGCGTGGGTTCCAACTTCTCATCAATCTTGACAATACATCCACTCATGATCCTTTCTTTTCCTACCTCAGAATTCACAGATTGGTCAATACTCACTTCGACGTCTCCCTCAATAACTTCGTGAGACTCATCGCCTTGTCCTTGCGTATCCACTGTATAATCTAAGTCCTGATACATGCATTGTGTTAACATACATCCACAATAGAGTTAAAATTACATGTTCTATAAATGCCCAGACTCGTGAATTTTTTTTGCCATTCTCCTTTGTAAATTAGACTGTCCACATGCACATAGGCATAACTAGGTGGCCATTCAGTAGCACACCAGCCCAAAGTCATGAACATCTTATATGCATGAAAAAACATGAAAATTAAATCCACCATGGCAACCAAATTACCAGGTGTGCTTTATTTGAAAACCTATGCTTATTTGTCCTCAAATAGGATGAATAAACTAGCAAAAAAGGGTGCCAATGACTGTCTCAAAAGTCAATTTTTTTCACATCAATACGTTTAGCATGGTAAAATATGAACATTTACTAAGTTGAATTTTTTTATCAAGTCATATAAGTATGCATACTCATTGTATTGTGTTTAGAAGCATTCTATATGAAATCTAACGTTCTAACGATCAAAACTTGAAAAGAAAACACGTAAACGTTATTGGAATAGTGCAGAACGTTTGTACGATGATGGATTTTGCAAAAAGCAGCTTGCACTTAGTAGATCTGAAGATGAAATTTTGGATTTTCTATTATGTTCAACTTGAAAATGACTTGTGAAAGAGAAAGGAGGGAGTAAATATACCCATAGGGAGTCGCGGGTCAACTCGCGACAACTGCGAATCTACTTGCGACCACCTAGGGTGGTCCCCACCCCCTCCGGTTCGATCAAATTTGAGTTGCAACGGAGTTCTCGAAAGCTAAAAAGTCAAATCAGGAAAAAAGGTGCTACGTGATTAAGCGGAAAGGGCCTAAAACCCTGATTTCAGATACCAAACTTCTGATCTACATGTAAGTCATTGGTATTAACCCGGATGTGGGGTTTAGAAAGTCGATGATAGAGGTTAATTAAAGCAACCCTTGTCAAAACATCGAGAAAGTCTGATGTTATGAACCATGGGTATTAAATTCTTCAAAACATCCAGATTTGTCCAGGGGTATAACTCATCAGAAAGTTATCCCCAGCACAGATATCAGGCACGTCTAATAGTGCAAGCCATTAGTGACAACTCCAACGTAGCATCGGGAATGGTCCGATGATGTAAGCCATTGAAAGCTACTTCAACGAAGGCCAGAATGTCTGACATTGTAAACCGTTGGTGACAACTCCAGCGTAACATTGGGAATGGTCCGATGATGTCAGCCTTTGAAAACTATTTCAGCGAAGATCAGAATGTCTAACACTAAAAACTGTTAGCGAGAACTCCAGTGTACCATCCAGAAGGACCAATGATGGAATCTGTTATACAAATCCCCAGCCGAGGAACCGCGAAGTTTCGGTGATTTTCAGACCATTATAAACTACTGTTCAAGTAGGCACCAAGGAAAGTCGGTGATGGTCAACCTTCACAAAACTACCATTCGAGTAAGTATTGTGAGGATGCTGTGAAAGCAAGCAGTAAAAATTCAATCTTCAGTAGAGCTATTGGCATCAACCTGATAAAAACTTGGGCGGTGGTGACAATCCCAGTGTAACGGCAGGAAAAATCCAATGATGGCAACCAAGCCAAGCTATCGTTAAGATAAACATAAAAAATCCTCAGAGATTTACTCGCAAAAGAGAAGAACATCTCCGGCGGGATTAAAGTCAGAAAGCACATCTAAAAGATAAAGAACGTTGGTGACAACCTTAACGTCACAATCCAATGGTCTCAACTATAGGAAAACCACCATAGCAGGGATTTTGGAAACATATTTGCAAACTTATCGTCGAATCAGTCTCAATAGCACTAATGGACATTTAAAGTTATTGGCGACAACCCCAACGTAACATCGGGAAAGATCTGGTGATGAAAGCTTTGTAAACTACCGTTTGAGTACACATCAAGGCAGTTCAATAGAAACCATCATTGAAAACTCCATCCCCAACAGAAATGGCGGGAGCAGTCAGTGATAGAATCCCGTTGGAAATGATTCCAACCAAAAAAACAATCAACATTCATCACATCATGCTGCATTGCATGGCATCATTTTAATATTGTCATATTTCAAGTGTCTAGTAATCTTTATCCTGTTCATGCCATTACATTGCATAAACATGATAAAGAAGGGGCATCTGTATGAACTCGAAATTTTACATTCGTATTACTAACTATGTAGGAGGGCAAAATCATCTTTCATCTTTCTAAGACAACCCTAGAAGTTAAAAGATCAAATCCAACCCCGAAGACAACCCCGAGAGATCAAGTCAACCCCCCCGGAGACAACCCTGGGAGATGAAATCAAGCCCCGGAGACAACACCAGGAGATCAAGCCAACCCCGGGAGATCAAATCAAACCTCGGAGACAACCCCGGGAGATCAAGCCAACCCCAGAGACAACACCGGGAGATCCAATCCAAACCCCGAAGACAACCCCGGAAGATCAAGTCCAACCTTGGAGACAACCTCAAGAAATATCAAACCATCTTCAAAGACAACCTTGAGGACTGACAAGAGTCAACAACAGTCCAATTTTGGAGACAACCCTGAGAAAACACGGCTACAACTGCATCAAGCCTGGAACCAACCCGTGAGGGAAAATAGTAATTTTTCCAACTCAACATCAATTCAACCCAAATCACTGCAAAAGAAGTCACGCCAAACCATAACATCAATCCTGAGTGAAAACAGCACAAGACAGCTCAACGGATGGACTACAAAGACTTAAAGATCTGGTCATGGACCCACCTTTCCAGATTTGGAAAATGTCAAATCCCATGTCATTGTGTAGCTCTCATCAAGGGCTTTTCAGAAAGGTATAGCACACCTCCATCGAATTCCTGGATTTAAAGTTATGAAGGTTCGAGCGGACAACGCGTTGGCCCGAGTGCACGTACTTTAAGACAACAGGACACATGAGGCCAGGGCTCACCCGGGCAGCCACAAGTCCACAGGTAGACTTGCGGCTGTTGTGGGTAGACCCATGATCACTTTGGTCTATAAATAGACCCCCTAATCAGCCAAAAAGAAAGAGAAAAAAAGAAGAAAAAGAGAGAAAACTCTGTCCATTTTAGCTCTTAACCCCTTCTATAATGTTCTAAATTTCAATATTCTTCTTTCTAAACACTTGTACACATATATTCTACGACATATCAAATTTTAACAGGTGGAAACCGAGTTTTCAAGTTCCAAAATCGATCTGAAGCCTTCTTTGCAGCACGCTATAAGATTTTTTTAGATTTGAAGCTTTCTACTACTTTGATATATATATACACACACACACACACATATATATATACACACACACACACACACACACACACACACATATATATATATATATATATATATATATATATATATATATATATATATATATATATCAACTGCTTACTGCATTTAAATATTTGTTTTAACTTCTCATTCAATGTAAATCCATAATATGTAAATCTGTGGACTAGATTTATTTAAATCTAGCCATATCTAACTTTTAACCAGTTCAAAAGTTGCAAAACGAGAATCGTTGAGCTAGAATGGCTAAGAATTATTAAAATCTAGTTTTTTTTGTAAATATTAAACAATCATGTGAGCTTAGGAGCCATGGGATCTAAGATCCAGCTGACGGATCTTGATATGGTTTCCATGATGGACTCTTTTCAGCTGTACAGCCAACTTGTAAATTATTTAATGGTGTTTGGACATCCTTAGATGGCTTTCATGCTCGTAAAGAGCCCGACACTGCTATGCATATTATTTTGTCGAAGATGCTTCGCATCTCAAAAATAAAATCAAATCAAGTTGAATACAGAATAAAATGAAAGTATTAAAGGCCTTAATTACTATGTGAGCATAAGGGTTTGAAAACCTATTTTCAAAACCTCATTGCTATACATATTGCTTAAAATTAAACTTTTATACAAATCAAACTCTTTGTATATTGGTGCAAATGAGGCATAACACTACTTCCAAATAAATACACTTAGGCCCAATTAAAACACACATACACACACTTCAGATAAATTAGAGGATTGAAAAGACGCAATAACAGTGTTTTTATGGAAGTCGGGGGGTGCATAACACCTTTCTCCCGCTTAATCAAGCCCCCAAACTCTATTAATCTTGATTTCCAAGGCCTGCTAAACAGATTCCAATAATTGGGCCTTTGTGTAAACATTTTCAAATTTGGTTGAGTTGGTACAACCATTTCAAAACTACCAATTATTGGCGACTCTAAATTTTCAAATCGACGATATTTTGTGCCGGACTCTTTTCAAACTCGCCTTTTCAAACAATACTCAACACATAGAGAGCATAAAAGGGTAAAAAGAGGAATTCCATAGAAAAGAGGAAATTTTTCCTGACGTCGACAGATATCAAATCTAAAGACCTATCTCTCTGGTATCCAACAAGATATCATGCAATCTACAAAGCCCAATGGTACCTGGAACGTCTGGAGGGTCCTAGAATATCTCAATAACTGATCAACTGTCACCCGAGCTGGGGGAGACAAACAGCTATACCAAGATCTCAGAGAAGAGGCTACCAATACGGGTGGGGTATGCTCAATTCTGCTAACGGTAGATGAAGACATCTGTAGAACCGTATCATAAGGCCATCCAGGGGTCAATGCTAAGCTCACCTCTGTGAATGTATATCCATGACATAATGCATGCATCATGATAAATAACAATGATAAATGATAATATGATGTAGGGAAAAGAAAACATAATACATACATTCCTAAATACATCATCTCTGTATACAACTGAAAATAAAAAGTATAAGGAAATGGGGCACAACCGCCTAATATCTAACACAGGCCTATCAAAAGAGATAAGAAATCTATCAGAAGAAATCATTGATGTCCACATCATCCAATCGATCCATCTGATGTAACTCCTCCCGAGTCACTGAATCTCTGCTAGAAGGGATGTCAAGTTGATACAAAGGGGGATCTACACCGGTAAAGCTATCAAAATATGGGCCACTTGAAGGGCCAGCGCCAGAGCTGGACAGATCAAAAGAATCAGCCCTTAACGGATCTCTGCCCAAATGTTGAATGAGAAAATGTTCCCGATCCAACCTCTGGTCAAACTGTCAATTTACGCCAATTGAGTGGGCTCTAGGATGCAGGAAATCTAATTTATCATTATAACAGACCCAAGAACCATATCCCCTATAAACTGTGTGGCGCGGGTCTGAGCTCCAATGGTGCAAGGGAACCACCAGCGGTAGAAAGCCTCCTGCGTAAAAGGGCCCTCTGATAAATTGAAGCCATCTAAACCATCAGGTTAGATAAAGGCCAATGCCGCCTAGTAGGAGAAAAGAATAGAATGAGAATCTCCCTTGTGATGCTCTCAATAGCACACTCCCATCCTCCATCAGTCAAGAGAGGAATCCGACGGGTGGATAATACATACTCGACCCCAGTCAGAAAGCCACCCTCAAATCCTACTGTCAAATGGTCCTCGGAGTAGGGAACCCATATGATGACATCGATTGTCAACAACTCCAACTATAAACGAGAATGGGTAAACCCCTCAGCTACAAGAACCTCTGCAAGAGTAGAGTGATGTCATCGCCGTCCCTGTGGATAGGTCTCCAGACCTAATGTAGTAACGAGACGAAGATAAGGAAGCCTCTCATAGGCCCAAAACTTAAAATGCAAAGATCAAATATTCTCAGTTATGAAAATTGACAGCCCGAGCGGGGGAAAATTGAGAGATAAAGAAAATACTCACCAACAAAAATGGGTAAAAGCCTAGCCAAGCCTTTGTCACATCCTCTAAGCGTAGGTGTATCCCTCTAAGGAACTAGGCAAAGGTGTATGAGCCCCAATTGAAGTCTCTGATATGGTCCACATCACGAGTGGCACTGACTAAAGCAAAAGAAATCGTCGAGGAGTTGTCCGCTTGGAAACAACCCCTGATGATGATCCGAAACAATCACTGAAGAATGCGATCTCTAACCCTCGGATCATCAAGCAAAGGCTCAATCAAAGCCCCACTCATGGCATCTACACTTAATTGCCCAGAAAAAATAGTCCGACCCTTGAGGGACGCGACCGGAACTCCCAAAAGGGATCAAACAACAGTCGGGGAAATGTCAGCCACCAAAGGTACTGGCGCCCTGTAAACTATAACCTAGTGATGAACCGCCAGTCCGTCAGTGTCATCATCACCTCGCAATCTAGAAAATAGAGAGACTGAGTTTTGTAGAACCAACGCTCAGACAAAGCTCTCAGATAACCCCAAGGGCAGCGATGGGGAGGAATAGATAAGAAAGCCTGAAAGCCGCATGAATGGATGATCTCCCGGTACTCTAAATGGAGGGTCTGGTATAAGGAGTGAATGCTAAACCAGTTCCCTCTAGGTTAAGTAAAGCCGAGAACTTGTATCAAATTGCAAATCAAAGATCAAAACCCTTACCCCAAAAGTGGGAAAAGAAAGATGGAAACGACTATTACCTTTTTCGTATGAAGGTAGATCGAGGGATGACTACTCAAATCATCCAAAAGATCTGGAATTATCACGTTAATAGCTGGAAGCTCCCAACGGGGAATGAAAGAAGGAGGAGTAGGGTCCACAATAGGAACATCCTCCTCTTCGTCCACGACATTCGGCCTCTCAATTCAGATAGGGCGAATAACTAACCTAGTTAATCGGTGAGGCTGTCAGGCTGAACGAGGCTGAGGAACATCAGAAGCTCTCCTCCTCACACTTACAGAGGCCCTACGAGAGCTACTCGGCTGATCTGAATCCATAATCTAAGGAAAGTCTCCAAATTACCTGAGAAAGGATAAGGTAAATTCTAAACTTAAAGCTCTTAAATTCAAATCATTCCTTCATGCATAATCTAAGTCCTAATACATGCATGGTGTTAACATACATCCACAGTAGAGTTAAAATTACATGTTCATAAAATGTCTAGACTCGTGAAAATTTTTGCCAGAGTCTCCTTTGTGAAATGGACTATCCACATGCACATTGGCATGACTAGGTGGCCATTAAGTAGCACACTAACCCAAAATCATGAACATCTTATATGCATGAAAAAAACATCAAAATTAAATCCACCATGACAGCCAAATTACCATGAGTTCTTTATTTGAAAACATTTGCTCATTTGTCCTCAAATAGGATGAATAAACTAGCAAAAAAGGGTGTCAAATGACTGTCTCAAAAGTCAGTTTGTTTTTGCACATTAATACGCTTAGAATGGTAAAATATGAACATTTACTAAGTTGAATAGTTTTTATCAAGTCATATGAGCATGCATATTTAGTGTATTGTGTTTACAAGCATTCTATATGAAATCTAATGTTCTAACGGTCAAAACTTTAAAAAAACATGTAAACGTTACCAAAATAGTGCAGAACATCTGTACGATGACGGATCTTGCAAAAAGCAGCCCAAACTCAGTAGATCTGAAGAGGAAATTTTGAATTTTCTATTTTGTTCAACTTGAAAATGACTTATGAAAGAGAAGGGAGGGAGTAATTATACCCGATGGAAGCCGCGGATTAGCTCACGACAGGCGCTGGTCTACCAGCGGCCACCCAGGGTTGTCCCATCCCCTCTGGCTCGATCAAATTTGAGTTACAACAGAGTTCCCAAAGTTAAAAAGTCAAATCAAGGAAAATAGTGCTACACGATTGAGCGGAAAGGGCCTGAAACCCTGAATTCAGATACCAAACTTCTGATCTACATGTAAGTCATTGGTCTTAACCCAGATGTGGGGTTTAGATAGCCAATGATAGAGGTTATTAAAAATGACCCTTGTCAAAACATCAGGAAGGTTTGGTGTCACGCACCGTGGGTACTGAGTGCCATCAAAATGTCCAAGTTCATTCGGGGGTACAATTCGACAGAAAGTTATCCCCAACAGAGATATCCTACATGTTTGACATTGCAAACCATTGGGATAACTGTGACGCCCCCAAAATTAAGTATACATCACCCATCTTGGGTCGTCAGATACATAGTACAGAATACAAATACAACTTACTAATACAACTGTCGTGTACAATACGACAAAACATAAACTGTGAGTTTGAATACAAATATTATCTTCTAGAGAGTATTCATACTCAAAAGGAGTCCTCATTACATTTATTAACACACCATTACATAGAATAGTGAGGACTACTAACTAATACTATCATTCAGACCATCACTCCGTTCCCCGACTTGCCCCAGCTACGTTCTCATTTCCTGAAGAGAACAGTGAAAGAAAAGTGAGCTCAACTAGCCCAGTAAGAAATATTATGACTAAGATAATGCAGAATAAATTATCATTAGCCTTCAACAATGTTAAACTGATAAAATATAATAGACATCAAGTTTAACTGCAGCGGAACAAGCAATCCATTAAAAGAGTCAAGTAGAAAATAAACTCTACTATCTTTTATGATTTAAAAGGTTTTTTCAACACTGTGATTGCTGGGACTTAGCTTAATAAAATAATCCACATCATCGAATCACCCCTGCACTACGGCCAAGGATATTCGTGGATTCATTAATGGTCATGATCATGCCAACAACTGTCCATCAACGCACTACGGGTCAATGAGGACTTTTACCACATCATTTGTAACATTACGGTCATGATTATACTGAATAATCCCTGGTCATAATCATACCAAGTCCATCTATGCACTATAGGCCACAGATGACTTTTAACATTTTATAAACATGAGGATGATGACAATGATATAAGAATTCAATAAAACAAGTTCAAGAATTAATTTATCCAAGAATTAACAACGTCCAAATTGTCAACATGATACTACTTTTTGGAGTAAAATTCAAGAATGCTTAGAAGAATATTTTCATGAAAAGATACTGTATGAAACGCAATTATCAAGGATATTTCACAAATTTCATGGAGTATAGAAGTCAAAACTTAACCAACTGAGTATAATAAAGAATGGAATAACAAAAGAAATCACCATGCATGCGATAGACCGTACAGACAGGCTATTCCCACAGAATAATAAATAATGGAACCGGGTCCGGCGTAAAACGCACAGACATGATATTCTAACAGAACAATAATAAAGACGGAACCAGGTCCGGTGTAAAACACACAGACAGGATGTTCCAACAGAATAATAATAAAGACAGATCCAGGTCCGGTGTAAAACACACAGACAGGATGTTCCAACAGAATAATAATAAAAACGGAACCAGGTCCGGTGTAAAACACACAGACAGAATGTTCTAACAGAATAATAGAAGAATGTCACCAAGTATAGGGTAGACCGCGTATACAGGTTATTCCAACAGAATAATAAGAAATGGAATAACAACAGTTCTCTTCATGAATAAGAAAGAATAACACCCCTTACCGTTTTAAAGAAGAGCTGCAATAAGGAAGTAGTTAAGTAGCAGAATACTCTTCTTCTCTCTCTCTATAGTTTCTCTCTATAGTTTCTCTCTCTAGAGTTCAGTGAATTCGTAAGAAATAATGAAGGAATGAGCTGCTATTTATAGAAAAATAGAATGCATCGTAACTAATCCATGAACGGTCCAGATTGATTACTTTAATCTGACGGTCCATATTTAAAGAAAAATCTTTTAAATAAAATATAATATATTCTATTTATAGAATAACTTTAATAAAGTATTCTATTTTATATAAAAAGATGTTTCTGTTTTATTACGTTAATAATACGAATAAAACAAAGCGTCATTATCGCTAAATAATTCATATTATTAACTGACAATAATTGAATCAAACTGAGTGACTTCTCACATAAGCATTAATAATCAATACCGTGTGCTACTATGCAACCACACGTATTACTGTACTTTTACTACCGAGTAGTTCAACAGTATCAATGGTAAAACTTCCACCGTTATTTTTAATAAAATATTTTTGTCATTTTCTCAATCCGACAATAATTCCGTTGTGGGGTCCACCAATGATTGTGTCATTGTACGAATATTCCCTGTTAAAATGAATATTCCCTGACCAATCGAATATTATATAACAACTTGCGTACTTTGTAAAATTTATAAGTATTACCCACAACTATAATATTATATCAAATTAACTCCACAATATTCAAAAATGATATTTATAGAAAATTTATCTTTATTTATAAAAGTTGGGGTCTTACAACCTCATCTTCTTATAAAATTTCACCCTCAAAATTAGGGTGCGTACCTGGTATGTCGAAGAGGTAAGGATACCTTGATTTCATTTGAGATTCTAACTCCCAAGTCATTTCCTCAACATCGTGGTTTCTCCACAAAACTTTGACTTGAGGTATAACCTTGGAGCGTAGAATATGTTTCTTCTTATCCAAGATTTGAACAGGAACTTCTTCATACGTTAAATCCTCTGCTATTTCGTCTGGTTCTAACTCAATAATGCGGTTCGGGTCTTCCACATATTTTCGTAACATGGATATGTGAAAAACGTTATGAACACGAGACATACTTGGCGATAAAGCGAGTCTATAAGCCAAAGTTCCTACTCGATCAAGGATTAAAAATGGACCGATGAATCGAGGATTGAGCTTTCCTCTTTTTCCAAATCTCGTAACTCCTTTCCATGGAGCAACACGTAAGAACACATGATCTCCTATATCAAATTCCACGTCCTTTCGATGAAGATCAACATAACTCTTTTGTCGATCTTGTGAGGTTTTTATACGTTGTCGGATCGTTTGAATCTTTTCTGTAGTCATACGTACCAACTCCGATCCCAACAACGTTGCTTCACCCACCTCATCCCAGCATACTGGAGAACGACATTTTCATCCATACAATGCGTCGAATGGAGCCATGCCAATACTTGCTTGATAATTGTTATTGTAGGAAAACTCCACCAATGGTAAGAACTTGTCCTAACTTCCCTTGAAGTCAAAGACACTGAGTCTTAATAAATCTTCTAGAGTTTGAATAGTCCTCTCTGATTGTCCGTCCGTCTGAGGATGATATGCCGAACTAAATTATAAATCTGTGCCCATAGCTTTTTGTAAACTAACCCAAAATCGTGAAGTGAATCTTGGGTCTCGATCAGAAACTATGGATACTGGCATACCATGCAGTCTTATAATCTTGTTTATGTACATACGAGAAAGATGTTCAAGTGTATAAGTTTCTCTTATCGGTAAGAAATGAGCAGACTTGGTCAATCTATCAACAATGACCCAAATCGCATCTATACCTTGAGAAACCTTAGGAAGACCGGCAACGAAATCCATTGTAATGTGCTCCCACTTCCATTCTGGAATTTCAAGTGGTTGCAATGGACCTTTTGGTACTTAATGCTCCACTTTGACTCGTTGACAAGTTAGACACCTTGAGATAAACAACGCTATCTCTCTCTTCATATTTCTCCACCAAAATATATGACGAAGATCATGATACACTTTGGTACTTCCAGGATGGATTGCAAATGGTGTGTTGTGCGCCTCCATCATGATTTCATACTTTAAATCAGGGTTGTAAGGAACACAAAGTCTGGAGTCGACTCGAAGTATTCCTTCTTCATCGATTCTTGCTTCCGGCATAGCACCTTCTTGCACTTTCTTCCTCATACGCATCAGCTCCAGGTCTGTAGCTTGAGCAGCTTTAACTTTATCGATTAAAGTTGGTTCTACTCGTATATTCCCCATCATCACATGGGTCCCTGGAGTCTTTAACTCTATCTCCATCCTTTGCAAGTCACACAAAATGGGCCTTTGTATTGACAATATTGTACTCGTACTTGCGTATGATCTTCTACTCAATGCGTCAGCTACCACGTTCGCTTTTCCAGGATGGTATTGAATGGTATGATCATAATCTTTCAACAGTTCAAGCCAACGTCGTTGTCGCATGTTTAGTTCCTTTTGAGTGAAGAAATATTTGAGGGTTTTATGATCCGTAAAGATCTCCACCTTCTCCCTATACAAGTAATGCCTCCAAATTTTAAGTGCAAAGACAACAGCTGCCAACTCTAGATCATGAGTAGGATAATTCCTCTCATATTCCTTGAGTTGTCTTAATGCATAGGCTATGACTTTTTCATGTTGCATGAGAACGCATCTCAACCCTTTGCTCAAAGCATCAATGTAGATGACAAATCCCTCCGAGCCAGATGGTATTGTTAGAACAGGTGCTGAAATGAGTCTCCTCTTGAGTTCTTGAAAACTCTGCTCAAATTCTTCGCTCCAACCGAACTTTGTATCTTTCCGAGTCAGCTGAGTTAATGGAGTAGCGATTCGAGAAAATCCTTCCACGAATCTCTGATAATAACCAGCTAAACCAAGAAAGCTACGTACTTTGGTCACTGATTTAGGTTGCTCCCAGCTTTGAATAGCTTCAATCTTTGCCGGGTCAACCGATATTCCACGACTTGATACTACGTGCCCAAGGAATGCTACCTCTTCCAGCCAGAACTCACATTTCTTCAACTTGGCATAAAGCTTGTATTCACGAAGCTTTTGGAGTACCAGCCTCAAGTCTTGCTCATGATCTTCACGGCTTTTGAAATAAATAAGGATGTCATCAATAAAGACGACCACAAAGTGATCCAAATATTCCTTGAATACCCGGTTCATCATATCCATGAAGGCAGCAGGAGCATTAGTCAATCCAAAGGACATGACTAGGAATTCATAATGCCCGTACCGAGTTCTAAAAGTCGTCTTTGGAATATCCTCAGTTCTAACCTTCAGCTGATGATATCCAGAATGAAGATCGATCTTTGAAAAGAATTATGCTCCTTGCAACTGGTCAAACAGGTCATCAATACGTGACAATGGGTACCTATTTTTGATGGTGACATGATTCAACTCCCGATAATCAATACAAAGTCGCATACTTCCATCTTTCTTCTTCACGAATAGCACAGGAGCACCCCAAGGAGAAGTACTAGGACGAATAAAGCCAATGTCTAACAAATCCTGCAGTTGGATCTTTAACTCCTGAAGTTCAATAGGAGCCATTCGATATGGGGCTTTGGAAATGGGTTTTGTACCGGGTTCAAGGTCGATACAAAATTCAATTTCACGCTCTGGGGGTAGGCCAAAAAGTTCTTCAGGGAATACGTCAGGAAATTTATTAACAATAGAAATATCATTCAAAACTGACGTATTTTTGTTTAGATCCGTGACACGAGCTAAGAAAGCTTGACATCCGTTTTTCAATAAACGAATAGCTTTATGGCTTGAGATGACAGCGATTGATTTTAATGGTTTGGTTGCTTGAATTCGCATAATAGGTCGATTAGGAATATGAAAGCTAACAACCTTATGAAAACAATCAATTTTTTCATGATGAGTAGTTAACCAATCAATCCCTAAAATCACGTTAAATGCAAGTATTTTTAATGAAATCAGATCGACAGGTAATGTGTGGGTACCAACTTGAACCAAACAAGACTTATAAACCGTGGATGTAATGAAGGTTTCTCCCAATGGAGTTTCAACAGATAAATTAAAGTCTAATTTCTCCGGAGTCAAATTTAATCGATGAGCGCAAGTAGGAGAAATAAAAGAATGGGTAGAACCGGTATCAAATAAAGTATAGACTTCGTTAGAGTTTATGATAAGCTTACCCGTGATGACCTCATTCGGGTTCTTTGCTTTCTAGGAGGTCACAACAACGCTCTCCCTTGCACTACCGGTTTTGACTTTTCTAGGACGGCCTTTGGTGTCTCCATCTTGGCTGAACTTGTTTTTGGTAAACGACAAAATTGAGCTAAATGACATTCTCTTCCACAATTATAACATGCTTTAGACGGCATCGCACAGTTTGGACTGATGTGCCCCTCCCCTCCGCATTTGAAACATATGATAAGTGGTCATTCTCCTTATTTAACAACGGGTGCTGGTGCTGACGTCTTTCCATCATTGTTGAATCTCCTCTTCTTGAAATAACCATTCTTATTGTTTTGGCCCTGATTACCACCAAAGTGGTTACCATTTCTGGCCTGTTGATTCCCTCCACGCTTGTTGTCACCACTTCGATGACTGCTCTCACTGGTATTATCATTTTGCCGACTGCTCTCTTTTGGTTGCGTTGACTCGTTATCGCGCTCCACTAACTGAGCCCTATTCACAACATCTGAATACAAACACAGTTTATGAGAAATAAGATGTTGACGTATCTCAGGTTTCAAATCTCGCAAAAACATTCGCGTCATTCGCTCTTCATTATCCACTAAGTGGGACACAAACCGGGACAACTCAGTAAATTTAGCCTCATACTGCGACACGGTCATATTATTCTGCTCCAATTTGATGAACTCCACCTCCTTCATGTGACGAACACTTTCGGGAAAGTATTTGTCATTGAACAGCTCTTGGAACTTCTCCCAAGACATCTTCAGTGCGGCAGGTTGAGTACGCTTAATTGATTCCCACCAGTAATATGCCTCTCCTCGCAACATAAAGGCGGCAAAGGGAACCTTTTGCTCCTCGGAGCATCCCAAGACATCAAATATCTTGGTAATCTGCTTTATCCATGTTTCCGCTATAAGCGGTTTTGGCTCTCCCTTAAACTCTGGTGGTCCCAGCTCCTTGAACTGTTTAGCGGTGACCGTCCGAGAGTTTTCAGTGTTTCCATTTATATTTTGGACAGGAGCCGCTCTCGCCTGCTGTTGCATGAACTGCATAAAGTTTTTGAACATTCCATCATTCATCATCTGGTCAGTGTTGTTGTTTGCATGAGGATTGTCACATTCCTGATGCACATTATCCTGATTATTGATATGTGGTGAATCAACAGTCGCCTGTGCTCCATTGCTATTCTCAACATTCTCAGATGTCATTTTCAGATACTGCCACAAAATAAAAGTTAATTGATATGTCATATATTATCCTTATATTATGACCGACCAATTAAATACCATGCAAATAAACTTAGGTAGGTCATACTAGCGAAGGAATTCCCCGTCTCTCCCCTCCTAGTTCTATTCTCACATCTTAGCCAGGGATCATATTCCTAAGCTCTGATACCAACTGTGACGCCCCCAAAATTAGGTATACATCACCCATCTTGGGTCGTCAGATACATAGTACAGAATATGTAGCATCCCCAAATCTCAGTCCTAATCACCAAGGATCTGGTATACTATTTCTATAACTATTGCGGAAGATATAAACATAAATTGTTTATACAATAACTTTTACAACATAAATCCCACGGTCTACAACCTTAACTTAATACATACCTTCAATATCTTAGAAGATTTACATTAATATTTTCATTAGCAAATTTAATAGTTGTAACTGCATAATAGCTTAATCTTGGACTTTGCCTTTGCCTTTGTCTTTACTCGAGCTTTCATCTTAATCTGAAAATTTTTATCATGATATAGCAAGGGTGAGCATCAAATTTGCCCAGCAAGTTTAAATTCAATAAAGATATATCATGATTGAAAGAATTGAACAATAAGCTAGCTAACTTTCAACAATATAAACATTGTGAAAGAGCATGAACAAATTTTCTTAGCTGAACGACCAAGTCAATAAAAATGAATGGTCAAGCATAAACATGAACAGATTAACTGAACCAAATGGTAATGAAGGTGATCAGCCTTTCATACCTGATTAACATTTACAATATGCACAACGTGCGAATCAATAATCAATATAGACGTGAATAATCAACAACAATTATTCATTAACATGCTTTGAACATACAACTCAAGTTTGAGTTAAGGAAAAACTTGCCTGATTCGTTGACTACTGCTACGCAGTTTAAGTTAACTTCTTTTGGTAAGACCTATCATTAATAATAAGATTGGTCTTTCAATCAGCATATTCTACTTTGTATCATAATACAATTACTTTATCAATAGATTATCTAACACTTAATCAAATATTAGATAACATCCTAACACATCGGTATTATTATCATTCTTGGATAATTCTTCAATCACTATATCATATTCATTATGATTAAACACTTAATAAGTCAAATACCAAACCAGCAACCTGGATTTCAAATCCAGCAAGCTAGATTCCAAATCCAGCAAGCTAGATGGTCAATTCACAAACCGAACCTCAACCCAGCAAACTGGATTCTATATCCAGCAACTAGATTGCAATCCAGCAAGCTGGATCCAACAAATTTTTAATTCAGTAAACTTCTTTTCAATCCAGCAAGCTGGATTCATCAGATTTTCTAATCCAGCAAGCTGGATTCCATATCCGAACACGAAAATACCAAATCAACTTATTATTTCTCTATCCTTTGCACAAACATGTATACACATATTTCATACAAATCAAGTATTTTTCCAAAATTTTCCAACTTCCTTTGGTATTTTTTAAAAATCATTTTTAGTCATTTCCTTAAGAAATTAGCTACCTCGTACTTAACTCCAGAAATTTCCATCTCTTGACATAATCTTATACGTGTTAACGTGACACTCCAGTTTAAATTTCGTGGCCACCGGAGTTATAGAACTCCGGTTATAGCCATTTTCGACGGAAAATTACAGAAATTGAAATGGTCATAACTTGCTCATTTTAACTCGGAATGAGCTCATTTTTGGACAGTAGGTACTTTATACCATATATTTACATGTCCCAAAAGGCCAGAATTTTTCTCACAAATTAAGTGGCCAAAACTGCTATTTTAAAATTTTGGGCAGAAGCTATTTGGAGTTTCGTAATTTTTCGTGCTTTATTAAACATTTTCCATACGGAAATCTACAACTCCTTTTTCAGTGATTCCACTTGGAGATGTTAGATAACTTATCATAGTACCCTCCCAAATTTTTCCATAATTTTTAGATGCCCAAAAAATGGCTAAACTACCCCTACTCTTTGACTGTCCAAAACAGTCTATTTTTCCTTTTTAGACACAAAACTATTTTTGGTAAAACAGTCACTAAAACTTGTGTACTCAACATTTTTGAGTGCTACCACTTGGGTTTAGTAGTTAACTTACATATCTAGCACCTCTCTTTGACGGATCGTAAAAATAAGCTTTAGATCAAAAACGGTGGAAATTCAAAGTACATAGAAATTTTATGGCTTATAAACTAGAAAAATCACTTTTCTTTTCATTTTGATTTCCAACTAAAATAACACCCAATATGGGTATATCTAAACATTAAACACTCAATAACAAGTATATACATGGTTTTTGAGTTTAGAAAACTTGATTCAAGATTTGATTTGGAATAATCAAAAACTACACAAACAAAAGGGGTTTATACCTTTGATTCTCATGCCCTCCTTCTTCTTCTTCATTGTTTGATTATGGAGCTTTGATGTTTCACCAAAAACTTTCCTTCCCCTCCTCTACGGCTGCCGAACCTCTTCTTTCTCTCTCTCTAGTTGGTTCTTATGTTGGCTAAATGGAAGGGATGAAAGAGAAATGAAAATAAGATAGATTAGATATTTGTTTGTTGGAGATTATTGTATAGATATATTTTGTATATCTATATTTACTCCCCACATTCTCTCTTGCTTCTCCTCTCTCTCACTTAATCATTTCATAGATATGTGGAAGATTATTAAGTAATGTGGCTCCATAAATAAATTGACACATGGCTAAGAGATATGAAACCAATCTTGCCAAATTCAATTAACCATGTGCTAACATACTCCATCATTATCCATCCACTCCTCATCCGGCCAAGTGGCCTTATCTTAGCCCAAATTGGCTAGATTTTTATAGCTTTTATTTTACTTACCAAATGACCATTATGTCCTTCCATACTTGGATCAAGTTTTGGGCTTTTTAAGTTATTGATTGGGTCAACTCTTGGGTCACCATATAAAATCTCTTTGGACTTTAAATTAAACTCTTTAGGCCATTGAAAAATTATCATATTCCAATGTCTTTCCATTTTACCCACCCTAAATATTTAATTAGGGTATCTATTCCAAATATATAGAATTTAAATCTTCACTTTAGCACATTAAATTCTATAACCCAATTAAACTTGTTTTAATTAAGTAATAAAATTAATAACTTGAGATAATTAAAATATATCTCTTAACTTAATATAATTTTTTAAATATTATTGTTCTCCCACAAGTGGGTCTAGTTTGGGCCCTTAATTAATCTCATTGAGCTAACAAATTTAATTGTTTTACTTACTAACAAAACTAACTTGGGCTTTCAATCCCTAAATAAATTGGGTCAATATAATACTTGACACATACATAATATATTGGGCTAGATTAAATAATTTAATCGCCCTTAGTCACTCTATCTACAAGTCTCATGCTTAATTAATTAATTGGGATTGTTTAAATAATATAACTTCCTTAGTCCATTAAATTTAATTCTTTTGGACTCTAAATAAATTATTGGGCTATGATATTATTATAGTCCATTACTTTTAATACTATTTTACCCTAATTATTTAATTAGGGTTTTTTATTTCTCACTCAAAAAAATAAATTCTTTACTCATGCACATTTATTGCTTTAACCCAATTAGACTTGCTATAATTAGGTTATAAAATTAATTAACTGAGATGTATAAAATAAATCTCTTAAAATTAGCATATATTTTATATACCAAAATTCTCTCATCTCATAACCCTTAAGTTATTCAACCCTTCTTTCCTAATATATAATTAGGATTACACTAGTTTCTTTTATTTGATTATATAATAAACAAATATAAACCATCACATAATATTCGTATTCACTTACTCACATAATCATTAAATAAATTATGTCATGCTCCACAAATCTCTTAGATTAGGTCACTAGTATATATTTAAATACTAGAACCACTAAATAACAATAACCATTTAGGTTATTTAATTCTCATACTTAATAACTTATTCAAGTTATACAACTCATATTGTATACTTAAATTTAATTTTCTCCTCCTCTCCATCAATTGTTTTCAAATAATATATAATTTAATATATTCAATCACTTATTCAAATATGAATTTAATTTACTAACTACTTTGATACCAATATTCATAGCTATATATTAGATCTCATCTCATATTTTAGCTTTACATCATTTGGTATAATATTAAATATTATATCATTATTCATATAACATCTTTCACTTCTCACACTGATTTTGACTTTTCTCCATAAAAAGTCAACTGTTGACTTTGACCAAAAGTCAACCTTTACACATTTTGTGTTTACTGTCCATTCTGACTAATCTTGACGTTGCGGACGCAACCGAGCAGTCCATACTTCAAAATTCTATCTCTAACTCAAATTTTGAGTTTTAAATTATTCCTTTCTTATTGCTAATCGTATTAACTAACGACTTTAAACTTAGTTATCTTCTTATCTACCATTCAAGGCCAACGTTCAAGCTATGTTAATTACTAACATAGTTTTATCTTGATTCTTATATCATTAACTTTATTCATCATTCCTCTTGCTAAAATATATATAGCACATTACTAAGTATATATATTTATATACATATACTCATCTTCGTTTAACCTCATAGCATCTCTTCATGTGAAATCTTATCTCCTTACTAAAATTTCCATATGTACTTCTATAACATTTCTTAGACTATTCAGTTCATATAGAATTTACAGGTATCGTAATACCTTATTCTCGATATTTCTTCAAGTACATATTAATTCATTTCTAGGGTTTTGAAATTTTGTAACTCATATTTCTTTATTCTCATTCAATTAAGAAACCATATAGGTTCTTCTTAAAAATTTTGAAATCCTTAAAATTCATTCACAGAAACGTCAATTCCATACATTTATTTTCTGTCTAGGTTCATCTTATAACCTTTAATCCATCATTTTAGAATTTTAATAATTATCTAAATTCTCGGGTTGTCACAGAATACAAATACAACTTACTAATACAACTGTCGTGTACAATACGACAAAACATAAACTGTGAGTTTGAATACAAATATTATCTTCTAGAGAGTATTCATACTCAAAAGAAGTCCTCATTACATTTATTAACACACCATTACATAGAATAGTGAGGACTACTAACTAATACTATCATTCGGACCATCACTCCATTCTCCGACTTGCCCCAGCTACGTTCTCATTTCCTGAAGAGAACAGTGAAAGAAAGGGTGAGCTCAACTAGCCCAGTAAAAAATATTATGACTAAGATAATGCAGAATAAATTATCATTAGCCTTCAACAATGTTAAACTGATAAAATATAATAGACATCAAGTTTAACTGCAGCGAAATAAGCAATCCATTAAAAGAGTCAAGTAGAAAATAAACTCTACTATCTTTTATGATTTAAAAAGTTTTTTCAACACTGTGATCGTTGGGACTCAGCTTAATAAAATAATCCACATCATCGAATCACCCCTGCACTACGGCGAAGGATATTCGTGTATTCATTAATGGTCAAGATCATGCCAACAAATGTCCATCAACGCACTACGGGCCAATGAAGACTTTTACCACATCATTTGTAATATTACGGTCATGATTATACTGAATAATCCTTGGTCATAATCATACCAAGACCATCTATGCACTACAGGCCACAGATGACTTTTAACATTTTATAAACATGAGGATGATGACAATGATATAAGAATTCAATAAAACAAGTTCAAGAATTAATTTATCCAAGAATTAACAACGTCCAAATTGTCAACATGATACTGCTTTGTGGAGTAAAATTCAATAATGCTTAGAAGAATATTTTCATGAAAAGATACTGGATGAAACACAATTATCAAGGATATTCCACAAATTTCATGGAGTATAGAAGTCAAAACTTAACCAACTAAGTATAATAAAGAATGGAATAACAAAAGAAATCACCATGCATGCGATAGACCGCACAGACAGGTTATTCCCACAGAATAATAAATAATGGAACTAGGTCCGGCGTAAAATGCACAGACAGGATATTCCAACAGAACAATAATAAAGACGGAACCAGGTCCGGTGTAAAACACACAGACAGGATGTTCCAACAGAATAATAATAAAGACGGAACCAGGTCCGGTGTAAAACACACAGGCAGGATGTTCCAACAGAATAATAATAAAAATGGAACTAGGTCCGGTGTAAAACACACAAATAGGATGTTCCAACAAAATAATAGAAGAATGTCACCAAGTATAGAGTAGACCGCGTATACATGTTATTCCAACAGAATAATAAGAAATGAAATAACAACAGTTCTCTTCATGAATAAGAAAGAATAACACCCCTTACCGTTTTAAAGAAGAGCTGAAATAAGGAAGTAGTTAAGTAGCAGAATACTCTTCTTCTCTCTCTCTATAGTTTCTCTCTCTAGAGTTCAGTGAATTCGTAAGAAATAATGAAGGAATGACCTGCAATTTATAGAAAAATAGAATGCATCGTAACTAATCCATGAACGGTCCAGATTGATTACTTTAATCTAACGGTCCATATTTAAAGAAAAATCTTTTAAATAAAATATAATATATTCTATTTATAGAATAACTTTAATAAAGTATTCTGTTTTATATAAAAAGATGTTTCTGTTTTATTACATTAATAATACGAATAAAACAAAACGTCATTATCGCTAAATAATTCATATTATTAACTGACAATAATTGAATCAAACTGAGTGACTTCTCACATAAGCATTAATAATCAATACCGTGCGCTACTATGCAACCACACGTATTACTGTACTTTTACTACCGAGTAGTTCAACAGTATCAATGGTAAAACTTCCGCCGTTATTTTTAATAAAATATTTTTGTCGTTTTCTCAATCCGACAATAATTCCGTTGTGTGGTCCACCAATGATTGTGCCGTTGTACGAATATTCCCTGTTAAAACGAATATTCCCCGACCAATCGAATATTATATAACAACTTGCGTACTTTACAAAATTTATAAGTATTACCCACAACTATAACATTATATCAAATTAACTCCATAATATTCAAAAATGATATTTATAGAAAATTCATCTTTATTTATAAAAGTTGGGGTCTTACAATAACTCCAGCGTAGCATCAAAAAGATCTAGTGATGTAAGCCATGGAAAACTACTTCAACGAAGGTCAGAATGATTGACATTGCAAACCATTGAAGATAACTCCAGTGTAGCATTGTGAATGGTCTGGTGATGTAAGCCATTAAAAACTACTTCAACGAAGGTTAGAATGATTGATAGTGCAAACCGTTGGTGACAACTCTAGCGTAACATCAGGATTGGTCCGGTGGTGTAAGCCATTGAAAACTACTTCAATGAAGGTCACAATGATTGATTGTGCAAACTGTTAGCGAAAACTCCATCGTAGCATCGGGAATGGTCCGGTGATGTAAGCTATTGAAAACTACTTCAACGAAGGTCAGAATGATTGACAGTGCAAACCATTGGTGACAACTCCAGCGTAGCATCAGGAATGGTCTGGTGACGTAAGTCGTTGAGAACTACTTCACCGAAGGTCATAGTATCTGATATTACAAACCGTTGGCAATAACTCCAGTGTAGTATCAGGAAAGATCTGATGATGAAAATCGTGGAAAACTATCTTCCTCAAGGAGGACCGATGATGGAATATGTTATAAATCCCCAACCAAGGCACCGCGAAGGTTTGGTGATTTTCAGACCGTTGTAAACTACTGTTCAAGTAGGCACCGAGGAAATTTGGTGATGGTCAACCTTCACAAAACTACCGTTCGAGTAAGTATTGTGAGGATACTATGAAAGCAAGTAGTAAAAACTCTATCTCCAGTGGAGCTATCTGCATTAACCTGATAGAAAGCCCGAGCAGTGCTGACAATCCCGATGTAATGGCAGGAAAAATCCAATGATGGTAACCAAGGGAAGCTATCATCAGGAAAAACATCAATTATCCCCAGTGAATCACTCGTAAAAGAGAGGAACATCTCCAGTGGAATTAAAGTCAGAAAGCACGACAAAGAACGTTGATAGTGTAAGACCCCGAATTTTATGAAATAAAAGTATTCAATTTTTCTTATAATTACTATTCAGTAAATGGTTAAATTGATAAAAGTTAAAGTTAAGGGTGATATATGAATTTTTTTTTCAAAATACACAAGTGGTTATAAAATATTCATTGTTGTCGGGGAATATTCGTTTAGTCGTGGAATATTCTTTCTGTCGGGGAATATTTGTACAACGGCGCAGCCATTTATAGGCCCCATAACAGAATAACTGTCGGATAAAGAAAGCGACAAATTTGAATTTTTATAAATAACGGCGTAATCGTTACCGTTAACACTGTTGGAATACCTGGTGGTTAAAATACAGTAATACGCGTAGTTACACAGTAGCACACGGTATTACATAGTATTTTTTTTTAATTATTGATTCTTACGTGAGAAGACACTACTCAATAATTGTTACAGTAATTTATGTTTAATATTTTATTTTATTGAATCAATAATTGCTACGTTGATATTTTATATTATTGTTATTTCAATAATTGTTGCTGCACAGTATTTTCCATTAACAGATCAATAATTCATATTATTTGAATAATATTATTAGATAGCATTATTGGCAATGTCTAGAAAGTTCTATCTAAGGAGAAGTTTGGTCATCTAATTGCGCGCCAGTAAGGAGAAATCCTTACTGGAAAGCCCCCTCTTTCCTAGGAACGACCTGGTTGTCATAATTGTGATTCTGTAATATTATTTGTGAATAATTAATTATTGATTTATATGATAAGGAAATATTTATTTGATGCGGATATAAACGATGGATTTATTTATGTGGTTATAAATGAAGAAATTAATGTTAAGGTGTTTTATCAGTATTTTGTCGGATTGGAGGTATTATTAGATCAAATCAGTGTTCTTGAGCTATATTGTGTGAGTTATATTTTTTAATCCGACCGTTGGATCGTTGTGATTTTTGGATATTATATATATATATATAAGTTGAATATATGTCCACAAATTTTGAACCGTTAAAAATGAACGTATGATTTGTTATGAATTTTAAGAGGTGACTGATTCGGAAATTAGGTTTATAAATAATTTTGGTGGAAAACTCTAGAAATAGGTGGGCCCTACTTTTGGTTGTTGGGGAAGATGGCTGATTTTTGGTGGGTGGAATAGTAGCAGGTAAAGCCATTAGGTAGCAGGTCAAGTCTGCTTCGGCGTGCTAACATTTTCCTATAAATAGAGGGCTAAGTTAGAATTGAAAATCACACCAGAATTCATAAGTTTTCTCTCTTTTTCTCTCTAGATTATCGAGTGTATTTTGTGAGTATTTAGATACTTGGTGAGTTACTATTCATCAGTGCATGTTTCCTTCACCGTCATATCCGATATCCAGTCAGAAGTGCTGCTCTTTTGAGGTAAGGGATAGTAAGGGATTTTAAGGGTTGTTATGTTTTTCAGTTTCGTAATTTTTCTTACCTTCAAAAATTCTGAAAAAATTTGAAATGATAATTTGATGAGTTTTTTTGATTGTGTCCAAAAATGGAGATTTTTGGATATATAGATTAAGAGTTATGAATTTTATGAGAAAAGACTATTTTAAAAGTAACCGCTTATAACTCCTTGTGGTTAACTCCAAAATTGGTGAAATTTTTATTGGGTATGATAGAAGTATACTCTGTAAATTTCAGAATTTTTAGATAAAAGTACAATTTTTGATAAATATCTAAATATTCGACTGTTTTGGCCATATAAAAAATAGTAAATAAATTTTAAAAATTTTGAAAAAAATATATGTTCAATATGGAACTATATTCTGCTAAATCCCAGATAAAGAAATATTTTTGGGACTGATTTGGTATTTTTCATGAAAATAGACTAGTTATGAGTAAATGAATTAAATATGTTATGTGAAGTAAGAAAATTGGAAAATAGAATTTTATGGCTTGAGAATCCTATATGAGGTATATGCAGATTTTTGATGAGGGTTTTGGTTATTGGTGATGAAATCTTATGAGTTTAGAATTTTAGAATGATTAAATGCATTATTTAGTAAAGTGTAAACAATTAAAATAAATTGTTTATATGTTTAAGAAATGTTATTCTTTCAATATCATTATACCGAAATATTAGTATGAATTTTATTATGGAATTTTTATATTTTTCATGTCGGGTGACTATTCATGAGTTACTATTCACGAGTTAGTATTCATGAGTTACTATTTACGAGTTATTATTCATGAGTTACTATTCACGAGTTACTATTCACGAAGTTACTATTCATGAGTTACTATTCACGAAGTTACTATTCATGACAAAATTGGTTTCTTTTTCTAACCAAATTATAGTTGATTTATGAATATTACTCTTGAGATTAAATCTAGATGTTTTGATTATATTGATTTTACTATTATATATAACATTTTTATAACTCTAATGATGATATTTCGATTTGACTTGAGTGTAAAAATGTGTAGATTTTTGGTATGATCATGACTCTGGGTTCCCTTTGGCCAGTAGTGCAAAGTTGAATTGTTGACTGGTATGATCATGACCATTTAATTTATAATTGAATATCTTTAGCTTAAGTGTAAAGGTAAAATGATCAACATGGTTATAATTATTGTTTATATAAATTTTGAAATGATTATATATTTCTTTGAGATATTAATATATTTGACCTATAGTGCAAATATGAACTGTTGATGAATATATTTGGCCTGTAGTGCAAATATGAACTGTTGAGGAATATCTTTGGCATGTAGTGCAAAGATGAATTGTTGATGAATATCTTTGGCCCGTAGTGCAAAGATAACCTGTTGTTGAATATCTTTGGCCTGTAGTGCAAAGATGGTCTGTTGATGAATATCTTTGGCCGTAGTGCAAAGATGAAATTGTTAGTATGATTATAAACAGGAACTGTGATTTGGTATAACCATGATCTTTGATGTTTCAGGTAAAGACATGTGATAAAAATTATCTTCGTCCTGGATACGAAGAGGAATTTAGAATTACAATTATGATTATGAGTTATTCATATAATTGTGGAAAGGAACTATTGATTAATGTTACAGGGATAAAATATTGTTGGTGGACTTTTAATGTGGAGAAGATAATAGACTTTATGGTCTATTTGACTCTTCTAATGGATTGCTCGTTCCGTTGCAACTATGGTTGAAAATTTTTATCATCTACCATGTGTTCTAAATCTCTGATTTATTACTGTTGAGGGCTATTGATAATTTATTTATCTTTAGTCATGATATTCTTTACTGAGTTAGTTGTGCTCATCCTTCTGTTTCAAAATTCCTTTCAGGTAATAAGAGTGTAGCTGGGTCGAGCGAGGGTAACAGGAAAATAGAATGGTTGTCTCTAGCTGTGGAGGTTCTCCCTAAGCAGTATAAAAAAGTTCATTTAGTAGTTATATTTGGTGAATCCAATAGGGTAAGGCGTACCCAACGTTGGAAAGGGTGTTTTGCCACTATCATACAAGATGTCTAATGTCATACAACCTCGTGTCATTATAAGACAGAGTTGTGCACATCCACTTGCGGAGTATATTTACGAGCGCTACCTATATAATCTTGGTGTTTGTTTGAAGTATAATTCTCAATTAGAGACAGTAGAGATATTGATATGTCAAGAGAAGACTCACCATTGGAAAGAATATGAAAGTAATCTTCTTATTTTTCTTTGGGGTCTATTAGGTCAACCAAGGATAATTCTGTGGACATATGATATCTATCATAACCTGGAAGCATGGCCTCCCATGTACGAAGGTTTCCTTGAGCACTTCCCAAATATTCTAATTTCTAAAACAGTTTTTGACTATACCTTTATGTAAGGTGTCATTGTCAGGTGTTATCCATGGTTGGGATAGGAGTCACATTTGGTATATATTTGTATCCAAACTTACAGCATATGTGTTGTTGTATTTTGCACGACAATTGTTGTAATAAAGTTGTAGTTTTTTTCTGTACCATGTATTTGGCGACTCAGAATAGGTTGGATGGAATGGACCTATTTTGGGGTTGTCACAGATGACAACATCAACGTCAAAACCCAATAGTCTCAGCCATGGGTAAACCTCAACAGCAGGGATCTTGGAAGCATATCTGCAAACTTGTTGTTGAATCAGTCTCTATAGCACTAATGGACATTTCAAACCGTTGGCGACAACCCCAACGTAGCATCGGCAAAGATCCGGTGATGAAAGCTTTGTAAACTACCATTCGAGTAGACATCAAAGCGGTTAAATATAGACCATCACTGACAATTCCATCCACAACAAAAACGGCGGGAGCAGTCAGTTATAGAATCACGTTGGAAATAATCCCAACCAAAAACATCCAGCATCCATAACATCACATCATGCTGCATTGCCTGGCATCATTTAAATCTTGTTGTATTTCAAGTGTCTAATAATCTTTATCATGTTCATGCCATTACATGACATAAACATGATAAAGATGGGCATCTGTGGACATTCGAAATTTTACATTCCTATTACTAACCATGCAGGAGGACAGAATCGTCTTTTATCTCCCAGAGACAACCTTGGGAGTCAAAATCATCTAAACCAAACCTCGGTGACAACCCCGGGAGATCAAATCCAGCCCCGGTGATAACCTTGGGAGATCAAATCCAACCTCAGAGACAACCCCGAGAGATCAAGTCAAGCCCCGAAGACAACCCCGGGAGATCAAATCCATCCCCAAAGACAACCCCGCGAGATCAAGCCAAGCCCCAGAGACAACCCCGGGAGATCAAATCAAGCCCCGAAGACATCCCCGATAAGTCAAGTCAACCCCGAAGATAACCCCAGGAGATCAAATAAATCAGTAGAGACAACCCCGGGAGATTAAACCTGTGACAACCCGAGAATTTAGAAAATTTTAAAAATCTTAAATGATTGATTAAAGGTTATAAGATAGACCTAGACAGAAAATAAGTGTATGGATTTGACCTTTCTGTGAAGGAATTTTAAGGATTTCAAAATTTTGTGAAGGATTTCGGTGGATTTAAAATCTTTTGGTGAAGACTTACAGGGTTAAGTGTATATGTTTTGTGTATAGCGATTGTATATATGTACAGTATGTGGTTAAGGGTCAAGGGTTGACCAGATAAATTATATCTGTAACAAACCCAAAAGTTATATTAAAAACGTCATTGTACAGTTAGAAAACCTAACGATTGATAAGAAACCCTAAGATCGGCTCTAGAAACCCTAATTTCAGTTCTGGGAATGTTAAAACCCTAATTTGGGAATTCAAAAGTTAAGTATAGATATTAAGTGTTATTGATTAATAACTAATTAGGGGAAAACCTAACGATTGGTTAGAAAACCAAAATTTCTAAACTAGAAACCCTAATGTACCATTAGGGAAAACCTAATTGTTAATTTTACAATTTTATTATTAATTAGAAAACCTTGATCCTAATTAGCAAGCCTTAAGGTAATTAAGGAAACCTTAATATAATTAGGAAATCCTAATTATAATTTAGAAATCTTAATTTTTTATTTTAAAACCTAATTAGAAAATGCTAAAAAATTAAATTTATAAACCTTAAGGGTCAAACCCTAAAGGTCAAACCCTAAGGGTTGGTCAAGTTACAAGATTGCCATTAAAATTGTGATCAAAAAGTCCAAAATGCCCTTTTTCATTTCTTTAATATGTAACTTGCAAATCTTGCCATATAAATGAGTTGGTGACTAACTCTAGATCACCCATGTGCCTTAAATCTCAGCCATCAGCCATCAATTGCCACATATAGATACATTGCATCACAGTATATAGATCAAAGAGAGAGAAAAGTCAAAATAAAGTCTCATTTGTTCACCAACACTCAACCAAGCCTCTCTCTCTCTCTCTAGACCCACGAAAATATTAAGTGGGTTAGTCTCTAGAATGATCCTTAGCAAGCCATGAACAGATCACAAAGATCAGATTAAAGCGAAGCACATTTCAACGAAGATCAAACAACCTTGACGTTTTCAGCCATTGGCAAGTAAATCCAGCGAAGCATCGGAGATAATTTGATGATACTTCAGCCGTTAAAGCACATTTCAATGAAGGTCAAGCAGCCTTAACGTTTTCAGCAATTGGCAAGTAAATCCAGCGAAGCATCAGAGATAATCCGATGATATTTCAGTCGTTGAAGCACATTTCAACGAAGGTTAAGCAGCCTTGATGTTTTCAGCCATTGGCACGTAAATCCAGCAAAGCATCGAAGATGGTCCGATGATAGTAGCCGTTGAAGAACATTTCAACGAAGGTCAGACAGCCCTGACAACATAGATTATTGGCAGTAACTCCAGTAGGGCGCTGGAAAGACCTGGCGATACAAACTAGGGAAAACCATCCTCATCGGGGAAGACCGATGATGGAATCTGTTATACAGATTCTTCAGCAGACATATCACAATTACCTAAGAGTCTCATGCACATGAGAAGAACTTCTTCGGTGGAAATCCTGCAAGGAGGATTGAGGACTTTTGTGATAATCCCAATGTCAACATCTTCTGGTCTCAATCATGGAGATTCCTGTGAGCTTTAGGAACTACCAGTAGAGTAGGCATCCAAGCAATTCATAAGGATCATCAGTGATAACTCCATCCCCCAACAGAAGTGGTGGGAGCAGACAGTTGTCACCTTCCGTTGGAAAACAGTCCAATAAACCATACTAATCAATGCATTTGCATCATGTTACATTACATTGCATCATGTTTACCTTGTCATATTTCAAGTGTCTAGTGTTCTTTATCCTATCCATGCCATTGCATTGTATGAATATGATAAAGAGGGGCATCTATAGGCACTCAAAATTTTACATTCCTGTTACTAACCTTGTAGGAGGGCAAAGTCATCTTCCAAAGATAACACTGAAAGTTAAATCAGCTTAATCCAGGAGATAACCTTGGGATACTCAGTTTCAATCTCGGAGACAACCCCGAGATGGTTAGTTCTAACTGCGAAGATAACCCCGAGGGAAGCAGTTCCAGTTCCGAAGATAACCCCGGAAAAAGTCAGTTTCAAATCCCAAAGATAACCCCAGGACACTCAGTTCTAACCCCGGAGATAACCCCGGGAGGTCAAGCATACCTCAGAGACAACCCTGAAAACATTCAGCACCTTCAGCAGACCAATCTCAGAGATAACCTTGAGCAAAGACTACTATATATATGCAAAGCCAGAGATAATCCCGGTGAAGGGTAAAATCATCATTTTGCCACCTTGATACTACATTCACGTTGTCTCAACATCATTTCAACAAACATTTCATACCTAAGTGTTCCACAAGAACCATAGCTCATAATCCCGAGTGATTACTATACAAGACAACACACCGGATAGAATTTGAAGACTTGAAGATCTGGTTATGGACTCATCTTTCCGGCTTCGTACAACCTCTTATCCCATGTCATTATTTAGCTCTCGACAATAGCATTCCGGAAAGGTATAGCACGCCTCCATCGGATTCCCGAATTGAAAGTTATGAAGGTTCAAGCAGACAACACGTTGCACGAGTGCACGTACTTCGAGACGCAGAAACCCGCATGGCCCGGAGAAACTCGAACAGCCGTAGGTAGACCCGTGGCTGCCGCGGGTAGACTCGCGACTACTGCGGGTAGACCCGCGGCCATCGGGTCTATAAATAAAGGCCTTTGGTTGGTCATTTAAAAATAATAAATAGAAAAAAGAGAGAAAACTATGTCCATTTCAACTCATAAACACTTCTATAATACTCTAAACTGAGTTATTCTTCTTTCTAAATACTTGTAAGCTCTTGTTTTGTTACATACTGAAATTTAACCGGTGGAAACTGAGTTTTCAGGTGTCAAAAGATATCTAAAGTTTTCTTGGCAAGCCACTGTAAGATATTTTATATTTTTAAGCTTTTTATCACTTCTGTATATATATATATATATATATATATATATATATATCTACTCACGTTGAGAGTTATGTCGTGTGGGTATGTGTTGGTCGATTTCTCAATTAATGAATACGTGCAAGTATACACGGTCAACAAGTAATAAAGTTAAAGTAAAGTATCGTTCCCACGAGGAATTATTTAATAAAAATCACCAAGTACTAGTTCTTAACCAAACTAATTTTATTTAAACAATTGATTTAATGTTGTGAATTAAAATATATAATTAACCTACTATTACTACCACTAGTTGAAAATCAGGTTATGGAGATTTAAGATCACAACTTCACTTATTGCTTCACTTATATTAACACACTTCTTATTAATTATGCTCACTATTCTGGATTGTTAATCAGGAACTTATTAGTATTTATAACCACCTTTCGATGCATCACAAACATATTAATCCAAATCCATAGTTGATAGAATTGAATCAAACACCCTAATTAACTAATTCACTATATTCCTATGTGAATTACAATTAAAAAGGATTTAAAGCACATATTCCCTATCAGATTACATGCGGCGTAAAGGCATATCCCTATCCTTATCCTAAACATAAATCATGAATTCCAACACCATGCAGAAAACACAATCACATACTATTATGATCAGATCTAAATTTATATTTCATCTCCCGAATTTATATAAATTATCATGGTAATTGTTAGCTAGACAATTAAACAATTATGCACAAATCATAGTAGACAATCCCTAGAATAGATCACAATAATTAGTAAAGAAGCATACTAAAATAAGCTACGCAATAAGATCCATTGCAATCCTAAACAAGAATTTTAGTTCATAGTCATTGAATTAAAATCTAGAATCCACAACTGAATAAACATTAAAAGATAATAGTGAGATAAGAGAAGATAATAGAATCTGTTGTCAACAGTCTTGAGACTCCTCTTCTGCTCCTGCTTTGAATCTTCATTGTTCTTCAAGTTGTTTCAATCTCCAACAATCCAATATAAATGAGGGTTTATGTTCTAATCTAATGGAGTGTTTTATCTAATCTAATCTATCTAATCTCCCCTTTATTCTATGCCTCACGTCAAGTATTTATAGGTTACAAGTCTAATTTTTAGCTTAGGAGCAAACTCAATCCAATTTGGAGTTAAAAAAGTATCAAAATTCGCCTCAAAATACGTCCAAGCTTGATCAAGCCCTACACCTGCGCCCCAGCGCTGCTCACAGCACTGCAACACTGCCCTCTAGTTCCCCGGCACTGGAAATGGCCTTGGTTTGGGTGCCCCGGCGCTGGGGCTTTTTTTGGAATTTTCTACTCTGACGTCTTTTAGGAAAATGGCCATAACATCTTCGTCTGAACTCCGATTTTGATGATTTAAGATGTTCCAGAAAGAGGAGACATAGATCTACAACTTTCATTCTTTGAGTTTTTCAAAATAAGGGCTGAATCAATGTTGAAATTGGTTCTGAAGTGGATGCTATGTAAATGACAAGCCAAAAATGCAAATCTAGCAACACCAAACGTCGATCCAAGTAACTTTTGTCCCAAGTCCTACAAAACAACGTAAAACACGCATGAATCGACAAAAACACATAAAAACTTCCAAAATATTAAGCTCAAATGCACTCAATTCATGGGTATAAAACTCACTTATCAAATACCCCCAAACTTAAACTTTTGTGTGTCCTCAAGCAAAAACACAAAAGAACTAAAAATAAACAAACTAACACAACTACATGAATGCATATGCATGATCTACTTCCTAATATACCTACGAACCCAGTAATAAATCAGTATGATATATAGCAACAGGCCTCAAAGATACCAACGATACTCAAACAATATATCCAATCAAGTCAAAGTCCATAACTCTAACCAGGGGAAGAGTTTCCACCGAGATTTATTGTAGCTTAAATGTATGATGAGGTGTACGACCGTAACATTGAGCTTCAGGATAGAGTCAGGGAATTGGAGGAGCTGGTAGTTGAACATCAGACCTCGATGGTATAAAAGGACGATGAGATCCAGGATCTTGAGGAATGTCTAGGTAATGTGGAATGGAAGTTGGTTCATAGAGAGGGGTAAAAGGAGTAGCTGATGGAGGAGGTTGCGAAGCTAAAGGATAACCTGAGAGAAGAGTCCGCCAAGAGAGCAAGGGCTGAAGATGCTTATGAGAAGGCTTCCTAGCGTGCAGATGTAGCCAAGGGAGAGGTACAAATAAAGAAGGCTAAGATGGGAGAAATAGATTATGTTTTCCGCACTGCGATGAACAGTGCTCAAGACCGAGACATGTATTATCCGACTCAGTTCGAGGAATTGCTATTGTATACCTTAGATCGTAGAACGATGTTTCGTATCATGGAAGAGGAGCGCAGTAATGTTGTGCAACGTCTTAGTAGGCCTTAATAGAAAGTGTAATTATTAAGTGGATAATTATATAATAAATAAGATGTAAATCCCAAGCGTTATGTGACCAATGGGATATGATGATGTTATCCTGAAACTTTACTAGTTTAGGAAAGTGATGTAGATAGCAATGATGCTATCATTTCCATGTCTTTAAGATTATGAATGAATAAAATGTTAATATTTATTCAAGATGTTATGTGTTACATGTTGATCTTCTATGATGTGCAAGTTAAGTAGAAAATACTTAAGAAATTGAGTAATAATCTAATAAGTATATTTTAAACAGAAAATGCCTCCAAGAAGATGTCAACCACGACAATGAACCCCTGAGGGGTCTATCAATAATAATAACGTCGATGCTAACCCAGTCTAGCAGTTGGTGTCTTTACGGAAGCACTACATAATCAGTCGCAGAATCAAGCTGCAACCTTTAAGGATTTCAAAGAGGTTGGACCGCCAGAGTTTTGAGGGTCCATTAATCTGGTGGAGGCACAAACCTAGATCATGGAAATAGAGAAGGTGTTTGACGTTTCTAGAGTCGGTGAAGACCAGAAAACTGCTTTTGCAACATTTTTGCTGAAAGTAGAAGCCAACTGTAACGCCCCTAAAATAGGTCCAATCCAACCAACCTATTCTGAGTCGCCAAAAATATGGTACAGAAAATAACTACAACTTTATTACTACAATTGTCGTGCAAAATACAACAACACATATGTTGTGAGTTTTGATACAAATATCTACCAACTGTGACTCATCCCCCAACCTTAGATAGTACGTCACAATGACACCTTACATAAAGGTATAGTCAATAACTGTTTTAGAATTTAAAATCTTTGGGAAGTGCTCAAGGAAACCTTCGTACATGGGAGGCCATTCATCTAGGTTATGATAGATATCATATGCCCACATAATTATCCTCGGTTGACCCAATAGACCCCCAAAAAAAATGAGAAGATTACTATCATATTCTTTCCAATAGTGAGTCTTCTCTTGACATATCATTATCTCCACCGTCTCTAATTGAGAATTATACTTCAAACAAACACCAAGATTATATAGGTAGTGCTCGTAGATATACTCAGCAAGTGGATGTGCACAACCTTGTCTTATGATCACACGAGGTTGTATGTCATTAGACAACTTATATGATAGTGGCAAAACACCCTTCCAATGTTGGGTTCGCCTCACCCTATTTGATTCACCAAATATAACTACTAAATAATGTATAAAATACAACACACTTTTCTATACTGCTTAGGGAGAACTCCACAGCTAGAGATCACCGTTCTATTCCCTTGTTACCCCCGCTCGACCCAGCTACATTCTTATTACCTGAAAGGAATTGTTAAGCAAAAGGGTGAGCTCAACTAGCCCAGTAAAGAATATCATGACTAAAGATAATTAAATTATCAATAGCCTTCGTCAGTAATGAATCAGAGATTTAGAACATATGGTAGATGATAAAACTTTTCAACCATAGTTGCAGCGGAACGAGCAATCCATTAGAAGAGTCAAATAGACCATAAGGTCTATTATCTTCTCCATGTTAAAAGTCCACCAACAACGTTTTATCCCTATAATATCAAATAACAGTTTCTGTCCACAATCACGTGTATAACTCATAATCATAATTGTGGTTCTAAATTCCTCTTCTCTTCTAGGACGAAGATAATTTTCATCACCTGTCTTTACCTGAAACATCAAATATCATGGTTATACCAAATCACAGTTCATGTTCATAATCATACTTATAAATTCATCTTTGCATTACGGCCCAGAGATATTCGTCAACAGTTCATCTTTGCACTACTGGCCAAAGATATTCAACAACAGATCATCTTTGCACTACATGCCAAAGATATTCAACAACAGATCATCTTTGCACTACAGGCCAAAGATATTAATATCTCAAAGAAATATATAATCATTTCAGAATTTATATAAACCATAATTATAACCATATATGTTGATCAATTCATCTTTGCACTTAAGCTAAAGATATTTAATTATAAATTCAATGGTCATGATCGTACCAGCCAACAATTCAACTTTGCACTACTAGCCAAAAAGAACTCAATGTCACGATCATACCAATAATCTACCCATCATTACACTTAAGTCAAAGAGAAATATCATCATTAGTGTTATAAGAATGCTATATATGATAATAAAAACAATATAATCAACATATAGATTTAATCTCAAGAGTAAGATTCATAAATCAATGATTTCATAACACCTTAATCCAAATATTATAAATCACTTAATAATCTCATAATCTAATATTATTAATATTACCACAATATCTTAATCATTTCTTAAACTTATAAACAATTTATTTTAATCGTTTATACTTTACTAATTAATGCATTTAATCACCCTAAAATGTCAAACTTATAAGATTTCATCACCAATAACTAAAATCCTCATCAAAAATCTGTATATACCTTATATAGGATTCTCAAGCCATAAAATCCTATTTTCCAATTTTTCTCCTTCACATAACATATTTAATTCATTTACCCATAACTAGTCCATTTTCATGAAAAATACCAAATCAGTATAAATAAAAAAAAAATTCTGGGATTTAGCAAAATATAGTCTCATATTAAACATATATTTTTCTCGAAAATTTTAAAATTCATTTACTATTTTTCACATGGCCAATACCGCCGAATATTGAGACATTTATCATAAATTGTACTTTTGTCCAAAAATTCTAAAATTTACAGAGTATACTTCTATTATATACATGTACTCCCAATAAAAATTTCACCAATTTTGGAGTTAACCACAAGGAGTTATAAGGGTTTACTTTTAAAATAGTCTTTTCTCATAAAATTCATAACCCTTAATCTATACATCCAAAAATTGTCTTTTTGGACACAATCAACAAAACTCATTAAATTATCATTTCAAAATTTTTCAGAATTTTTGAATGTCAAAAAAAGTATGAAACTGAAAAACATAATAACCCTTAAAATTCCTTAATATCCCTTACCTCAAAAGAGCAGTACTTTTCTGACTGGAATGTCGAATATAACGTTGAACGAACGTGCACCATATAACAACACTCAAGATATCTAAATACTCACAAGAATACGCTCGATAATATAGAGAGAAAAAACTTCAGTTTCTGGTGTGATTTTCAATTCTAACTTAAGCACCCTATTTATAGGAAATTGCTTAGAACACCAAAGTAGAAAATTTAATAAAATATTAATTTCTTATGCACACCTTGCCATCTGAATTCAGCCACAAACACATACAAGTGGGTCTCACAAACACACAAAACATGTTTTTCTTTTAAAAAATATTTAAAACTTCAAAAATCAATTATTCTGAAACTTCAATAATTTATAATAAATTGCCCTTTTATTAGAAAAATTCAAATTTTATGTCCATTAAATAGGAAATTTAATTCTCTACAACTTTGGAGAAGAAAATTTTTTCAAATTCCAAACAGAAATTGACCAAAATCCACAAACGGACGATTTTACAGGCTATAATCAAATTTCAGTCAAAAATTCTGTCCACCAACATGTTTAACATGTGTTAAATATTTAATACAACAAAAATACTCTTCCTCCTTATTTATTCTTATATCACACATTCATTGTAAAAATATCACCATTATTATATTATTAAAATATAATAATATACTAAATGAATTATCTTATCAGAAAAGATAAAATAACAATTTTCAACAATTGTCACATTAAAAATTTTCTCCATCTATATCCACATAAAATAAATATTTTCCTCATCATAAAAATTAATAATTAATTATTCACAAATAATATTACAGAATCACATTACTGACAACCATGCAGTTCCCAAGAAAGAGGGGGCTTTCTAATAAGGATTTCTCCTTAATGGCACGCAATTAGATGACCAAACCTCTCCTTAGATAGAACTTTCTAGAGATTGCCAATAATGTTATCTAATAATATTATTCAGATAATATGAATTATTGCTCCGATAATAGAAAATATTGTGCAGTGACAATTATTGATACAATAATAATATAAAATATCAACGCAGCAATTATTGAACATTAATTACTGTAACAATTATTGAATAGTGCCTTCTTACAAAAAAAATCATCATGCTTCGTGAATAGTAACTCGTGAATAGTAATTCGTGAATAGTAACTCATAAATAGTAACTCATGAATAGTAACTCGTGAATAGTAACTATAAGAAAATTAAATATTCTTATTTCATAAAATTCGGGGTCTTACAATCTCCCCTCCTTATGAAATTTCGTCCCCGAAATTTACGTACCTGGTATTTCGAAGAGTTGAGAATACCTTGCTTTCATTTCAGATTCCATCTTCCCTGTCATCATGATTTCTCCATTGTTCATCTCCTGTATTTCAGATATCATTCTAGAATACAACTTTAAAACAAAGGTTAATTGACATATCACAATTTGTCAACTTAAGTAAGAAACTTCAGCTTAGGTAGGACACACACTAGCGAAGGATATTACTCGTCTCTCCCTTCCTAGTTCTAATACCGGATCTCCACCAGAGATCATATCCCTAAACTCTGATACCAACTATGACTCATGTCCCAACCGTGGACAGCACCTCACAGTGATACCTATCAGTTTGTCACCGATGAGTGGCGTCCCTTACGGAGAGTCTGGCTTCGGTGCATCCCCCATCAACAGGAAGTCACCAGATAGAGGCTCGGAGCTCTTTACTTATGGCTCTGATACCAAATGTAACGCCCCCAAAATAGGTCCAATCCAACCAACCTATTTTGAGTCGCCAAAAATATGGTACAGAAAATAACTACAACTTTATTACTACAATTGTCGTGCAAAATACAACAACACATATGTTGTGAGTTTTGATACCAATATCTACCAACTATGACTCATGTCCTAAACTTGGATAGTACGTCACAATGGCACCTTACATAAAGGTATAGTCAATAACTGTTTTAGAATTTAAAATCTTTGAGAAGTGCTCAAGGAAACCTTCGTACATGGGAGGCCATGCATCTAGGTTATGATAGATATCATATGCCCACAGAATTATCCTCGGTTGACCAAATAGACCCCAAAGAAAAACGAGAAGATTACTATCATATTCTTTCCAATGGTGAGTCTTCTCTTGACATATCATTATCTCCACCGTCTCTAATTGAGAATTATACTTCAAATAAACACCAAGATTATATAGGTAGTGCTCGTAGATATACTCAGCAAGTGGATATGCACAACCCTGTCTTATGATCACACGAGGTTGTATGTCATTAGACATCTTGTATGATAGTGGCAAAAATAAGTCCTCATTATAATTATTCAAACACTATTTTACAGAAATAGTGAGGACTGCTAAAACATCTTTCTAGAACCATCACTCCATACCCCGACTAGATCCTGCTATGTTCTCACCTCCTGAGAACAAAAATAGAACAAAAAGGAAAAGGGTGAGCTCAACTAGCCCAGTAAAGAATATTATGACTAAGATAATATACAAAAAATTATCATTAGTATTCGACAAGGAAAAATCTGATAGAATATAATCGACAACAAGTTTTAGATCAACAACTGCAGCGAAAACAGCAAACCATTAGAAGTGTCAAGTAGAGAATGAATTCTACTATCTTCTAATATTTAAAAGTCCATCATCAATATTTTATCCCTGTAACATCAATTAATAATCATCTTAAATCAAATATTCATCTTTGCACTGCAGGCCAAAGATATTCATTTGTATCACCAGTCAGTCATGTTCATCTCAACACATGTTCATCTTTGCACTATAGGCCAAAGATATTCATCAGGTAATCATACATCTTTGCACTACAGGCTAAAGATATTCAATAATATCATCATTTAGGACTGAGGATGATGAAAAATATCTTAAAGAAAACGAATCCAGTGAGACAGAAGGACAAATAGTAGGGATTCGTATAACAGTTTATCCAAGATCAATAATACTTCATAATAATCAATTGCGAAGCAGAATTCAAAAATAAAGATCAAAACATGGATACAATCAAAGATAGTAACCATAATAGACATCTTGGACAAAAAGGAAAAATTTTATTTTTCGATGATTAGTGCCGCATTCGTGAATAGTGCCGTATACGTGAATAGTGTCGTATACATGAATAGTAACCCCGACACAAAAAGTTCTAAATTTGATAAAAAAAACTCATATCAATATTTCAGCATAATGATATTGAAGAAAATAATATCATTTAAAAAGAAAATAATATCCCTTACCTCAAAATATCAGTACTTCTGTTCGGAATATCGGTATAAGGTTGAAGAAAACTTGCACTGATGAATAGAAACTGACAAAGTATCTAAATACTTCCAAAATACACTCAATAATCTAGAGAGAGAAAGAGAGAAAACTTGTTTCTGGTGTGATTTTCAATTCTAACTTAGCTCTCTATTTATAGGAAAATGTTAGCACGCCGAAGCAGACTTGACCTGCAACCTGATGGCTTTACCTGCTACTATTCCCACCCACCACATTTGAATAAAAATTTTAGCACATTTCTCACCAACCAAAAGTGGGGCCCACTAATTCTAAAATTTTTCACCAAAATGATAAATTCCGAAACTTCAATAATTTCTGAACCAGTCATCTCTTAAAATTCATAACAAATCATACGTTTATTTTTAACGGTTCAAAATTTGTGGACATATACTCAACTTATATATGTATAACATATCCAAAAATCACAACGATCCAACGGTCGGATTAAAAATTATAACCCCCGTAATATATCTCAAAAACTTTGATTGATTTTTAATACATTCATTCCGACAAAAATACTGATAAAACATCTCAGCATTAATTCCTTCATTTATAACCACAAAAATATATCCCTCATTTATATCCCCAAAAAAATATATATTTTCATATCATATAAATCAATAATTAATTATTCATAAATAATATCACAGAATCACAATTATGACAATCAGGCCATTCCCAGGAAAGAGAGGGCTTTCCAATAAGGATTTCTCCTTACTGGCACGTAATTAGATGACCAAACCTCTCCTTAGACAGAACTTTCTAGACATTGCCAAAAATGTTATCTAATAATATTATTCAAATAATATGAATTATTGATCTGATAATGGAAAATACTATGCAGCAATAATTATTAAAATAACAATAATATAAAATATCAACGCAGCAATTATTGAATCAATAAAATAAAATATTGAACAATAACTACTGTAACAATTATTGAGTAGTGCCTTCTTACGTAAGAATCAATAATTGGTGCAATACCGTGTGCTACTGTATTTTAACCACCGGGTATTCCAACAGTATTAATGGTAACAACTACGCCGTTATTTATAAACAACTTATACTTGTCATTTTCTTCATCCAATCGCTTTCTGTTATGGGGCCCACACAAGGCTGCGCCGTCGTACAAATATTCCTCGACAGCAAGAATATTCTACGACCAAACGAATATTCCCCGATAAAATGAATATTTTATAACCACTTGCTTATTTTATAAAATTTGCACATTTCACCCATAACCAAAGTATTATATCAAATTAACCCCTTATTATTCACAATAATATTTAGAGAAAATTTGATTTTATTCATTAATAAGTTGGGGTCTTACAACCTCCCCTCCTTATGAAATTTCGTCCTCGAAATTGACATACGTACCTGGTGTTTCGAAAAGGTGAGGATACCTCGCTTTCATTTCTGATTCCAACTCCCAGGTCATTTCTTCAATAGCATGGTTTTTCCACAAAATCTTAACTTGTGGCATAACCTTCGTGCGTAGAACATGCTCTTTCCTATCCAAGATCTTAACAGGTACCTCCGCGTACGTTAAATCTTCGGCTATCTCGTCTGGTTCTAACTCAATTATGTGGTTCGGGTCTTTCACATATTTACGAAGCACAGATATGTGAAAAACATTATGAACACGAGACATGCTTGGAGGTAATGCGAGTCGATATGCCACATTTCCTATTCGGTCAAGAATTTCAAATGGACCAATAAATCGTGGATTGAGCTTTCTTCTCTTCTCAAATCTTGTAACTCCTTTCCATGGTGCAACACGTAACAATACATGATCCCCAATACTAAATTTTACATCCTTTCGATGAAGATCCGCATAACTCTTTTGTCGATCCTGTGATGTTTGTATACGTTGTCGAATCGTTTGGATCTTCTCTATAGTTATGCATACCAATTCTGGTCCCAACAACGTTGCTTCACCCACCTCGTCCCAGCATACTGGAGAACGACACTTTCGTCCATACAAGGCTTCAAATGGAGCCATACCTATACTTGCCTGATAACTGTTGTTGTAGGAGAATTCCACCAGTGGCAAGTACTTATCCCACCTTCCTTTGAAATCTAGAACACAGAGTCTTAATAGATCTTCAAGGGTTTGAATAGTCCTCTCTGATTGCCCGTCCGTTTGAGGATGGTATCCTGAACTAAATCGTAAATCCGTGCCCATAGCTTTCTGCAAGCTAACCCAAAACCGTGAAGTGAATCTTTGGTCACGATCCGAAACTATGGATACTAGCATGCCATACAATCTCACAATCTCATTCACGTACATACTAGCAAGACGTTCAAGGGAACAAGTCTCACGTATAGGCAAGAAATGGGCAGACTTGGTTAATCTATCAACAATGACCCAAATCGCATCTATGCCTTGAGACACCTTGGGAAGACCCGTAACGAAATCTATAGTAACGTGTTCCCACTTTCATTTCAGAATCTCAAGTGGTTGCAATGGACCCTTTGGTACTTGATGCTCCACTTTTACACGTTGACAAGTTAAACACCTCGAGATAAACTCCGCGATCTCTCTTTTCATATTGCTCCATCAAATGTATGTCGAAGATCGTGATACATTTTGGTACTCCCAGGATGGATTGCAAACGGTGTGTTGTGTGCCTCCATCATGATTCTATGCTTCAAGTCAAAATCGTTAGGAACACAAAGTCTGGAGTTGACTCGAAGTATTCCTTCTTCATCAATCCTTGCTTCTGGAATAGCACCTTCTTGTACTTTTTTCTTCATACGCATCAGCTCTATGTCCGTAGCTTGAGCGGCTTTAACTTTATCAATTAAAGTCGGTTCTACTCGTATATTTGATATCATCATGTAGGTACTTGGAGCCTTCATCTCTATCTCCATCCTTTGGAAAACATACAAAATGGGCCTTTGTGTTAACACCATTACACTCGTACCCGCGTATGATCTTCTACTCAATGCGTCAGCTACTACTTTCGCTTTTCTAGGATGATATTGGATGGTATGATCATAATCTTTCAACAGCTCAAGCCAACGTCGTTGCCGCATGTTGAGTTCCTTTTGGGTGAAGAAATATTTGAGACTTTTATGATCCATATAGATCTCCACTTTCTCCCCATACAGGTAGTGTCTCCAAATCTTCAACGCGAAAACGACTGCTGCCAACTCCAAATCATGAGTAAGATAATTCCTCTCATATTCTTTGAGTTGTCGCGAGGCATAGGCTATAACTTTCCCATATTGTATGAGAACACATCTTAACCCTTTGCCTGAAGCATCGCTGTAGATAACAAATCCATCCGAACCAGGTGGTATTGTCAGAACAGGTGCCGAAATGAGTCTCCTCTTGAGTTCTTGAAAACTCTTCTCACAATCCTCGCTCCAACCGAATTTTGTATCCTTCCGAGTCAGCTGAGTTAACGGAGTAGCGATTGTAGAAAATCCTTCCACGAATCTCCGGTAATACCCAGCTAAGCCCAGAAAGCTACGTACTTCGGTCACCAACTTCGGTTGCTCCCAACTTTGTATGGCTTCAATCTTCGCCGGGTCGACAGATACTCCATGTTTTGATACCACGTGCCCAAGGAATGCTACTTCCTCAAGCCAGAACTCGCATTTCTTCAGTTTGACATATAGCATGTTTTCACGAAGCCTTTGCAATATCAGCTTCAAATGGCGCTCATGATCTTCACGGCTTTTGGAATAGATGAGGATGCCATCAATAAAGACAACAACGAACTGATCCAAATATTCTTTGAACACACGGTTCATCATATCCATGAAAGTAGCAGGAGCATTAGTCAATGCAAAAGACATGACTAAGAATTCATAATGCTCGTACCGAGTTCTGAAGGCAGTCTTTGGAATATCCTCAGTTTAAATCTTCAGCTGATGATATCCAGAACGAAGGTCGATCTTTGAAAAGAATTGTGCTCCTTGTAACTGGTCGAACAGGTCATCAATGCGAGGTAACGGATACCTATTTTTGATGGTGACATGGTTCAATTTCCTATAGTCGATACAAAGTCGCATACTCCCGTCTTTCTTCTTTACGAATAAAACAGGAGCACCCCAAGGAGATGTACTAGGATGAATAAAACCGATGTCTAATAACTCTTGTAATTGGACTTTTAACTCCTGAAGTTCAATAGGAGTCATTCGATATGGGGTTTTAGAAATGGGCTTTGTACCGCATTCAAGGTCAATAAAAAATTTAACTTCACGTTCTGGGGGTAGACCAGGAAGTTCTTCAGGAAATACGTCAGGAAATTGATTAACAACAGAAATTTTATTCAAATCTGACGTGTTTTTGTTCAAGTCCGTGACATGTGCTAAGAAAGCTTGACATCCCTTTTTTAATAAACGAATAGCTTTATGGCTTGAAATGACAGTGATTGACTTTAATGGTTTGGTTGTTTGAATTCGTATAATAGGTTGGTTAGGAATATGAAAACTAACAACCTTACGAAAATAATCAATTTTAGCATGATGAGTAGTTAACCAATCAATTCCTAAAATCACATCAAAAGCAAGTATCTTTAATGAGATAAGGTCAACAGGTAATGTGATTGTGCCAACTTGGATTAAGTAAGATTTATAAACTGTAGATGTAATGAAAGTTTCTCCTAACGGAGTCTCCACAGATAGGTCAAAGTCTAATTTCTCCGGAGTCAAGTTTAAACGTTGAGCACAAGTAGAAGAGATAAAAGAATGGGTACAACCGGTATCTAATAAGGTATAAACTTCGCAAAAGTTTATGATTAGCTTACCCGTGATCATCTCGTTTGGGTTCCTCGCGTTTTGGGCAGTCACGACAAACGCCCTTCCAGGAACCACCGACTTTGACTTGTCCAGAACAGCCTTCGGAGTCACTATCCCCGTTGAACTTGGTTTCACAACAAGACAATCTTTAGCTATATGACCTTCCTTTCCATAGTTATAATATACCTTGAACTGTTGTGGGCAGTTTGGGCTGATGTGTCCCTCCTTCCGGCATTTGTTACAAACGACTGGTGCTCGTTCTCCTCCCCTAAAAGTAGTTGTTGTTTGTCCTGACATCTTTACGTTATCATTGTTGTACCTTCTCTTCTTGAAATCTCCTCTTGACTCGCTCCTTCTATTATCACGGCCACGATTACCACCAGAGTGGTTACAGCTTTTGTCCGAATGTTTTTCTCCCTATTGATTTTCATTGCTTCGATGACTGCCGCCACCGGTATGACCCTGGTTGTGGTCCCTCGGTTGCACATACTCATTATCTCACTCTAATAATTGAGCCATGTTTACAACATCTAAATATAAAGAAAATTTATGAGAGATAAGATATTGCCGAATCTCGGGTTTTAGACCTCTCAGAAACATCCTTGTCATTCGTTCCTCATTTTTGACCAAATGAGGTGCAAACCTGGATAACTCTGCAAACTTCGCCTCGTACTGGGACACCGTCATGTTGTTTTGTTCCAGTCTGATAAACTCCACCTCCTTCATATGATGAATACTTTCAAGAAAGTACTTGTCATTGAACAGTTTCTGAAATGTTTCCCAGGACATGTTGAGTGCGTCAGGCTAGGTACGCTTCACAGACTCCCACCAGTAGTCTGCCTCACCGCAAAACATAAAGGTGGCGAACAGAACCTTCTGTTCCTCCGTGCATCCCAAGACATCGAATATCTTGGTAATTTGCTTGACCCACGTTTCCGCCACGATCGGATCCGGCTTTCCCTTAAATTCTGGTGGTCCCAATTCTTTGAACTGCTTGACTGTGACAAACCGCGCGTTGTTATCATTTCCACCCGTATTCTGCACACGAGTCTCCCTCGTCTGATTTTGTATGAACTGCAAAAAGCTCCGAAACATTCCATCATTCATCGTTTGCTCAGTAACGTTGTTTACAGGAGGAATATTGCCTTCCTGTTGCACGTTCTCCTGGGTGGTGATCAAAGGTGTCTCCATGGTCTGATTTACTCCATTAATAACGTTCTCAGCTGCCATTCTTAAATACTGCCATAAAACAAGGGTTAATAGTCATGTCATATATTATCCGTATACTCTGACCGGCCAAAAAAACACCAAATAAACTTAGTCAGGTCATACTAGCGAAGGGATTCCCCGTCTCTCCCCTCGTAGTTCTTGTCTCACATCTCAGCCAGGGATCATATCCCTAAGCTCTGATACCAACTGTGACGCCCCCAAAACAGGTATACAACACCCATTCTGAGTCGCCAAATGCATGGTACAAAAAGCAAACTACAACTTCAATAATACAATTGTCGTGCAAAATACGACATCACATACTGTGAGTTTAAATACAAATATTGTCTTCTAGACAATATCCACACTCAAATAAGTCCTCATTATAATTATTCAAACACTATTTTACAGAAATAGTGAGGACTGCTAAAACATCTTTCTAGAACCATCACTCCATACCCCGACTAGATCCTGCTATGTTCTCACCTCCTGAGAACAAAAATGGAACAAAAAGGAAAAGGGTGAGCTCAACTAGCTCAGTAAAGAATATTATGACTAAGATAATATACAACAAATTATCATTAGTATTCGATAGGGAAAAATCTGATAGAATATAATCGACAACAAGTTTTAGATCAACAACTGCAGCGAAAGCAGCAAACCATTAGAAGTGTCAAGTAGAGAATGAATTCTACTATCTTCTAATATTTAAAAGTCCATCATCAATATTTTATCCCTGTAACATCAATTAATAATTATCTTAAACCAAATATTCATCTTTGCACTACAGGCCAAAGATATTCATTTGTATCACCAGTCAGTCATGTTCATCTCAACACATGTTCATCTTTGCACTACAGGCCAAAGATATTCATCAGGTAATTATACATCTTTGCACTACAGGCCAAAGATATTCAATAATATCATCATTTAGGACTGAGGATGATGAAAAATATCTTAAAGAAAACGAATCCAGTGAGACAGAAGGACAAATAGTAGGGATTCGTATAACAGTTTATCCAAGATCAATAATACTTCATAATAATCAATTGTGAAGTAGAATTTAAAAATAAAGATCAAAACATGGATACAATCAAAGATAGTAACCATAATAGACATCTTGGACAAAAAGTAAAAAATTTATTTTTCGGGGATTAGTGCCGTATTCCTGAATAATGTCGTATACATGAATAGTGCCGTATACGTGAATAGTAACCCCGACACAAAAAGTTCCAAATTTGATAAAAAAAACTCATCAATATTTCAGCATAATGATATTGAAGAAAATAATATCATTTAAGAAGAAAATAATATCCCTTACCTCAAAATATCAGTACTTCTGTTCGAAATATCAGTATAAGGCTGAAGAAAACTTGCACTGATGAATAGAAACTCACAAAGTATCTAAATACTTCTAAAATACACTCAATAATCTAGAGAGAGAAAGAGAAAAAACTTGTTTCTGGTGTGATTTTTAATTCTAACTTAGTCCTCTATTTATAGGAAAATATTAGCACGCCGAAGCAGACTTGACCTGTAACCTGATGGCTTTACCTGCTACTATTCCCACCCACCACATTTGAATAAAAATTTTAGCACACTTCTCACCAACCAAAAGTGGGGCCCACCAATTCTAGAATTTTTCACCAAAATGATAAATTCCGAAACTTCAATAATTTCTGAACCAGTCATCTCTTAAAATTCATAACAAATCATACGTTCGTTTTTAACGGTTCAAAATTTGTGGACATATACTCAACTTATATATGTATAACATATCCAAAAATCACAACAATCCAACGGTCGGATTAAAAATTATAACCCCCGCAATATATCTCAAAAACCCTGATTGATTTTTAATACGTTCATTCCGACAAAAATACTGATAAAACATCTCAGCATTAATTCCTTCATTTATAACCACAAAAATATATCCCTCATTTATATCCAAAAAAATAAATATTTTCTTATTATACAAATCAATAATTAATTATTCATAAATAATATCACAGAATCACAATTATAACAACCGGGCCGTTCCCAAGAAAGAGGGGGCTTTCCAATAAGGATTTCTCCTTACTGGCGCGCAATTAGATGACCAAGCCTCTCTTTAGACAGAACTTTCTAGACATTTCCAATAATGTTATCTAATAATATTATTCAAATAATATGAATTATTGATCTGATAATGGAAAATACTGTGCAGCAACAATTATTGAAATAACAATAATATAAAATATCAACGCAGCAATTATTGAATCAATAAAATAAAATATTGAACAATAACTACTGTAACAATTATTGAGTAGTGCCTTCTTACGTAAGAATCAACAATTGGTGCAATACCGTGTGCTACTGTATTTTAACCACCAGGTATTCCAATAGTATTAACGGTAACAACTACGTCGTTATTTATAAATAACTTTTACTTGTCGTTTTCTTCATCCAATCGCTTTCCGTTATGGGGCCCACACAAGACTGCATCGTCGTACGAATATTCCCCGACAGCAAGAATATTCCACGACCAAACGAATATTCTCCGACAAAATGAATATTTTATAACCACTTGCTTATTTTGTAAAATTTGCACATTTCACCCATAACCAAAGTATTATATCAAATTAACCCCTTATTATTCACAATAATATTTAGAGAAAATTTGATTTTATTCATTAATAGGTTGGGGTCTTACAAATAATCTACCCATCATTACACTTAAGTCAAAGAGAAATATCATCATTAGGGTTATAAGAATGTTATATATGATAATAAAAACAATATAATTAACATATAGATTTAATCTCAAGAGTAGGATTCATAAATCAATGATTTCATAACACTTTAATCTAAATGTTATAAATTACTTAATAATCTCATAATCTAATATTATTAATATTACCACAATATCTTAATCATTCTTAAACTTATAAACAATTTATTTTAATCGTTTATACTTTACTAATTAATGCATTTAATCACCCTAAAATGCCAAAATCATAAGATTTCATCACCAATAACCAAAATCATCATCAAAAATCTACATATACCTTATATAGGATTCTCAAACCATAAAATCCTATTTTTCAATTTTTCTCCTTCACATAACATATTTAATTCATTTACTTATAACTAGTCCATTTTTATGAAAAATACCAAATCAGTATAAATAAATTTTCTTTTCTGGGATTTAGCAAAATATAGTTCCATATTGAACATATATTTTTCTCGAAATTTTTAAAATTCATTTACTATTTTTCACGTGGCCAAAACTGCCGAATATTGAGACATTTATCATAAATTGTACTTTTGTCCAAAAATTCCGAATATTACAGAATATACTTCTATTATATACATGTACTCCCAATAAAAATTTCACCAATTTTGGAGTTAACCACAAGGAGTTATAAGGGTTTACTTTTAAAATAGTATTTTCTCATAAAATTCATAACTTTTAATCTATACATCCAAAAATCGTCATTTTTGGACACAATCAACAAAACCCATCAAATTATATTTTCAAATTTTTCCAAAATTTTTGAAGGTCGAAAAAAGTACGAAACTGAAAAACACAATAACCCTTAAAATCCCTTACCTCAAAAGAGCAGTACTTCTGACTGAAATGTCGAATATAACGTTGAACGAACTTGCACCGTATAGCAACACTCAAGATATCTAAATACTCACAAGAATACGCTCGATAATATAGAGAGAGAAAACTTCAGTTTCTGGTGTGATTTTTAATTCTAACCTAAGCACCCTATTTATAGGAAATTGCTTAGAACACCAAAGTAGAAAATTTAATAAAATATTAATATATTTATATTATTTTCTTGCGCACATCTTGCCATCTGAATTCAGCCACAAACACATGCAAGTGGGTCTCACAAACACACAAAACATGTTTTTCTTTTAAAAAATATTTAAAACTTCAAAAATTAATTATTTCGGAACTTCAATAATTCATAATAAATAGCCCTTTTATCAGAAAAATTCAAATCTTATGTCCATTTTATAAGAAATTTAATTCTCTACAACTTTGCAGAAGAAAGTTTTTTCAAATTCCAAACAGAAATTGACCGAAATCCACAAACGGACGATTTTACAAGCTATAATCAAATTTCAGTCAAAAATTGTGTCCACCAACATGTTTAACATGTGTTAAATATTTAATGCAACAAAAATACTCTTCCTCCTCATTTATTCTTATACCACACATTCATTGTTAAAATATCAACATTATTATATTATTAAAATATAATAATATACTAAATGAATTATCTTATCAGAAAAGATAAAATAACAATTTTCAACAATTGTCATATTAAAAATTTTCTCCATCTATATCCACATAAAATAAATATTTTTCTCATCATAAAAATTAATAATTAATTATTCACAAATAATATTACAGAATCACATTACTGACAACCAAACAGTTCCCGGGAAAGAGGGGGCTTTCCAATAAGGATTTCTCCTTACTGGCGCGCAATTAGATGACCAAACCTCTCCTTAGACAGAACTTTCTAGACATTGCCAATAATGTTATGTAATAATATTATTCAGATAATATGAATTATTGCTCCGATAATAGAAAATATTGTGCAGTGACAATTATTGATACAACAATAATATAAAATATCAACGCAGCAATTATTGAACAGTAATTACTGTAACAATTATTGAGTAGTGCCTTCTTACAAAAAAAATTATCATGCTTCGTGAATAGTAACTCGTGAATAGTAACTCGTGAATAGTAACTCATGAATAGTAACTATAAGAAAATTGAATATTTTTATTTCATAAAATTCGGTGTCTTACACCAGCTACCGGTGGCAAGCGAATAAAACACGAGGGGGTCAGGGAGTAATGGCATGGAATAGGTTTAAGGAAATATTTTTCAAGACCTATTTTCCGAAGAGCTCACAGAATCAGATGGATGTTCAGTTTTTAGAGCTGAAGTAGGGTACGGTGATGGTGTCGGAGTATGCAGTAAAATTCAATGAGTTGGCGAGGTTGGCGCTGTATCAGGTTAACACAGATGAGTGCAAGGCAAGAAGGTTTGAACAGGGACTAAAGTCCTAGTTATACAACAGAGTCTCTATGTTTTAGCTGAAGACATTTACAGCAGTACTTGAAAAGGCAATTATCGCGGAGGGTGGAAGCGATGCCTTAACAAAATACAATCAGGAACAGAGAAAGAAGAAGAATGAGAATGAAGGCAAAATTGGTGGTAGTAGTGGCGGAAATAATAACTCAAAGAGGAACAGGTGCTGGAAGTCAGCAGAGTAGCCAGAAGAAGAGGAAATTTGAAGCGTGTGCTACCTGTGGAAGAAATCACACTGGTATGTGCTTGAGAGGTAAACGGGTGTGCTTTAACTGTGGCTAGTAGGGTCACATTGCTTCGAATTGTCCTCAACTGAAGAAGAATGCTTGTTTCACATTTGGGTCGAAGGATCATCTAGCTCATGAGTGCCCTAAAAAGACAGTTGGAGGTACAAGTGGAAATCAGGGAAGTGGCAGTGGAGGTACTTTGGCTTTTGTTGGACCAACGCCGTCGAATAGACCCACAGTCAGAACCTTCAACATGACCATGCAGGATGTTGTGCAGTCAAAAGATGTGGTGTCAGGTATCATTCCAATCAATGATATAGATGCATATGTATTGTTTGATTCGGGTGCTACTGGCTCATTTGTATATGATAATTTTGCTAAAAATTTGGGATTGTGTAACGACCGAGAAAATCAGATTATTTGTAAAATAATTTTATTTGAATAAATAATGAATAAAATTATAATATATGTTATTTATAACGAGTAAGTAAGATGGAGGTTGTTCTATAACCTAAAAGTGGCATAAAATCGTAGTATTTTGGTTACGTGAAAGAATTAAGGTGTTTGAATTTCCAAGACGAAAATAAAAGTTTTTCGAGAATTTTTTTGAAAAACACTATTCATCCATTTCTACTCGAGAATTATTTTTGAATTTCTGGGAAATATGTAATGATAGAATATTAAGGAAGGATGGATTATGTAATAATAATTCAGTTATGACAAACATAATTTTTTGCCTGCGTACTAAGTTCGAGAATGTTAAGGAAAGTAAAGATTTAAATAAATGACGATCATATAATAAGAAAGTATTATATGATGCAATGAATACGAGTATGATACAAAGTATTTTACTAGTATATACGAAAGATGACATAACTTATATGACGAATGATTATACGAATTAGTATACAAAGATAATACGAGGATTATACATTAGAAGCCTTAAGCCAATTGTAATGAACTTTTAGGATTTGTATAGGAATTGGGCAAGCCCAAGTGTAATCTTGTTAAAGCCCAAAGATAAGAAATGAAAGCCTAACGTTAGGCCCAAAGTTAAGTAAACTTAAGCCCGAACCAAGAACCGGACCCATGGATCGAATCGATGGGGCACTAGGTTAGAAAAGCCCATGGGGCAACTCATGTGGGTCCCCCCATGAGTGAGCCATGGCTGGCCAACTTGATTTCCAAGTAAGGGATAAGATTGTTGAGGAGGTGGAGCCTTTTGACCAAATTGTCCTCACCTTGGAAATCTATAAATAGAGAGCTAGGATTGTTAATTTGTTGCTTGTTCAAAAACACCAACATCTTAGCAAATATATTGAGAGAAAAGTAAGAGCTAGATTTTCCTAACTCAAGAAGAAGAAGAAATGTAACGACCGAGAAATTCGGAGTTATTGTAAAATAATTTTATTTAATTAAATAATGAGTAAAATTATATTATATATTATTATTATGTGTTAGCAAGATGAATGTCATTCTATAACCTAGATATGTCGGAACGTCGTAGTATTTTGGCTACATGAAGGAATTAAAGTGTTTGAATTTCCAAGACAAAAATAAAAGTTTTTTGAGAAATTTTCTGAAAACACTATTCATTGATTTCTGCTTGGGAATTATTTTTGAACTTTCGAGAAATACGTAACGATAGAATATCAAGGGAAGATGGATTATGCAATAATAATTCGAGCATGGAAAACACAATTTTTTGCCTGCGGATTTAATTCGATAACGTTAGGAAAAGTAAAGCGTTAACTACTTAAATCAATGATCGTATGATACGTAGGTATTGTACGAGGTAATGAATACGAGTATGATATAAGGTATTATACGAGTATGTATGAGTGATGGTATTTTGTATATGATGAATGAGTATACGAGTTAGAATACGAGATTAATACGTAGATAATATGTTATAAGGCTTTAAGCCATATGTAATGGACTTGTAAGATTGTGTAGGAAGTAGTAAAGTCCAATTAGAATTATGATTAAGCCCAATGCTAACTAATGATTAAAGCTCAAGTGTTTGTTAATATACAAGCTAATGTTGGTTTAATGCAAGGCCAAATCCTAAGTAAGCTAAAGCCCAAACTAAGTAAGGATCCAATGGGAAAGCATGACCCATGGGGTAACCCATGTGGGCCCCATGATCAAATGGGTGATCTTGGTGGGCAAGCAAAAGTTGTGATGGCCAAGCAAAGGATATGATGAGCAAGTAAACTTGGTGATTAAGTAATGAATAGTAAGGAGGTTTGATTAAGGAGGTGGGATTGGTTTATTGACCATTATACCCTAACCTTGGTTTTCCTATAAATAAGAGCTTGATAGCTCATTTGTTACTTGTTATATTTTAACCCACAACTTAAGTGCTTAATTGTTAGAGAGAATAAGTTAGAGAAAGTTAACCTTTCATAATTTAAGGAAGAACAAGCAAGAGCAAAGTTTGAACTTCAAGGGTAAGATCCTATACCTTAATCTTCCATCTCTTCAATTCTAATTTGATAGAGAAGTGTGGATGGGTAGAACATGTATGCTAAGAAGGGATAAGAATGGCTAATCAAAGGATTTAAATCTGAACAAGTAATTCAAACTTAATTAAGTTATGAACTTATCAAGAACATGTAAGAACTTGTCATATGTTTACCTTAATAAAGTTGTATGATAAGAAGAAGCAAGGATGGTTGTTAGAAGACTAAAACCATGATAAACCATGTAAAGTGAAATCATAAGTATATAAGTTGTCATGTATATAAGTTAATAAGATATGTATGTTAAGATGTTAGTATGATGGAAAGAATTTATTTGAAACGATGAACAAATCATAAGTAATGAAGTTCTGCCGGAATTCACACGATTAGACGATAATCGTCGAATTCGTGAAATTCTCAGAATGGAAATCAAATTTTGACATTGAGCTTGAAAACGTTGTTTTTCGATGGGAACAAGTCTTATTTGGCATTATAGAGTTGCTGTGACAACCCCAAAATAGGTCCATTCCATCCAACCCATTTTGAGTCGCCAAATACATGGTACAGAAAATAACTACAACTTTATTACAACAATTGTCGTGCAAAATACAACAACACATATGCTGTGAGTTTGGATACAAATATATACCAAATGTGACTCATGTTCCAACCGTGGACATCACCTCACAATGACACCTTACATAAAGGTATAGCCAAAAACTGTTTTGGAAATTAGAATCTTTGGGAAGTGCTTAAGGAAACCTTCGTACATGGGAGGCCATGCTTCTAGGTTGTGATAGATATCATATGGCCACAGAATTATCCTTGGTTTACCCAATAGACCCCAAAGAAAAACGAGAAGATTACTATCATATTCTTCCCAATGGTGAGTCTTCTCTTGACTTATCATTATCTCCACTGTCTCTAATTGAGAATTATACTTCAAACAAACACCAAGATTATATAGGTAGTGCTTGTATATATACTCAGCAAGTGGATGAGCACATCCCTGTCTTATGATGACACGAGGTTGTATGTCGTTAGACATCTTGTATGATAGTAGTAAACCACCCTTCCAACGTTGGGTACACCTTACCCTATTGGATTCACCAAATATAACTACTAAATGAACTTTTCTATACTGCTTCGGGAGAACATCCACAGCTAGAGACCACCGTTCTATTTCCCCGTTACCCTCGCTCGACCCAGCTACACTCTTATTACCTGAAAGGAATTGTGAAGCAAAAGGGTGAGCACAACTAGCTCAGTAAAGAATATCATGACTAAAGATAATTAAATTATCAATAGCCTTCATCAATAATAAATCAGAGATTTAGAACATATGGTAAATGATAAAAATTTCAACCATAGTTGCAGCGGAACGAGCAATCCATTAGAAGAGTCAAATAGACTATAAAGTCTATTATTTTCTCCATGTTAAAAATCCACCAACAATGTTTTATCCCTGTAACATCAATCAACAATTCTGGTCCACAATCATATGAATAACTCATAATCATAACTGTAGTTCTAAATTCCTCTTCTCATCTAGGACGAAGATAATTTTCATCACCTGAAACATCAAACATCATGGTTATACCAAATCACAGTTCCTGTTCATAATCATACTAATACATTCATCTTTGCACTACGGGCCAAAGATATTCATCAACAAGTCATCTTTGCACTACAGGCCAAAGATATTCATCCACAGTTCATCTTTGCATTACTGGCCAAAGATATTCATCTACAATTCATCTTTGCACTACAGGCCAAAGATATTCCTCAACAATTCATATTTGCACTACAGGCCAAATATATTCATATCTCAAAGAAATATATAATCATTTCAGAATTTATATACACCATAATTATAACCATGTTAATCAATTCATCTTTACACTTAAGCTAAAGATATTCAATTGTAAATTCAATGGTCATGATCATACCAGTCACAATTCAACTTTGCACTACAGGCCAAAGAGAACCCTAGTCATGATCATACCAATAATCTACCCATCTTTACACTCCAGTGAAAGAGAAATTCAACATCAGGGTTATAAAAATGTTATATATTATAATAAAAACAATATGATCAACATATAGATTTAATCTCAAGAGTAATATTCATAAATCAACTATAATTTGGTTAGAAAAAGAAACCAATTTTGTCGTGAATAGTAACTCGTGAATAGTAACTCATGAATAGTAACTCGTGAATAGTAACTCGTGAATAGTAACCCCGACTCAAAAAGGTAGAAATTCTACAATAAAATTCATACCAATATTTCGGTATAATGATATTGAAAGAATAACATTTCTTAAGCTTATAAACAATTTATTTAAATTGTTTACACTTTACTAATTAATGCATTTAATCATCATAAAATGCCAACTCTTATAATTTCATCATCAATAACCAAAACCCTCATCAAAAATCTGCATATACCTCATATAGGATTCTCAAGCCATAAAATCCTATTTTCCAATTTTCTTTCTTCACAAAACATATTTAATTCATTTACTCATAACTAGACCATTTTCATGAAAAATACCAAATCAGTTCCAAAAATATTTCTTTTCTGGGATTTAGCATAATATAGTCCCATAGTGAACATATATTTTTCTCAGAATTTTTAAAAGTCATTTACTATTTTTCATATGGCCAAAATAGCCGAATATTTAGACATTTATCAAAAATTGTACTTTTGTCTAAAAATTCTGAAATTTACAGAGTATACTTCTATCATATACATGTACTCCCAATAAAAATTTCATCAATTTTGGAGTTAACCACAAGGAATTATAAGCGGTTACTTTTAAAATAGTCTTTTCTCATAAAATTCATAACTCTCAATCTATACATCCAAAAATCACCATTTTTGGACACAATCAATAAAACTCATCAAAATATCATTTCAAATTTTTCCAGAATTTTTGAAGTTCAGAAAAATTACGAAACTGAAAAACATAACAACCCTTAAAATCCCTTAATATCCCTTACTATCCCTTACTATCCCTTACCTCAAAAGAGCAGTACTTCTGACCGGAATGTAAAGTCGAAGAAAACTTGCACTGAATAGCAACTCCCAAAGTATCTAAATACTCACAAAATATGCTTCATAATATAGAGAGAGAAAGAGAGAAAGCTTATGTTTCTGGTGTGATTTTCAATTCTAACTTAGCCCTCTATTTATAGGAAAATTTTGGTAGGTTTGACCTGCAACCTGATGGCTTTACCTGCTACTATTCCCACCCACCACATTTGAAATATAATTCAGCACATTTCTTCACCAACCACAAGTGGGGCCCACCAATTCTAGAATTTTCCACCAAAATGATAAACTCCAAAAATTCAACAATTTCTGAACCAGTCATCTCGTAAAATTCATAATAAATCATACGTTCATTTTTAACGGTTCAAAATTTGTGGGCATATACTCAACTTATATATGTATAACATATCCAAAAATTACCACGATCCAACGGTCGGATTAAAAATTATAACCCCCGCAAAATATCTCAAAAACCCTGATTTTTAATACCTCCATTCCGACAAAAATACGGATAAAAACCTCAACATTAACTCCTTCATTTTTAACCACAAAAATATATCCCTCGTTTATATCCACATAAAATAAATATTTCCTTATCATATGAATCAATAATTAATTATTCACAAATAATATTACAGAATCACATTTATGACAACCAGGCCGTTCCCAGGAAAGAGGGGGCTTTCCAATAAGGATTTCTCCTTACTAGCGCGCAATTAGATGACCAAACCTCTCCTTAGACAGAACTTTCTAGACATTGCCAATAATGCTATCTAATAATATTATTCAAATAATATGAATTATTGATCTGATAATAGAAAATACTGTGCAGCAACAATTATTGAAACAACAATAATATAAAATATCAACGCAGCAATTATTGAATCAATAAAATAAAATATTGAACAGTAATTACTGTAACAATTATTGAGTAGTGCCTTCTTACGTAAGAATCAATAATTTCAAAAATACTATGCAATACCGTGTGCTACTGTGCAATAACGCGTATTACTGTATTTTAACCACCGGGTATTCCAACAGTGTTAACGGTAACAACTACGCCGTTATTTGTAAAAACTCAAATTTGTCGTTTTCTTCACCCGACAGTTATTCGTTATGGGGCCCACAAATAGCTGCGCCGTCGTACGAATATTCCCCGACAGAAAGAATATTCCACGACCAAACGAATATTCCCCGACAACAATGATTATTTTATAACCACTTGCTTATTTTGAAAAAAAATCATATTTCACTCATAACTTTAAATTTTTATCAATTTAACCATTTACTGAATAGAAAAATTGAATACTTTTATTTCATAAAATTCGGGGTCTTACAATCTCCCCTCCTTATGAAATTTCGTCCCCGAAATTTACGTACCTGGTATTTCAAAGAGTTGAGAATACCTTGCTTTCATTTCAGATTCCATCTTCCTTATCATCATGATTTCTCCATTGCTCATCTCCTGTATTTCAGATATCATTCTAGAATACAGCTTCAAAACAAGGGTTAATTTAACAAATTAACATATCACATAATATCTCGATATTATGACTGACCAACAAATAAGCTTAGGTAGGACACACTAGCGAAGGATTTACTCATCTCTCCCCTCCTAGTTATATTTCCCGATCTCCGCCAAAGATCATATCCCTAAGCTCTGATACCACCTGTGACAACCCCAAAATAGGTCCATTCCATCCAACCCATTTTGAGTCGCCAAATACATGGTACAGAAAATAACTACAACTTTATTACAACAATTGTCGTGCAAAATACAACAACACATATGCTGTGAGTTTGGATACAAATATATACCAAATGTGACTCATGTTCCAACCGTGGACATCACCTCACAATGACACCTTACATAAAGGTATAGTCAAAAACTGTTTTAGAAATTAGAATCTTTGGGAAGTGCTCAAGGAAACCTTCGTACATGGGAGGCCATGCTTCTAGGTTATGATAGATATCATATGGCCACAGAATTATCCTTGGTTGACCCAATAGACCCCAAAGAAAAACGAGAAGATTACTATCATATTCTTCCCAATGGTGAGTCTTCTCTTGACTTATCATTATCTCCACTGTCTCTAATTGAGAATTATACTTCAAACAAACACCAAGATTATATAGGTAGTGCTCGTATATATACTCAGCAAGTGGATGAGCACATCCCTGTCTTATGATGACACGAGGTTGTATGTCGTTAGACATCTTGTATGATAGTGGCAAACCACCCTTCCAACGTTGGGTACACCTTACCCTATTGGATTCACCAAATATAACTACTAAATGAACTTTTCTATACTGCTTCGGGAGAACATCCACAGCTAGAGACCACCGTTCTATTTCCCCGTTACCCTCGCTCGACCCAGCTACACTCTTATTACCTGAAAGGAATTGTGAAGCAAAAGGGTGAGCACAACTAGCTCAGTAAAGAATATCATGACTAAAGATAATTAAATTATCAATAGCCTTCATCAATAATAAATCAGAGATTTAGAACATATGGTAAATGATAAAAATTTCAACCATAGTTGCAGCGGAACGAGCAATCCATTAGAAGAGTCAAATAGACTATAAAGTCTATTATCTTCTCCATGTTAAAAATCCACCAACAATGTTTTATCCCTGTAACATCAATCAACAATTCTGGTCCACAATCATATGAATAACTCATAATCATAACTGTAGTTCTAAATTCCTCTTCTCATCTAGGACGAAGATAATTTTCATCACCTGAAACATCAAACATCATGGTTATACCAAATCACAGTTCCTGTTCATAATCATACTAATAACTTCATCTTTGCACTACGGGCCAAAGATATTCATCAACAAGTCATCTTTGCACTACGGGCCAAAGATATTCATCAACAGTTCATCTTTGCACTACTGGCCAAAGATATTCATCTACAATTCATCTTTGCACTACAGGCCAAAGATATTCCTCAACAATTCATATTTGCACTACAGGCCAAATATATTCATATCTCAAAGAAATATATAATCATTTCAGAATTTATATACACAATAATTATAACCATGTTAATCAATTCATCTTTACACTTAAGCTAAAGATATTCAATTATAAATTCAATGGTCATGATCATACCAGTCACAATTCAACTTTGCACTACAGGCCAAAGAGAACCCTAGTCATGATCATACCAATAATCTACCCATCTTTACACTCCAGTGAAAGAGAAATTCAACATCAGGGTTATAAAAATGTTATATATTATAATAAAAACAATATGATCAACATATAGATTTAATCTCAAGAGTAATATTCATAAATCAACTATAATTTGGTTAGAAAAAGAAACCAATTTTGTCGTGAATAGTAACTCGTGAATAGTAACTCATGAATAGTAACTCGTGAATAGTAACTCGTGAATAGTAACCCCGACTCAAAAAGGTAGAAATTCTACAATAAAATTCATACCAATATTTCGGTATAATGATATTGAAAGAATAACATTTCTTAAGCTTATAAACAATTTATTTAAATTGTTTACACTTTACTAATTAATGCATTTAATCATCATAAAATGCCAACTCTTATAATTTCATCATCAATAACCAAAACCCTCATCAAAAATCTGCATATACCTCATATAGGATTCTCAAGCCATAAAATCCTATTTTCCAATTTTCTTTCTTCACAAAACATATTTAATTCATTTACTCATAACTAGACCATTTTCATGAAAAATACCAAATCAGTTCCAAAAATATTTCTTTTCTGGGATTTAGCATAATATAGTCCCATAGTGAACATATATTTTTCTCAGAATTTTTAAAAGTCATTTACTATTTTTCATATGGCCAAAATAGCCGAATATTTAGACATTTATCAAAAATTGTACTTTTGTCTAAAAATTCTGAAATTTACAGAGTATACTTCTATCATATACATGTACTCCCAATAAAAATTTCATCAATTTTGGAGTTAACCACAAGGAATTATAAGCGGTTACTTTTAAAATAGTCTTTTCCCATAAAATTCATAACTCTTAATCTATACATCCAAAAATCACCATTTTTGGACACAATCAATAAAACTCATCAAAATATCATTTCAAATTTTTCCAGAATTTTTGAAGTTCAGAAAAATTACGAAACTAAAAAACATAACAACTCTTAAAATCCCTTAATATCCCTTACTATCCCTTACTATCTCTTACCTCAAAACAGCAGTACTTCTGACCGGAATGTAAAGTCGAAGAAAACTTGCACTGAATAGCAACTCTCAAAGTATCTAAATACTCACAAAATATGCTTCATAATATAGAGAGAGAAAGAGAGAAAGCTTATGTTTCTGGTGTGATTTTCAATTCTAACTTAGCCCTCTATTTATAGGAAAATTTTGGTAGGTTTGACCTGCAACCTGATGGCTTTACCTGCTACTATTTCCACCCACCACATTTGAAATATAATTCAGCACATTTCTTCACCAACCACAAGTGGGGCCCACCAATTCTAGAATTTTCCATCAAAATGATAAACTCCAAAAATTCAACAATTTCTGAACCAGTCATCTTGTAAAATTCATAATAAATCATACGTTCATTTTTAACGGTTCAAAATTTGTGGGCATATACTCAACTTATATATGTATAACATATCCAAAAATTACCACGATCCAACGGTCGGATTAAAAATTATAACCCCCGCAAAATATCTCAAAAATCCTGATTTTTTAATACCTCCATTCCGACAAAAATACGGATAAAAACCTCAACATTAACTCCTTCATTTTTAACCACAAAAATATATCCCTCGTTTATATCCACATAAAATAAATATTTCCTTATCATATGAATCAATAATTAATTATTCACAAATAATATTACAGAATCACATTTATGACAACCAGGCCGTTCCCAGGAAAGAGGGGGCTTTCCAATAAGGATTTCTCCTTACTAGCGCGCAATTAGATGACCAAACCTCTCCTTAGACAGAACTTTCTAGTCATTGCCAATAATGCTATCTAATAATATTATTTAAATAATATGAATTATTGATCTGATAATAGAAAATACTGTGCAACAACAATTATTGAAACAACAATAATATAAAATATCAACGCAGCAATTATTGAATCAATAAAATAAAATATTGAACAGTAATTACTGTAACAATTATTGAGTAGTGCCTTCTTACGTAAGAATCAATAATTTCAAAAATACTATGCAATACCGTGTGCTACTGTGCAATAACGCGTATTACTGTATTTTAACCGCCGGGTATTCCAACAGTGTTAACGGTAACAACTACGCCGTTATTTGTAAAAACTCAAATTTGTCGTTTTCTTCACCCAATAGTTATTCGTTATGGGGCCCACAAATAGCTGCGCCGTCGTACGAATATTTCCCGACAGAAAGAATATTCCACGACCAAACGAATATTCCCCGACAACAATGATTATTTTATAACCACTTGCTTATTTTGAAAAAAAATCATATTTCACTCATAACTTTAAATTTTTATCAATTTAACCATTTACTGAATAGAAAAATTGAATACTTTTATTTCATAAAATTCGGGGTCTTACTGTTGCGGACTTAAAAATGACTGAATTCTGACTTAGAACGAAGAAACGAGCATTGAACGTTCACGAACATTTATCGTTATCATTAAAATGAACTAAAAGGTGAATTTTGAGTTGACGGATTTGAAAATATAAAATTCTTGCATGAACACATAGAGTATATAATTTATGAGCTAATGGCTTTTCAACGAGCCAATTCGAACTTAAAATGATCAAATTTGGAGTCCGGAAAGTTCGCAAAGTAAGAAAACTATTTTTGGTATCTGGTGCACAGAGCTGGCATCGCGGCGCCAGCCCAAGGCTAAAAGGTGGCGCTGCAGCACCGAGCTGTGCCCGTAACCTACTGAAGTTTCACACCGCAGTGCGGCCTTTTGAATTGGAGTTGGCGCCACAGCGCCGGGACCGGGTAAAAGCCACTGAAGAGTGGCGCCGCAGCGCGACATGGAGAAGGGAAGCTGGCGCCGCAGCGCCAGCACTAGGGTTTTGCACAATATGAAGGCTTATAAAGATAAAAGGAAGCTGATTGTTTAGTAATGAACTAAAACCTAAAATGACATTGTTTAAAATGTTTAAACCTTAAGTAATACACTAAAGGTTGGAAATAACTTACTCGAACGTGAACGTAAGAACGATGTAAATCATAACGGTAAATCGAAACCAATGATAAACAATCTAAGGCATAATTAGATTATGAAGAAGGGTAAGATAAATTAGATATTATACATGTCTTACTTTGACCTAATGTGGTATGCTATGAGGTTATGTGTTGTCGAAACCTTAAAGACTCAAAGGATAAAGTAATTATACAGTAGCAGATGCTAAAGGCAAGTTGATAAGTAGGTTTTATACCTACTTATTGAATATCAATTCACGAGAATTAGGCTCATCTCAAGTACATTTTAGTGTGTTTTAAGTGCATTTTGTGTTTAATTTGCATTACTTGTAATTAGAATCCCTCTGGTATAAAAATACAGGAAATGGCATGATTCAGCGTTGGCACTGTGGTATGGATCTAACAGAAGGCGTGGCAAATGGAAGGCATGTTGATAAGGAACTGAGCATTGGTGAAGAACAAACAACAAACCACAGCAGCAGATAGCAATATGCAGTAGACAGGAGCAGCGCGGCCGCGCTGCTTAACAAAGCAGTTCTCGTACGCCCGCGCGACAGGCAGGTAGAGACTGAAAACGTACATAGCGCGCCTGCGCAGCTGAATCGCGTGCCCGCACTGGAGTCGCGCGCCCGCGCCCACTTTGTATGGTGATCATGTGCGACCACGCGCGTTATCTGCAGCCGTTACTTGATTTTTGTTTTTGAATTTGAAATTTGTATGTGGTCTCATTAAAAACTATCCTGGTTGGTACCAGACACATCATGACGTACATTTTTATCAATTTTTTAGTAAGAGAAAACTAGGGTTCCAAGTTTAAAATTAATCCTAGAGAGGATTTGAGCATAGACTTAATATTTTTCTACATCTACTTTAGAAAATTAATCATTGAACAATATTTCATTTCATTTTGCTGGAAATCACTGGAGATTTGAATAACGCTTTGGATCATAAACTGTAATTGGGTTTGATCGATTCTATCTTCTCTTTCAATTGCTTTAATCATTTTCCATGTGTTACTATAATCCCATAATGGCTTTCGGTTCAGAAATGAACTAAATTCCATTATGGGATTCTAACGGATTTTGATATGTAGTCTAAATTTAATGGCCTGATTGCTTGATTGTGTATTTATCATTGGAATTTCTATTATGATTGATTGAATTGCATGAATGTTTGATCACCATTCATTTTATGTACTTGTATAGAATTGAAAAATGACATGTGAGTGTGGTTGTAATCATGATAGCATGCGTGTATGAGGCTGAATTGTTTAGCTTTGTATTTCGTGAACTAGATAGAAGTATACTGTTTCACCGTGTGTAGTATTATAAGAGCTTGTGTTTTAATTCAATATTACTGCAATTTCACATAGAAATATAGTGACTTTGGTTTTATTGATGATTACATGATTTCTATTGTATGTGGAGGTTATGTAAGCAGGGCATAGTGCATTGAAAAATGGTTATATCTACTTTTGTGCTCTTGGCTAATTTTCCATGATACATGTATAATCTTGCATGAGGGTAATATTTAGATGAAATATGAAATGAAGTTAGAATCCCATTATTTCCAAATTTGATTTAGTCTAATATTATTATTCTATTCATTGTTTGAATTTAGATTAATTTAAAATTGTAAGCATTCGTTTAAGCATATAAAAGTAGTGATACAATTGATGCATAATAATTTAATTTTGAAACCTTTCTCCGTGGATCGATACTGTTCTTACTCTGTACTACTTGTTGACCCATGTATGCTTGCATGAGTTAGAGTCCTTTTTTATTAAGACTAAGAAGGAGGCAACAAGTTTTTGGCGCCGTTACTGGGGAAAGGCATTTAATTTTATTATTAATATCATAAATTTTAAGCTAAATTGTATGACTTAGACAGTTCTAATCTTGTCTCATTTCTATTTTTGTTTTTATTTCAGGTACTTGCATATAGTATATGCGCACTCGATCCTCCGGTCACGGGTTAACACCTTTACAGGACAACATCAATGGTAAAGGTTGGAAATCGAGAGCACGTAGAAATATACAAGCAGAGTTAGAGACCACAACATCTAATATGGCAGCCGCAGAACAAAGAGACGAGCAAAGGGAGGAATAAAGGGCTTTAAGAGATTATTCGATGCCGAATATTAATGGATTGCAGTCAAGTATAGTCAGACCAGCTGTGACGCCCCCAAAATTAGGTATACATCACCCATCTTGGGTCGTCAGATACATAGTACAGAATACAAATACAACTTACTAATACAACTGTCGTGTACAATACGACAAAACATAAACTGTGAGTTTGAATACAAATATTATCTTCTAGAGAGTATCCATACTCAAAAGGAGTCCTCGTTACATTTATTAACACACCATTACATAGAATAGTGAGGACTACTAACTAATACTATCATTCGGACCATCACTCCGTTCCCCGACTTGCCCCAGCTACGTTCTCATTTCCTGAAGAGAACAGTGAAAGAAAGGGTGAGCTCAACTAGCCCAGTAAGAAATATTATGACTAAGATAATGCAGAATAAATTATCATTAGCCTTCAACAATGTTAAACTGATAAAATATAATAGACATCAAGTTTAACTGCAGCGGAACAAGCAATCCATTAAAAGAGTCAAGTAGAAAATAAACTCTACTATCTTTTATGATTTAAAAGGTTTTTCAACACTGTGATCGCTGAGACTCAGCTTAATAAAATAATCCACATCATCGAATCACCCCTGCACTACGGCCAAGGATATTCGTGTATTCATTAATGGTCATGATCATGCCAACAACTGTCCATCAATGCACTACGGGCCAATGAGGACTTTTACCACATCATTTGTAACATTACGGTCATGATTATACCGAATAATCCCTGGTCATAATCATACCAAGTCCATCTATGCACTACAGGCCACAGATGACTTTCAACATTTTATAAACATGAGGATGATGACAATGATATAAGAATTCAATAAAACAAGTTCAAGAATTAATTTATCCAGGAATTAACAACGTCCAAATTGTCAACATGATACTGCTTTGTGGAGTAAAATTCAAGAATGATTAGAAGAATATTTTCATGAAAAGATACTGGATGAAGCGCAAATATCAAGGATATTCCACAAATTTCATGGAGTATAGAAGTCAAAACTTAACCAACTGAGTATAATAAAGAATGGAATAACAAAAGAAATCACCATGCATGCGATAGACCGCACAGACAGGTTATTCCAACAGAATAATAAATAATGGAACCAGGTCCGGCGTAAACGCACAGACAGGATATTCCGACAGAATAATAAATAATGGAACCAGGTCCGGTGTAAAACACACAGACAGGATGTTCCAACAGAATAATAACAAGACGGAACCAGGTCCGGTGTAAAACACACAGACAGGATGTTCCAACAGAATAATAATAAAAACGGAACCAGGTCCGGTGTAAAACACACAGACAGGATGTTCCAACAGAATAATAGAAGAATGTCACCAAGTATAGGGTAGACCGCGTATACAGGTTATTCCAACAGAATAATAAGAAATGGAATAACAACAGTTCTCTTCATGAATAAGAAAGAATAACACCCCTTACCGTTTTAAAGAAGAGCTGAAATAAGGAAGTAGTTAAGTAGCAGAATACTCTTCTTCTCTCTCTCTATAGTTTCTCTCTATAGTTTCTCTCTATAGTTTCTCTCTCTAGAGTTCAGTGAATTCGTAAGAAATAATGAAGGAATGAGCTGCTATTTATAGAAAAATAGAATGCATAGTAACTAATCCATGAACGGTCCAGATTGATTACTTTAATCTGACGGTCCATATTTAAAGAAAAATCTTTTAAATAAAATATAATATATTCTATTTATAGAATAACTTTAATAAAGTATTTTGTTTTATATAAAAAGATGTTTCTGTTTTATTACGTTAATAATACGAATAAAACAAAACGTCATTATCGCTAAATAATTCATATTATTAACTGACAATAATTGAATCAAACTGAGTGACTTCTCACATAAGCATTAATAATCAATACCGTGTGCTACTATGCAACCACACGTATTACTGTACTTTTACTACCGAGTAGTTCAACAGTAACAATGGTAAAACTTCCGCCGTTATTTTTAATAAAATATTTTTGTCGTTTTCTCAATCCGACAATAATTCCGTTGTGGGGTCCACCAATGATTGTGTCGTTGTACGAATATTCCCTGTTAAAACGAATATTCCCCGACCAATATTATATAACAACTTGCGTACTTTGCAAAATTTATAAATATTACCCACAACTATAACATTATATCAAATTAACTCCATAATATTCAAAAATGATATTTATAGAAAATTCATCTTTATTTATAAAAGTTGGGGTCTTACAACCTCCCCTTCTTATGAAATTTCGCCCTCGAAATTAGGGTACGTACCTGGTATGTCGAAGAGGTAAGGATACCTTGATTTCATTTCTGATTCTAACTCCCAAGTCATTTCCTCAACATCGTGGTTTCTCCACAAAACTTTGACTTGAGGTATAACCTTGGAGCGTAGAATATGTTCCTTCTTATCCAAGATTTGAACAGGAACTTCTTCATACGTCAAATCCTCCGCTATTTCGTCCGGTTCTAACTCAATAATGTGGTTCGGGTCTTCCACATATTTGCGTAACATGGATATGTGGAAAACGTTATGAACACGAGACATACTTGGCGGTAAAGCGAGTCTATAAGCCACAGTTCCTACTCGATCGAGGATTAAAAATGGACCGATGAATCGAGGATTTAGCTTTCCTCTCTTTCCAAATCTCGTAACTCCTTTCCATGGAGCAACACGTAAGAACACATGATCTCCTACATCAAATTCCACGTCCTTTCGATGAAGATCAGCATAACTCTTTTGTCGATCTTGTGAGGTTTTTATACGTTGTCGGATCGTTTGAATCTTTTCTGTAGTCATACGTACCAACTCCGGTCCCAACAACGTTGCTTCGCCCACCTCATCCCAGCATACTGGAGAACGACATTTTCTTCCATACAATGCTTCGAATGGAGCCATGCCAATACTTGCTTGATAACTGTTGTTGTAGGAAAACTCCACCAATGGTAAGAACTTGTCCCAACTTCCCTTGAAGTCAAAGACACAGAGTCTTAATAGATCTTCAAGAGTTTGAATAGTCCTCTCTGATTGTCCGTCCGTCTGAGGATGATATGCTGAACTAAATCGTAACTCCGTGCCCATAGCTTTTTGTAAACTAACCCAAAATCGTGAAGTGAATCTTGGGTCTCGATCAGAAACTATGGATACTGGCATACCATGCAGTCTTACAATCTCGTTTATGTACATACGAGCAAGACGTTCAAGTGTATAAGTTTCTCGTATCGGTAAGAAATGAGCAGACTTGGTCAATCTATCAACAATGACCCAAATCGCATCAATACCTTGAGAAACCCTAGGAAGACCGGTAACGAAATCCATGGTAATGTGCTCCCACTTCCATTCTGGAATTTCAAGTGGTTGCAATGGACCTTTTGGTACTTGATGCTCCGCTTTGACTCGTTGACAAGTTAGACACCTTGAGATAAACAACGCTATCTCTCTCTTCATATTGCTCCACCAAAATGTATGACGAAGATCATGATACATTTTGGTACTTCCAGGATGGATTGCAAACGGTGTGTTGTGCGCCTCCATCATGATTTCATACTTTAAATCAGGGTTGTTAGGAACACAAAGTCTGGAGTTGACTCGAAGTATTCCTTCTTCATCGATTCTTGCTTCCGGCATAGCACCTTCTTGCACTTTCTTCCTCATACGCATCAGCTCCAGGTCTGTAGCTTGAGCAGCTTTAACTTTATCGATTAAAGTCGGTTCTACTCGTATATTCGCCATCATCACATGGGTCCCTGGAGTCTTCAACTCTATCTCCATCCTTTGCAAGTCACACAAAATGGGCCTTTGCGTTGTTAATATTGCACTTGTACCCGCATATGATCTTCTACTCAATGCGTCAGCTACCACGTTCGCTTTTCCAGGATGGTATTGAATGGTATGATCATAATCTTTCAACAGTTCAAGCCAACGTCGTTGTCGCATGTTGAGTTCCTTTTGAGTGAAGAAATATTTGAGGCTTTTATGATCCGTAAAGATCTCCACTTTCTCCCCATACAAGTAATGCCTCCAAATTTTAAGTGCAAAGACAACAGCTGCCAACTCTAGATCATGAGTAGGATAATTCCTCTCATATTCCTTGAGTTGTCTTGATGCATAGGCTATGACTTTTCCATGTTGCATGAGAACGCATCCCAACCCTTTGCTCGAAGCATCACTGTAGATGACAAATCCCTCCGAGCCAGATGGTATTGTTAGAACAGGTGCTGAAATGAGTCTCCTCTTGAGTTCTTGAAAACTCTGCTCACATTCTTCGCTCCAACCAAACTTTGTATCTTTCCGAGTCAGCTGAGTTAATGGAGTAGCGATTCGAGAAAATCCTTCCACGAATCTCCGATAATAACCAGCTAAACCAAGAAAGCTACGTACCTCGGTCACTGATTTAGGTTGCTCCCAGCTTTGAATAGCTTCAATCTTTGCCGGGTCAACCGATATTCCACGACTTGATACTACGTGCCCAAGGAATGCTACCTCCTCCAGCCAGAACTCGCATTTCTTCAACTTGGCATAAAGCTTGTATTCACGAAGCTTTTGGAGTACCAGCCTCAAGTGTTGCTCATGATCTTCACGGCTTTTGGAATAAATAAGGATGTCATCAATAAAGACGACCACAAAGTGATCCAAATATTCCTTGAATACCCGGTTCATCATATCCATGAAGGCAGCAGGAGCATTAGTCAATCCAAAGGACATGACTAGGAATTCATAATGCCCGTACCGAGTTCTAAAAGCCGTCTTTGGAATATCCTCAGTTCTAACCTTCAGCTGATGATATCCAGAACGAAGATCGATCTTTGAAAAGAATTGTGCTCCTTGCAACTGGTCAAACAGGTCATCAATACGTGGCAATGGGTACCTATTTTTGATGGTGACATGATTCAACTCCCGATAATCAATACAAAGTCGCATACTTCCATCTTTCTTCTTCACGAATAGAACAGGAGCACCCCAAGGAGAAGTACTAGGACGAATAAAGCCAATGTCTAACAATTCCTGCAGTTGGATCTTTAACTCCTGAAGTTCAATAGGAGCCATTCGATATGGGGCTTTGGAAATGGGTTTTGTACCGGGTTCAAGGTCGATACAAAATTCAATTTCACGCTCTGGGGGTAGGCCAGGAAGTTCTTCAGGGAATACGTCAGGGAATTTATTAACAATAGAAATATCATTCAAAACTGACGTATTTTTGTTTAGATCTGTGACATGAGCTAAGAAAGCTTGACATCCGTTTTTCAATAAACGAATAGCTTTATGGCTTGAGATGACAGCGATTGATTTTAATGGTTTGGTTGCTTGAATTCGCATAATAGGTCGATTAGGAATATGAAAGCTAACAACCTTACGAAAACAATCAATTTTTGCATGATGAGTAGTTAACCAATCAATCCCTAGAATCACGTCAAATGCAAGTATTTTTAATGAAATCAGATCGACAGGTAATGTGTGGGTACCAACTTGAACCAAACAAGACTTATAAACAGTGGATGTAATGAAGGTTTCTCCCAATGGAGTTTCCACAGATAAGTCAAAGTCTAATTTCTCCGGAATCAAATTTAATCGATGAGCGCAAGTAGGAGAAATAAAAGAATGGGTTGAACCGGTATCAAATAAAGTATAGACTTCGTTAGAGTTTATGATAAGCTTACCCGTGATGACCTCATTCGGGTTCCTTGCTTCTGGGAGGTCACAACAAACGCTCTCCCTTGCACAACCGGTTTTGACTTTTCTGGGACGGCCTTTGGTGCCTCCATCCTAGCTGAATTTGTCTTCGGTAAACGACAAAATCGGGCTAAATGACCTTCTCTTCCACAATTATAACATGCTTTGGACGGCATCGCGCAGTTTGGACTGATGTGCCCCTCCCCTCCGCATTTGAAACATATGATAGGTGGTCGTTCTCCTTCCTTAACGACAGGTGCTGGTGCTGACGTCTTTCCATCATTGTTGAATCTCCTCTTCTTGAAATGTCCATTCTTATTGTTTTGGCCCTGATTACCACCGAAGTGGTTACCATTTCTGGCCTGTTGATTCCCTCCACGCTTGTTGTCACCGCTTCGATGACTGCTCTCACTGGTATTATCATTTTGCCGGCTGCTCTCTTTTGGTTGCGTTGTCTCGTTATCGCGCTCCACCAACTGAGCCCTATTTACAACATCTGAATACAAACACAGTTTATGAGAAACAAGATGTTGACGTATCTCCGGCTTCAAACCTCTTAAAAACATCCGCGTCATTCTTTCTTCATTATCCACCAGGTGGGACGCAAACCGGGATAACTCCGCAAATTTTGCCTCGTACTGCGACACGGTCATATTATTCTGCTCCAATTTGATGAACTCCACCTCCTTCATGTGACGAATACTCTCGGGAAAGTATTTGTCGTTAAACAGCTCTTGGAACTTCTCCCAGGACATCTTCAGTGCGGCAGGTTGAGTACGCTTTATCGATTCCCACCAGTAATCTGCCTCTCCTCGCAACATAAAGGCGGCAAAGGGAACCTTTTGCTCCTCGGAGCAACCCAAGACATCAAATATCTTGGTGATCTGCTTTATCCATGTTTCAGCTACAAGTGGTTTGGGCTCTCCCTTAAACTCCGGTGGTCCCAGCTCCTTAAACTGTTTAGCGGTGACCGCCTGAGAGTTTCCAGTATTTCCACCTACGTTGTGGACAGGAGCCGCTTTCACCTGTTGTTGCATGAATTGCATAAAGCCTCTGAACATTTGATCATTCATCATTTGGTCAGTGTTGTTGTTTGCATGAGGATTGACACCTTCCTGATGCACATTATCCTGATTATTGATATGTGGTGAATCAACAGTCGTCTGTGCTCCATTGCTATTCTCAACATTCTCAGATGCCATTTTCAGATACTGCCACAAAATAAAAATTAATTGATATGTCATATATTATCCTTATATTATGACCGACCAATTAAATACCATGCAAATAAACTTAGGTATGTCATACTAGCGAAGGAATTCCCCGTCTCTCCCCTCCTAGTTCTATTCTCACATCTTAGCCAGGGATCATATCCCTAAGCTCTGATACCAACTGTGACGCCCCCAAAATTAGGTATACATCACCCATCTTGGGTCGTCAGATACATAGTACAGAATACAAATACAACTTACTAATACAACTGTCGTGTACAATACGACAAAACATAAACTGTGAGTTTGAATACAAATATTATCTTCTAGAGAGTATTCATACTCAAAAGGAGTCCTCATTACATTTATTAACACACCATTACATAGAATAGTGAGGACTACTAACTAATACTATCATTCGGACCATCACTCCGTTCCCCGACTTGCCCCAGCTACGTTCTCATTTCCTGAAGAGAACAGTGAAAGAAAGGGTGAGCTCAACTAGCCCAGTAAGAAATATTATGACTAAGATAATGCAGAATAAATTATCATTAGCCTTCAACAATGTTAAACTGATAAAATATAATAGACATCAAGTTTAACTGCAGCGGAACAAGCAATCCATTAAAAGAGTCAAGTAGAAAATAAACTCTACTATCTTTTATGATTTAAAAGGTTTTTCAACACTGCGATCGCTGAGACTCAGCTTAATAAAATAATCCACATCATCGAATCACCCCTGCACTACGGCCAAGGATATTCGTGTATTCATTAATGGTCATGATCATGCCAACAACTGTCCATCAATGCACTACGGGCCAATGAGGACTTTTACCACATCATTTGTAACATTACGGTCATGATTATACCGAATAATCCCTGGTCATAATCATACCAAGTCCATCTATGCACTACAGGCCACAGATGACTTTCAACATTTTATAAACATGAGGATGATGACAATGATATAAGAATTCAATAAAACAAGTTCAAGAATTAATTTATCCAGGAATTAACAACGTCCAAATTGTCAACATGATACTGCTTTGTGGAGTAAAATTCAAGAATGATCAGGAGAATATTTTCATGAATAGATACTAGATGAAGCACAAATATCAAGGATATTCCACAAATTTCATGGAGTATAGAAGTCAAAACTTTAACCAACTGAGTATAATAAAAAATGGAATAACAAAAGAAATCACCATGCATGCGATAGACCGCACAGACAGGTTATTCTTAACAGAATAATAATAATGGAACCAGGTCTGGCGTAAACGCACAGACAGGATATTCCGACAGAATAATAAATAATGGAACCAGGTCCGGTGTAAAACACACAGACAGGATGTTCCAACAGAATAATAACAAGACGGAACCAGGTCCGGTGTAAAACACACAGACAGGATGTTCCAACAGAATAATAATAAAAACGGAACCAGGTCCGGTGTAAAACACACAGACAGGATGTTCCAACAGAATAATAGAAGAATGTCACCAAGTATAGGGTAGATCCGCGTATACAGGTTATTCCAACAGAATAATAAGAAATGGAATAACAACAGTTCTCTTCATGAATAAGAAAGAATAACACCCCTTACCGTTTTAAAGAAGAGCTGAAGTAAGGAAGTAGTTAAGTAGCAGAATACTCTTCTTCTCTCTCTCTATAGTTTCTCTCTATAGTTTCTCTCTATAGTTTCTCTCTCTAGAGTTCAGTGAATTCGTAAGAAATAATGAAGGAATGAGCTGCTATTTATAGAAAAATAGAATGCATAGTAACTAATCCATGAACGGTCCAGATTGATTACTTTAATCTGACGGTCCATATTTAAAGAAAAATCTTTTAAATAAAATATAATATATTCTATTTATAGAATAACTTTAATAAAGTATTTTATTTTATATAAAAAGATGTTTCTGTTTTATTACGTTAATAATACGAATAAAACAAAACGTCATTATCGCTAAATAATTCATATTATTAACTGACAATAATGGAATCAAACTGAGTGACTTCTCACATAAGCATTAATAATCAATACCGTGTGCTACTATGCAACCACACGTATTACTGTACTTTTACTACCGAGTAGTTCAACAGTAACAATGGTAAAACTTCCGCCGTTATTTTTAATAAACTATCTTTGTCGTTTTCTCAATCCGACAATAATTCTGTTGTGGGGTCCACCAATGATTGTGTCGTTGTACGAATATTCCCTGTTAAAACGAATATTCCCCGACCAATATTATATAACAACTTGCGTACTTTGCAAAATTTATAAATATTACCCACAACTATAACATTATATCAAATTAACTCCATAATATTCAAAAATGATATTTATAGAAAATTCATCTTTATTTATAAAAAAAATTGGGGTCTTACACCAGCGATAGCAGCCAACACCTTTGAGATAAAATCGGGTACTATTCAAATGGTGCAGAATTTGGTACAGTTTGGGGGTGCTGCTACAGACGATCCTAATGAACACCTATTGAGCTTCATTGAAATATGCGACACTTTCAAATACAATGGGGTGACTGAGGATGCAATCAGACTTAGACTGTTTCCATTTTCATTAAGGGATAAAGCTAGAAGTTGGCTTCACTCTTTACCTGCGGGATCTATCACCACATGGGAGGACCTAGCACATAAATTCTTAGCCAAATTCTTTCCAATGGCTAAAACTGCAAAGATGAAGACAATAATTTCCCAGTTTGAGCAGTAACAGGGTGAATCATTATATGAAGCCTAGGAGAGATATAAGGAAATGCTAAGGAAGTGTACATACCATGGCATGCTAGATTGGATGATTATCAACACATTTTATAATGGATTGGGATGGCAGTCAAGGCCGATTGTAGATGCAGCTGCAGGAGGAGCTTTATGGGCGAAGAGCTATGAAGAAGCCTATAACCTCATTGAGATAATGGCAGCTAATGATTTCCAAAATCCTACAGCCAGGATGCCATGGGCAAAAGTTGCAGGTTTGTTAGAGGTGGATGCTATCACTTAATTGTCAGCACAGATGGCATCCATGGCGAAGAAAATTAATTCGTTGACAGAGACTAAGGCAAAGACAGTTGCCTTTGTGTGTGAAATACGTGCAGGATCACATTCGACGGACCAATGTGCTATTAGTTTATAGTCTGTACAATATGTGAGCAATTATAGGAAGGATCAAGGACAATTTCAGAACACATATAGTGCCAACAACTGCAACCATCCAAATTTTAGCTGGTCAAATAATCAAGGAAATCAACAAAGTCAGTTTCAACCAAATAACCAATTTCAGTCACAGTCAGCTCAGCAACAGTTTGCACCAAGACCACCCTATCCACCGGGATTCTCTCAACAACATCATCATACTCCAACTGCACCTCAGCAAGAAAGGAAATCAGAAATGGAGGAGATGATGATGAAGTACATGTCAAATACAGAGATGATGATTAAAAGTCAAGCAGTGGCCAACAAAAATCTAGAAACTCAAATGGGTCAGATGACAAGCATGCTTAACAACAGACCCCAATCATTGCCAAATACCACGGAGGCAAATCTAAGAAGAGAAGGGAAGGGGAAATGTCAGGCGATCACACTCAGGTCTGGGAAACAAGTTGCAGGAAATCAACCAGGCGCGCCCACGCCATATTTACAAGGGGAAGACGCGCGGCCGCGCGATGCAAAAAATTTGTCTGTGAAGAAAGAAAACAATGAAGGTTCTGGACAACAGCAGGAAGAGGAGAATAAAGCAGGATCTGTTGAGAAACCCATGAATAAAATACCACCAGTTCACCCTCTAGTTCCTTATCCACAGAGATTGCATAAGCAGAGGGACGACAAGCAGTTTAGCAAGTTCTTGGAGGTCTTTAAAAAGCTGTAGATTAACATACCCTTCGCTGAGGTATTGGAACAGATGCCTAGTTATGCAAAGTTCATGAAGGGTATCTTGTCAAGGAAGAAGAGATTAGAAGATTTTGAGACAGTGGCCTTGACGGAGGAATGCAGTGCAGTGCTTCAACGCAAATTACCTCCAAAGCTGAAGGATCCGGGCAGTTTCACTATTCCATGCACAATCGGAAAGATGAGCTTCAGTAAATGTTTGTGTGATCTTAGAGCTAGTATCAATTTGATGCCCTTGTCAGTATTTAATCAGTTGGGATTGCCAGCTCCAAGGCCGACAAATATTTTGTTACAGTTAGCTAATAGATCAATTACTTATCTAAGGGGAATTGTTGAAGATGTTTTGGTAAAAGTGGATAAATTCATCTTCCCGACTGATTTCATCATTTTAGATTATGAAGAAGATAGGAGTATACCAATCATACTTGGAAGACCATTCCTAACCACAGGAAGGACCTTGATAGACATTCAGAAAGGGGAACTCACAATGTGTGTTCATGATTAGGAAGTTACTTTCAACGTATTCAAGGCAATAAAATTCCCGACAGATGAAGAGGAATGCTTCAGGGTTGATTTGGTGGACAAAGTGCTAAATGATGAAGTAGAGAGTTTGGTGGATCATGAACCATTGAGAAGTGCTATTGCTAGAAATTTAGAATTAGAGGATTAGGAATTTGAAGAACTTGTGCACTTTCTTGATACTACTCCACAATTCAGAAAATTCAAGACTCCTGTTGAGCCATTAAAGAAAGCTAGAGAATCATCAATGAAATTGAAACCATCTCTTAAGACACCTCTAGAACTTGAATTGAAACCACTTCCAGACCATTTGAGGTATGCATATTTAAATAAAGATTCAAAGTTACCTGTGATTATTTCTTTTGCACTAACATCTTTTCAGGAAGAAAAATTGTTACGAGTTCTTAGAGAGTTCAAGTCAGCTATTGGATGAACTATAGCAGACATAAAAGGGATCAGCCCTTCTTTTTGGATGCATAAGATCCTACTGGAAGATGATAGCATGCCCTCAGTAGAGCAACAAAGAAGACTTAATCCGATCATGAAGGAAGTGGTCAAGAAAGAAGTATTGAAATGGCTGGATGCAGGCATAATTTATCCGATTTTAGATAGTTCATGGGTGAGCCCAGTACAATGTGTACCGAAGAAAGGTGGTATAACCGTGATTTCCAATGAGAACAATGAGTTGATTCTGACAAGAACAGTGACGGGATGGAGAGTCTGCATGGATTACCGTAGGCTTAACAAAGCTGCAAGGAAAGATCACTTTCCACTACCGTTTATCGATCAAATATTAGATAGACTAGCGGGGCATAAGGTCTATTACCTTCTAGACGGATATTCAGGCTACAATCAGATTGTTATAGCTCCAAAAGACCAAGAAAAGACAACCTTTACATGTCCATACGGTACTTTTGCTTTCAGAAGGATGCCTTTTGGTTTATACAATGCTCCAACCATCTTTCAGAGATGTATGATGGCTATTTTTTTGGATATGGTGGAACAGGCTGTGGAGGTATTCATGGATGATTTCTCAGTATTTGGGGATTCTTTCGATTTATGTCTTGATAATTTGGTGATGGTGTTGAGAAGATGTGTTGAAACAAACTTGGTATTGAGTTGGGAAAAGTGCCATTTTATGGTACAAGAAGGAATAATTCTGGGACATAAGGTGTCGAAGAGAGGACTGGAGGTGGACAGAGCTAAATTAGAGACTATTGAGAATTTGCCACCACCTACTTCAGTAAAAGGTGTTTGCAGTTTTCTTGGACGTGCAGGCTTTTACCGCAAATTCATTAAAGACTTCTCCAAGATAACTAAACCACTTTGCAGTTTATTGGAGAAGGATGCACAGTTCAAGTTTGACGAGGATTGTGCGTCTATATTTGAGCACTTGAAGAGGAGGTTAACTTCAACACCAATAATCACAGCACCGGATTAGGACCTACCATTCGAATTGATGTATGATGCTAGTGATTATGCTGTGGGGGCTGTTTTGGGTCAGAGGAAAGAAAAGATTTTTCATGTGATATACTATGCTAGCAAGACCCTTACAGATGCGCAGTTGAACTACACCACCACAGAGAAAGAATTATTCGCAATTGTGTATGCTTTTGATAAATTCTGAGCATGTTTGATTGGTACGAGGGTGATAGTGTACACAGATCATGCAGCAATTCGACACTTAGTGGCGAAGAAGGATGCAAAGCCTCATTTGATCAGATGGATATTACTATTGCAGGAGTTTGATTTAGAGATCAAGGACAGAAAGGGAACTGAAAACCAAGTGGCAGGCCACTTATCTCTACTAGAGAATCTGGAAGGGAAGACAGATGACAAGATCGTGATTAATGAATCCTTTCCAGATGAACAGTTATTTGTGGTAAAAGGGGAAGTGCCATGGTTTGCAGACTACGCAAACTACTTGGTGAGCAAGATGGTACCTTCTGACTTGGTTGGTCATCAAAAGAAGAAATTCTTGTATGATGTTAAATGGTTTATATGGGATGAACCATATTTGTTCAAACAATGTGCTGATCAAATGATAAGAAGGTGTATCCCATATAGTGAGATAGAAGGGTTTTGCAGGATTGTCATGCCTCTTTATATGGTGGTCATTACGGTGGAGAGCGAACAACGGCTAGAGTGCTACAAGCAGGATTCTACTGGCCGACAATTTTCAAGGATGCTTACAGTTTCGTACAAAGATGTGATAGATGTCAAAGAGTCGGGAGCATTTCGAAAAGAAATGAAATGCCATTGAACACTATCCTCGAAGTGGAAATTTTTGATGTTTCGGGGATAGATTTCATGGGCCCTTTCGTTTCTTCATGTGGAAATCTGTACATTTTGTTAGCAGTTGATTATGTGTCAAAGTGGGTGGAAGTGGCAGCTCTTCCAACAAATGATGCCAAAGTAGTCCTCAGATTTTTGTAGAGGAGTATTTTCACGAGGTTTGGGACTCCAAGGGCTATCATTAGTGATGAGGGTAATCATTTTTGTAATAGGCAGTTCACAGCCCTCTTGGCTAAGTATGGGGTTAATCATCGCATTGCTAAATCTTATCATCCTCAAACCAATGGCCAAGCCAAAGTTTCCAATCGAGAGGTCAAAAGAATTTTGGAAAAAGTTGTGAACCCCACACGAAAGGATTGGTTCTTGAAACTTGATGACGTTGTTTGGGCATATAGAACTGCATATAAAACTCCGTTGGGAATGTCACATTTTCAGCTGGTTTATGGCAAAGCATGTCACCTTCCTATGGAGCTTGAGCATAAGGCATATTGGGTAATTCGGAAGCTTAATTTTGATTTGAAGGCCGCAGGAGAAAAATGCCTACTTCAACTCAATGAGTTGGATGAATTTTGATTACAGGCGTATGAAAACTCAAAGCTATACAAGGAAAAGGTGAAGAAATGGCATGATCGCAAGATCATAAAGAGAGTATTTGAGCCGGGACAAAGGGTTTTGTTGTTCAACTCCAGACTTAAACTTTTTCCTAGGAAGCTCAATTCAAGGTGGTCAGGGCCATTCACAGTGAAGACATTTTTCCCACATGGTGCGGTAGAAGTGTTCGATAAGTTCCTGGACAAGCCGTTTAAAGTGAATGGACAGAGGCTGAAGCATTATTTTGGTGGCGAGGTTGACAGACAAAAAGTAACCTCAATTCTTTCTTCAACGTGAGAAGTCAGAGACAGACAAGCTAATTGACTATAACTTAGCGCTTGATGGGAGGGAACCCATTATTTCTATCTTTATTTTTTGTTTACTCTGTTTAGATTATTTTTGTTAGTTAGTTGTGTTAGTTGATAAATTTTGCGTAAATATCATGAGAGCTGAATTTGCTCATGATTATGTTTGAGCATAACATAAAACATATGGTGTTAAGATAGTCATTCTTGTCTATTCAGTCATTCATGTTTTGATATTGTTAATTGGTGTTGTGCAAGTGTAGTGGAATGAAGTCATCACTATTTTAAGGTATTTGGAATACAGATTGACATTGCAGGAGGGTCGCGTGGCCGCGCTATGAAACCATTGAGAAATCGCGCACCCGCGCTGAAGGTTTGTCCAGAAAATAAAATTAATCGCGCGCCCGCGCCATTTCCCTATTCAAAGACCGCGCGGCCGCGCGAGACACCGGACTTGGAAATTTTTTTTTAGATTTAAAGACGTGTCTTGCACCATATCTGCTAGTATTTGAAATAACAGAGAGCGTATTATTCTCTACAAAATAGGCACGACTCTTCCTTTCCAAAACCGTTCCAAATTAAAGGTGTAACGCCTCATCTCCACTGCTTAATTATCGCATCGGTTCTCCTACCCACGTTCAACATCTACACTGATAAAACTAGGGCTTCAGTGGGTTTGTGCAAAATAAGTTTGGGGGTTCTTTGTGAAGCGATTACATCACTCACGATTATATCAAGCAAGCTCTCTTCTTCTTCATCAACTTTAATGGGTCCTAAGCGTGCACGATCTGTCGCTCCATCATCATCTTCTTCTTCCAGCAGTTAAGACGAGGACATTGTGGATCATACGAAATTTCTCAGTTTGGAGGCACAAACAGAGTATTATATAATAGTGTCAAAGACGTTTGTGAAGGAACGAGGCTTCAAGCCTGGGAAGCAGGATGGGCAACTGTGGAATATGATTCGAGAAAGAGGATGCGGTGGATTTACTGCAACCCCTATGCCTACTCCCATGGGTACTGTTCGAGATTTTTACACTAATGTCGAAGATACTATGAGTGGTTTATCAATGGTTCGAGGAGTTCAAGTTAATTATTCTCCTCAATTAATCAGGGCAGTTTTTAGAATACTCGACACTCCACCGACTGGGAATGATAATTGGGTCGAGTCTGCTCGTTTGGCGACTGATTTGGATGAAGTCATCACTGACTTGTGCATTCCAGGAACACAATGAACTTGTAGAGCAAGAACAAATCAGCCTCGTACTTTCCCAGGATCAGCCTTGAATTGCTATGCAAAGGCTTGGAATTTGTTCATATGTGCGAAGCTTGTGCCTTCAGCTCATCAGCATGAAATCACAACTAAGAGGGCTATCATTTTGTGGGGAATAGTCATAGGAAAATACATCGATGTGGGCTATCTCATTAATCAAAACATGTTTTGTTACATGAGGAGGAGCACTACGGGAAGTATCCCACATGCATCTATAATTGCAAGTTTGTGTGCACAGCAAGGAGTCCAGTGGGATGATGAATAGATGTAAATGCCTAGTCAAGATATAACTTATGTGACGATACCCAAATTCGAATATTGGGCAGGAGGTAAGCCACACCCGAGGGGAAAAGGTTTCATCCTTCAACCCGCATCCTCGGTGCCTCCACCACAGTCTACACAGGAAACTGAAGCAGGAACGTCAACACAAGCAACTCAAGCCACTACTATCCATGATGACTGTGAGACCCCAGATTTTATGAATAAAGGTTTAAATTTCTCGAAATATTTTTTTTGAATATTATGGTGTGGATTTGATATAATATTATAGTTATGGGTAATATTTATAAATTTTGCAAAGTACGCAAGTTGTTATATAATATTTGATTGGTCGGAGAATATTCGTTTTAACAGGGAATATTCGTAAGACGACACAATCATTGGTGGACCCCACAACAAAATTATTGTTGAATTGAGAAAACGATAAAAATATTTTATTGAAAATAACGGTGAAAGTTTTACCATTAATACTGTTGAACTACTCGATAGTAAAAGTACAGTAATACGCGTGGTTGCATAGTAGCACACGGTATTGATTATTGATGCTTACGTAATATGTCACTCAATTTTATTTTATTGGTATTATTAATGTAATAAAACAGAAAAAAAATTTATATAAAACAGAATACTTTTATAAAGTTATTCGTTTTATTAGGCTAATAGTAAAATCTTTTTATATAAAACTGAATACTTTTATAAAGTTATCTATTTTATTAGACAATAATTAGAATATATTATATTTTATTATACATAGTATTTGCATAGTGCTTGCATAGTGTTTGCATAGTAAAATCTTTTATAAAGTTATTCGTTTTATTAGATTATAAATAGAATATATATTATATTTTATTTAAAAGATTTTGCTTTAAATATGGACCGTCAGATTAAAGTAAATCAATCTAGACCGTTCATGAGTTAGTTACTATGCAGTCCATTTTTCTATAAATAGAAGCTCATTCCTTCATTATTTTCTTACGAATTCACTGAAACTCTAGAGAGAAAAATTATAGAGAGAGAGAAGAGAAGTATTCTACTACTTCATTACTCCGATATCGAGTTTCTTTTACGGTAAGGGGCATTATTGCTTTTGTATTCATGAAGAGAACTTCTGTTATTCCATTCTTTATTATTCTGTTGGAATAACCTGTATACGCGGGCTACCCTATACTTGGTGAAACTCTTCTGTTATTTCATTCTTTATTATTCTGTTGGAATATCATGTCTGTGCGTTTTATGCTGGACCTGGTTTCGTCTTTATTATTCTGTTAGAACATCCTGTCGGTGCGTATGACGCCTGATCTGGTTCTATTATTTAGTATTCTGTTAGAATAACCTGTCCATGTGAAGTACCGCATGCATGGTAATTTTTGTTGTTATTCCATTCTTTATTATTCTGTTGAAACATCCTGTCGGTGCGAATTTTGCCTAACCTGGTTCCGTTATTATTATTCTATTGGAATAACCTGTCTATGCGAAGTACCGCATGCATGGTGATTTTTTTTGTTATTCCATTCTTTATTATACTCAGTTGGTTAAAGTTTTGACTTCTATACTCCATGAAATTAGTGGAATATCCTTGATATTTGCGCTTCATCCAGTATCTTTTCATAGCATTCTTGAATTTTACTCTACAAAGAAGTATCATGTTGTCAATTTGGACGTTATTAGTTCCTGGATAAATTAATTTTTGAACTTGTTTTATTGAATTCTTATATCATTGTCATCATCCTCATGTTATATTATGTTGAAAGTTATCTGTGGCCTGTAGTGCATAGATGGACTTGGTATGATTATGACCAGGGATTATTCGGTATAATCATGACCGTAATGTTACAAGTGATGTGGTAAAAGTCCTCATTGGCCCGTAGTGCATTGATGGACAGTTGTTGGCATGATCATGACCATTAATGAATACACAAATATTCTTGGCCCGTAGTGCATGGATAATTGTGGTCGTGATACTAAAGAATATCCTTGGCCGTAGTGCAGGGGTGATTCGATGATGTGGATTATTTATTAAGCTGAGTCCCAGCGATAAAAGTGATGAAAAACCTTTTAAATCATAAAAGATAGTTTATTTTATTCTCTACTTGACTCTTTTAATAGATTGCTTGTTCTGCTGCAGTTAAACTTGATGTTTGTTATATTGTATCAGTTTAACACTGTTTAAGGCTAATGATAATTTATTCTGCATTATCTTAGTCATAATATTTCTTACTGGGCTAGTTGAGCTCACCCTTTCTTTCACTGTTCTCTTCAGGAAATGAGAATATAGCTGGGACGAGTTGGGGAACGGAGTGATGGACCAGATGATAGTTTTAGTAGTCCTCACTATTTTGTTAAATAGTGTGACAATAAATGTAATGAGGACTTATTCTGAGAGTGGATATTGTCTAGATGACAGTATTTCTATTAAAACTCATAGTTCTTTTGTTGTATATTAAAGATTGTATTTGTATTCTGTACCATGTATTTGTCGACTCAGAATAGGTGATGTATACCTATTTTGGGGGCGTCACAGTTGGTATCAGAGCTTAGGCATATGATCCCTGGCTGAGATGTGAGATAAGAACTAGGAGGGGAGAGACGGGAAATTCCTTCGCTAGTATGACCTACCTAAGTTTACTTGTTATTTAATTGGTCGGTCAGGGTATAGGGATAATATGTGATATGTTAATTAACCCTTGTTTTGTTGCAGTATTAGAAAATGGCATCTGAAAATGTTGAGATAAGCAATGGAGCACAGGAGACCGTTGAGTCTCCACAGATCAATAATCAGGACAATGTGCAATAGGAAGACAATAATCCTCATGTAAACAACAACACTGATCAATTGACGAACGACGGTACGTTTAGGAGTTTTTTAGAATTCATGCAACATCAGGCGAAGGCGGCTCCTGTTCATAATGTAGGAGGAAACAATGGCAACCCACGGTTGGTCACCGCTAAGTAGTTCAAGGAGCTGGGACCACCGAAGTTTTTGGGAAAGCCAGAACCACTTATGGCAGAGACGTGGTTAAAGCAGATCACCAAGATATTTGATGTCTTGGGATGCTCCGAGGAGCAAAAGGTTCCCTTTGCCACCTTTATGTTACATGAAGAGGCAGATCACTGGTGGAAATCAGTAAAACGTACCCAGCCTGACGCACTCAAGATGTCTTGGGAGAAGTTCCAAGAGTTGTTCAATGACAAGTACTTTCCCAAAAGTATTCGTCACATGAAGGAGGAATTTATCAAGTTGGAGAAAAACAACATGACCGTGTCGTAGTACGAAGCCAAGTTTGCTGAGTTATCCCGATTTGCGTCCCACTTGGTTGATAAGGAAGAGAGAATGAGGCGGATGTTTTTAAGAGGTTTGAAGTCGGAGATACGTCAATATCTTATTTCTCATAAACTGTGTTTGTATTTAGATATTGTAAATAGGGCTCAGTTAGTGGAGCGCAATAACGAGTCAACGTAACTAAAAGAGAGCAGCCGGTAAAATGATAATACCGGTGATAACAGTCATCAAAGCGGTGACAATAAACATGGAGGGAATCAACATGCCAGAAATGGTAACCACTTCGGTGGTAATCATGGTCAAAATAATAAGAATGGACATTTCAAGAAGAGGAGATTCAACAATAATGGAAAGACGTCAGCACCAGCACCCGTTGTTAAGAAAGGAGAACGACCACCTATCATATACTTCAAATGCGGAGGAGAGGGACATATCAGTCCAAACTGCGTGATGCCTTCCAAAGCATGTTATATTTGTGAAAGAGAAGGTCACTTAGCCCAATTTTGTCGTTCACCGAAGACAAGTTCAGTTAGGATAGAGGCACCAAAAGCCGTCCCAGAAAAGTCAAAGCCGGTAGTTTAAGAGAGAGCATTTTTTTTTCGTGACAAGGAACCTGAATAAAATTATCACGGGTATGTTAGTCATAAACTCTTGTGAAGTCTATACCGTGTTAGATACCGGTTCTACTCACTCTTTTATTTCACCTAGTTGTGTTCAATATTTGAAGTTAACTCCGGAGAAGTTAGACTTTGATATATCTGTTTAAACTCAGTTGGGAGAAACCTTCGTTGCCTCCGCTATTTATAAATCTTGTTCAAATTAACACTTTCACGTTACCTATCGATCTTATCTCTTTGAAAATACTTGTCTTTAATGTAATTTTTGGAAACGATTGGTTAACTACTCATCATGCTTTTCGTAAGGTTGTTAGCTTTCATACTCCTAACCAACCTGTTATGCGAATTCAAGCATCCAAACCACTAAAGTCAATCATTGTCATATCAAGCCATAAGTAAAGATCCCCGGTCCTTTCGTTGTTGACTTTCTTGTATGGAATGCACCGAAGCCAGACTTTCTGTAGGCGACGTCATAAATGACGATGGCAAGTTGATAGGTATTAATGTGACGTGCTATCCAAGTCTTGGATAAGGGTCACAGTTTTGAACGATATTTCTATTATTAATAAAGTTTCTGACGTATTCTTGAAGGCTTCTTAGCCTACCCCAGAGCGTGAAATCGAATTTTGTATTGACCTAGTACAAAACCAATTTCTTAAACCCTCAAATATTTCATCAACTAAAACGAATGTATTATGCGCCAAAGACGTTGGCTCGAGCTGTTGAAGATTACAATCGTACCATTCAATATCATCATGGAAGTGCGAACGTGGTAGGTGACACGTTGAGTAGAAGATCGTATGCGGTTACAAGTGCGAATATACGAACCCACGTGAAAATAACGAATATACGATTAGAATCGACTGTAATCAATAAAGTTAAAATCGCTCAAGCTACATACTCAGAGCTGATGAATATGAAAAAGAAGGTTCAAGACGGCGTTATTCTAGAAGTAAGAATCGACGAAGAGAGGAAATCTCAACCCTCGATTTAATTGGCCCATTTGAAATCCTCGATCAAGTAGGAACTGTGGCTTATAGACTCGTTTTATCGTCAAGTATGTTGCGTGTTCAGAACATTTTTTTCATATCAATGTTACGTAAATATGTGGACGACCCGAACCACATTATTATTTTAAAACCGGATGAGATAGCAGAAGATTTAACGTATGAGGAGATAAGTGTTAACATCTTGGATAAGAAGGATCATATTCGACGCTCAAAGGTTATACCTCAAGAGTTAGAATTTGAAGTGAAGTCAAGGTATCCTCACCTGTTCAGCATACCAAGTGCGTACGTAAATTTCGAGGGCGAAATTTCATAAGGAGGGGAGATTGTGAGACCCCATATTTTATGAATAAAGATTTAAATTTCTCAAAATATTTTTTTTGAATATTATGGTGTGGATTTGATATAATATTATAGTTGTGAGTAATATTTATAAATTTGACAAAGTACGCAACTTGTTATATAATATTCGATTGGTCGGTGAATATTCATTTTAACAGGGAATATTCGTACGACGACACAATCATTGGTGGACACCACAACAGAATTATTGTTGAATTGAGAAAACGATAAAAATATTTTATTGAAAATAACGGTGAAAGTTTTACCATTAATACTGTTGAACTACTCGATTGTAAAAGTACAGTAATACGCGTGGTTGCATAGTAGCACACGGTATTGATTATTGATGCTTACGTGATATGTCACTTAGTTTTGTTTTATTGGTATTATTAATGTAATAAAACAGAAAAGTTTTTTATATAAAACAGAATACTTTTATAACGTTATTCGTTTTATTAGGCTAATAGTAAAATCTTTTTATGTAAAACAGAATACTTTTATAAAGTTATCTATTTTATTAGACAATAATTAGAATATATTATATTTTATTATGCATAGTATTTGCATAGTGACGACATAGTGTTTGCATAGTAAAATCTTTTATAAAGTTATTCGTTTTATTAGATTATAAATAGAATATATTATATTTTATTTAAAAGATTTTGCTTTAAATATGGACCGTCAGATTAAAGTAAATCAATCTAGACCGTTCATGAGTTAGTTACTATTCAGTCCATTTTTTTATAAATAGAATATCATTCCTTCATTATTTTCTTACGAATTCACTGAAACTCTAGAGAGAGAAATTATAGAGATAGAGAAGAAAAGTATTCTACTACTTCACTACATCGATATCAAGTTTCTTTTACGGTAAGGGGTATTATTTCTTTTGTATTCATGAAGAGAACTTCTGTTATTCTATTCTTTGTTATTCTGTTAGAATAACCTGTATACGCGGGCTACCCTATACTTGGTGAAACTCTTCTGTTATTTCATTCTTTATTATTCTGTTGGAATATCCTGTCTGTGCGTTTTACGCCGGACCTGGTTCCGTCTTTATTATTCTGTTGGAACATCCTGTCGATGCGTATTACGCCTGACCTGGTTCCATTATTTAGTATTCTGTTGGAATAACCTGTCTATGAGAAGTACCGCATGCATGGTGATTTCTGTTGTTATTCCATTCTTTATTATTCTGTTGAAACATCCTGTCGGTGCGAATTTCGTCTGACCAGGTTCCGTTATTATTATTCTGTTGGAATAACATGTATATGCGAAGTATCGCATGCATGGTGATTTCTTTTGTTATTCCATTCTTTATTATACTCAGTTAGTTAAAGTTTTGACTTCTATACTCCATGAAATTAGTGGAATATCCTTGATATTTGCGCTTCATCCAGTATCTTTTCATAGCATTCTTGAATTTTACTGTACAAAGAAGTATCATGTTGTCAATTTGGACGTTATTAGTTCCTGGATAAATTAATTCTTGAACTTGTTTTATTGAATTCTTATATCATTGTCATCATCCTCATTTATATTATGTTGAAAGTTATCTGTGGCCTGTAGTGCATAGATGGACTTGGTATGATTATGACCAGGGATTATTCGGTATAATCATGACCGTAATGTTACAAGTGATGTGGTAAAAGTCCTCATTGGCCCGTAGTGCATTGATGGACAGTTGTTGGCATGATCATGACCATTAATGAATACACAAATATTCTTGGCCCGTAGTGCATGGATAATTGTGGTCGTGATACTAAAGAATATCCTTGGCCGTAGTGCAGGGGTGATTCGATGATGTGGATTATTTATTAAGCTGAGTCCCAGCGATAAAAGTGATGAAAAACCTTTTAAATCATAAAAGATAGTTTATTTTATTCTCTACTTGACTCTTTTAATAGATTGCTTGTTCTGCTGCAGTTAAACTTGATGTTTGTTATATTGTATCAGTTTAACACTGTTTAAGGCTAATGATAATTTATTCTGCATTATCTTAGTCATAATATTTCTTACTGGACTAGTTGAGCTCACCCTTTCTTTCACTGTTCTCTTCAGAAAATGAGAATATAGCTGGGACGAGTTGGGGAACGGAGTGATGGACCAGATGATAGTTTTAGTAGTCCTCACTATTTTGTTAAATAGTGTGACAATAAATGTAATGAGGACTTATTCTGAGAGTGGATATTGTCTAGATGACAGTATTTCTATTAAAACTCATAGTTCTCTTGTTGTATATTAAAGATTGTATTTGTATTCTGTACCATATATTGGTCGACTCAGAATAGGTGATGTATACCTATTTTGGGGGCGTCACAGTTAGTATCAGAGCTTAGGCATATGATCCCTGGCTGAGATGTGAGATAAGAACTAGGAGGGGAGAGACGAGAAATTCCTTCGCTAGTATGACCTACCTAAGTTTACTTGTTATTTAATTGGTCGGTCAGGGTATAGGGATAATATGTGATATGTTAATTAACCTTTGTTTTGTTGCATTATTAGAAAATGGAATCTAAAAATGTTGAGATAAGCAATGGAGCACATGAGACCGTTGAGTCTCCACAGATCAATAATCAGGACAATGTGCAACAGAAAGATAATAATCCTCATGTAAACAACAACACTGATCAATTGACGAACAACGGTACGTTTAGGAGTTTTTTAGAATTCATGCAACATCAGGCGAAGGCGGCTCCTGTTCATAATGTAGGAGGAAACAATGGCAATCCACGGTTGGTCACCGCTAAGCAGTTCAAGGAGCTGGGACCACTGAAATTTTTGGGAAAGCCAGAACCACTTATGGCGGAGACGTGGTTAAAGCAGATCACCAAGATATTTGATGTCTTGGGATGCTCCAAGGAGCAAAAGGTTCCCTTTGCCACCTTTATGTTGCGTGAAGAGGCAGATCACTGGTGGAAATCAGTAAAACGTACCCAGCCTGACGCACTCAAGATGTCTTGGGAGAAGTTCCAAGAGTTGTTCAATGACAAGTACTTTCCCGAAAGTATTCGTCACATGAAGGAGGAATTTATCAAGTTGGAGCAAAACAATATGACCGTGTCGCAGTACGAAGCCAAGTTTTCCGAGTTATCCCAATTTGCATCCCACTTGGTTGATAATAAAGAGAGAATGAGGCGGATGTTTTTAAGAGGTTTGAAGTCGGAGATATGTCAATATCTTATTTCTCCTAAATTGTGTTTGTATTCAGATATTGGAAATAGGGCTCAGTTAGTGGAGCACGATAACGAGTCAACACAACTAAAAGAGAGCAGCCGGTAAAATGATAATACCGGTGATAACTATCATCAAAGCGGTGACAATAAACATAGAGGGAATCAACATGCCAGAAATGGTAACCACTTCGGTGGTAATCATGGTCAAAATAATAAGAATGGACATTTCAAGAAGAGGAGATTCAACAATGATGGAAAGACGTCAGCACCAGCACCCGTTGTTAAGGAAGGAGAACGACCACCTATCATATGCTTCAAATGCGGAGGGGAGGGACACATCAGTCCAAACTGCGTGATGTCGTCCAAAGTATGTTATAATTATGGAAGAGAAGGTCACTTAGCCCGATTTTGTCATTCACCTAAGACAAGTTCAGTTAGGATAGAGGCACCAAAGGTCGTCCCAGAAAAGTCAAAGCCGGTAGTTTAAGAGAGAGCGTTTTTTTTTCGTGACAAGGAACCTGAATAAAATTATCACGGGTATGTTAGTCATAAACTCTTGTGAAGTCTATACCGTGTTAGATACCGGTTCTACTCACTCTTTTATTTCACCTAGTTGTGTTCAATATTTGAAGTTAACTCCAGAGAAGTTAGACTTTGATATATCTGTTTAAACTCAGTTGGGAGAAACCTTCGTTACCTCCGCTATTTTTAAATCTTGTTCAAATCAACACTTTCACGTTACCTGTCGATCTTATCTCTTTGAAAATACTTGTCTTTGATGTAATTTTTGGAAACGATTGGTTAACTACTCATCATACTTTTCGTAAGGTTGTTAGATTTCATACTCCTAACCAACCTGTTATGCGAATACAAGCAACCAAACTACTAAAGTCAATCATTGTCATATCAAGCCATAAGTAAAGAGCCCCGGTCCTTTCGTTGTTAACTTTCTTGTGTGGAATGCAACGAAGCCAGACTTTCTGTAGGCGACGTCATGAATGACGATGGCAAGTTGATAGGTATCAATGTGACGTGCTGTCCAAGTCTTGGATGAGGGTCACAGTTTTGAACGATATTTCTATTATTAATAAAGTTCCTGACGTATTCTTGAAGACTTCTTAGCCTACCCCAGAGCGTGAAATCAAATTTATTATTGACCCCAGTACAAAACCAATTTCTTAAACCCTCAAATATTTCTTCAACTAAAACGAACGTATTATGCGCCAAAGACGTTGGCTCAAGCTGTTGAAATTACGATCGTACCATTCAATATCATCATGGAAGTGCGAACGTGGTAGCTGATGCGTTGAGTAGAAGATCGTATGCGGTTACAAGTGCGAATATACGAACCCACGTGAAGATAACGAATATACGATTAGAATCGACTGTAATCAATAAAGTTAAAACCGCTCAAGCTACATACTCAAAGCTTATGAATATGAAGAAGAAGATTCACGAGGGCGTTATTCTAGAAGCAAGAATCGACGAAGAGAGGAAATCTAAACCCTTGATTTAATTGGCCCATTTGAAATCCTCGATCAAGTAGGAACTGTGGCTTATAGACTCGTTTTATCTCCAAGTATGTTGCGTGTTCAGAATAATTTTTTCGTATCGATGTTACGTAAATATGTGGACGACCCGAACCACATTTTTAATTTAAAACCGAACGAGATAGCAGAAGATTTAACGTATGAGGAGATAAGTGTTAACATCTTGGATAAGAAGGATCATATTCGACGCTCAAAGGTTATACCTCAAGAGTTAGAATTTAAAGTGAAGTCAAGGTATCCTCACCTGTTCGGTATACCAAGTGCGTACGTAAATTTCGAGGGCAAAATTTCATAAGGAGGGGAGATTGTGAGACCCTAGATTTTATGAATAAAGATTTAAATTTCTCAAAATATTTTTTTTGAATATTATGGTGTAGATTTGATATAATGTTATAGTTATGGGTAATATTTATAAATTTTGCAAAGTACGCAACTTGTTATATAATATTCGATTGGCCGAGAAATATTCATTTTAACAGGAAATATTCGTACGACGACACAATCATTGGTGGACCCCACAACATAATTATTGTCGGATTGAGAAAATGACAAAAATATTTTATTAAAAATAACGGTAGAAGTTTTACCATTAATACTGTTAAACTACTCGGAAGTAAAAGTACAGTAATACGCGTGGTTGCATAGTAGCACACGGTATTGATTATTGATACTTACGTGATATGTCACTCAGTTTTGTTTTATTGGTATTATTAATGTAATAAAACAGAAAAGCTTTTTATATAAAACAGAATACTTTTATAAAGTTATTCGTTTTATTAGGCTAATAGTAAAATCTTTTTATATAAAATAGAATACTTTTATAAAGTTATCTGTTTTATTAGACAATAATTAGAATATATTTTAGTTTATTATGCATAGTATTTGCATAGTGCATGCATAGTGTTTGCATAGTAAAATCTTTTATAAAGTTATTCGTTTTATTAGATTATAAATAGAATATATTATATTTTATTTAAAATATTTTGCTTTAAATATGGACCGTCAGATTAAAGTAAATCAATCTAGACCGTTCATGAGTTAGTTACTATGCAGTCCATTTTTCTATAAATAGAATCTCATTCCTTCATTATTTTCTTACGAATTCACTGAAACTCTAGATAGAGAAATTATAGAGATAAAGAAGAAAAGTATTCTACTACTTCACTACTCCGATATCAAATTTCTTTTACGGTAAGGGGCATTATTTCTTTTGTATTCATGAAGAGAACTTCTGTTATTCTATTCTTTATTATTCTGTTAGAATAACCTGTATACGCGGGCTACCCTATACTTGGTGAAACTCTTCTGTTATTTCATTCTTTATTATTCTGTTGGAATATCCTGTCTGTGCGTTTTACGCCGGACCTGGTTCCGTCTTTATTATTCTGTTGGAACATCCTGTCGATGCGTATTACGCCTGACCTGGTTCCATTATTTAGTATTCTGTTGGAATAACCTGTATATGAGAAGTACCGCATGCATGGTGATTTCTGTTGTTATTCCATTCTTTATTATTCTGTTGAAACATCCTGTCGGTGCGAATTTCGTCTGACCAGGTTCCGTTATTATTATTCTGTTGGAATAACATGTATATGCGAAGTATCGCATGCATGGTGATTTCTTTTGTTATTCCATTCTTTATTATACTCAGTTAGTTAAAGTTTTGACTTCTATACTCCATGAAATTAGTGGAATATCCTTGATATTTGCGCTTCATCCAGTATCTTTTCATAGCATTCTTGAATTTTACTCTACAAAGAAGTATCATGTTGTCAATTTGGACGTTATTAGTTCCTGGATAAATTAATTCTTGAACTTATTTTATTGAATTCTTATATCATTGTCATCATCCTCATGTTATATTATGTTGAAAGTTATCTGTGGCCTGTAGTGCATAGATGGACTTGGTATGATTATGACCAGGGATTATTCGGTATAATCATGACCGTAATGTTACAAGTGATGTGGTAAAAGTCCTCATTGGCCCGTAGTGCATTGATGGACAGTTGTTGGCATGATCATGACCATTAATGAATACACAAATATTCTTGGCCCGTAGTGCATGGATAATTGTGGTTGTGATACTAAAGAATATCCTTGGCCGTAGTGCAGTGGTGATTCGATGATGTGGATTATTTATTAAGCTGAGTCCCAGCGATAAAAGTGATGAAAAACCTTTTAAATCATAAAAGATAGTTTATTTTATTCTCTACTTGACTCTTTTAATAGATTGCTTGTTCCGCTGCAGTTAAACTTGTTGTTTGTTATATTGTATCAGTTTAACACTGTTTAGGGCTAATGATAATTTATTCTGCATTATCTTAGTCATAATATTTATTACTGGGCTAGTTGAGCTCACCCTTTCTTTCACTGTTCTCTTCAGGAAATGAGAATATAGCTGGGACGAGTTGGGGAACGGAGTGATGGACCAGATGATAGTTTTAGTAGTCCTCACTATTTTGTTAAATAGTGTGACAATAAATGTAATGAGGACTTATTCTGAGAGTGGATATTGTCTAGATGACAGTATTTCTATTAAAACTCATAGTTCTTTTGTTGTATATTAAAGATTGTATTTGTATTCTGTACCATGTATTTGTCGACTCAGAATAGGTGATGTATACCTATTTTGGGGGCGTCACAGTTGGTATCAGAGCTTAGGCATATGATCCCTGGCTGAGATGTGAGATAAGAACTAGGAGGGGAGAGACGGGAAATTCCTTCGCTAGTATGACCTACCTAAGTTTACTTGTTATTTAATTGGTCGGTCAGGGTATAGGGATAATATGTGATATGTTAATTAACCCTTGTTTTGTTGCAGTATTAGAAAATGGCATCTGAAAATGTTGAGATAAGCAATGGAGCACAGGAGACCGTTGAGTCTCCACAGATCAATAATCAGGACAATGTGCAATAGGAAGACAATAATCCTCATGTAAACAACAACACTGATCAATTGACGAACGACGGTACGTTTAGGAGTTTTTTAGAATTCATGCAACATCAGGCGAAGGCGGCTCCTGTTCATAATGTAGGAGGAAACAATGGCAACCCACGGTTGGTCACCGCTAAGTAGTTCAAGGAGCTGGGACCACCGAAGTTTTTGGGAAAGCCAGAACCACTTATGGCAGAGACGTGGTTAAAGCAGATCACTAAGATATTTGATGTCTTGGGATGCTCCGAGAAGCAAACGGTTCCCTTTGCCACCTTTATGTTGCGTGAAAAGGCAGATCACTGGTGGAAATCAGTAAAACGTACCCAGCCTGACGCACTCAAGATGTCTTGGGAGAAGTTCCAAGAGTTGTTCAATGACAAGTACTTTCCCGAAAGTATTCGTCACATGAAGGAGGAATTTATCAAGTTGGAGCAAAATAACATGACCGTGTCGCAGTACGAAGCCAAGTTTTTCGAGTTATCCCGATTTGCGTCCCACTTGGTTGATAATGAAGAGAGAATGAGGCGGACGTTTTTAAGAGGTTTGAAGTCGGAGATACGTCAATATCTTATTTCTCATAAACTGTGTTTGTATTCAGATATTGTAAATAGGGCTCAGTTAGTAGAGCGCGATAACGAGTCAACACAACTAAAAGAGAGTAGCCGGCAAAATAATAATACCAGTGATAACAGTCATCAAAGCGGTGACAATAAACATGGAGGGAATCAACATGCCAGAAATGGTAACCACTTCGGTGGTAATCATGGTCAAAATAATAAGAATGGACATTTCAAGAAGAAGAGATTCAACAATGATGGAAAGACGTCAGCACCAGTACCCGCTGTTAAGTAAGGAGAACGACCACCTATCATATGCTTCAAATGCGGAGGGGAGGGACACATCAGTCCAAACTGCGCGATGTCGTCCAAAGCATGTTATAATTGTGGAAGAGAAGGTCACTTAGCCCGATTTTGTCGTTCACCGAAGACAAGTTCAGTTAGGATAGAGGCACCAAAGGCCATCCTAGAAAAGTCAAAGCCGGTAGTTTAAGAGAGATTTCGTGACAAGGAACCTGAATAAAATTATCACGGGTATGTTAGTCATAAACTCTTGTGAAGTCTATACCGTGTTAGATACCGGTTCTACTCACTCTTTTATTTCACCTAGTTTTGTTCAATATTTGAAGTTAACTTCGGAGAAGTTAGACTTTGATATATCTGTTTAAACTCAGTTGGAAGAAACCTTCGTTACCTCCGCTATTTTTAAATCTTGTTCAAATCAACACTTTCACGTTACCTGTCGATCTTATCTCTTTGAAAATACTTATCTTTGATGTAATTTTTGGAAACGATTGGTTAACTACTCATCATGCTTTTCGTAAGGTTGTTAGCTTTCATACTCCTAACCAACCTGTTATACGAATTCAAGCAACCAAACCACTAAAGTCAGTCATTGTCATATCAAGCCATAAGTAAAGAGCCCCGGTCCTTTCGTTGTTGACTTTCTTGTGTGGAATGCACCGAAGCCAGACTTTCTGTAGGCGATGTCATGAATGACGATGGCAAGTTGATAGGTATCAATGTGACGTGCTAACCAAGTCTTGGATGAGGGTCACAGTTTTGAACGATATTTCTATTATTAATAAAGTTCCTGACGTATTCTTGAAGACTTCTTAGCCTACCGCAGAGCGTGAAATCAAATTTTGTATTAACCCCAGTACAAAACCAATTTCTTAAACCCTCAAATATTTCTTCAGCTAAAACAAACGTATTATGCGCCAAAGACGTTGGCTCGAGCTGTTGAAGATTCCGATCGTACCATTCAATATCATCATGGAAGTGCGAACGTGGTAGCTTACGCGTTGAGTAGAAGATCGTATGCGGCTACAAGTGCGAATATACGAACCCACGTGAAGATAACGAATATACGATTAGAATCGACTGTAATCAATAAAGTTAAAACCCCTCAAGTAACATACTCAGAGCTTATGAATATGAAGAAGAAGGTTCAAGAGGGCGTTATTCTAGAAGCAAGAATCGACGAAGAGAGGAAATATAAACCCTCGATTTAATTGGCCCATTTGAAATCCTCGATCAAGTAGGAACTGTGGCTTATAGACTCGTTTTATCTCCAAGTATGTTGCGTGTTCAGAATAATTTTTTCGTATCGATGTTACGTAAATATGTGGACGACCCGAACCACATTATTAATTTAAAACTGGACAAGATAGCAGAAGATTTAACGTATGAGGAGATAAGTGTTAACATCTTGGATAAGAAGGATCATATTCGACGCTCAAAGGTTATACCTCAAGAGTTAGAATTTGAAGTGAAGTCAAGGTATCCTCACCTGTTCGGCATACCAAGTGCGTACGTAAATTTCGAGGGAGAAATTTCATAAGGAGGGGAGATTGTGAGACCCCAAATTTTATGAATAAAGATTTAAATTTCTCAAAATATTTTTTTTGAATATTATGGTGTGGATTTGATATAATGTTATAGTTGTGGGTAATATTTATAATTTTTGTAAAGTACGCAACTTGTTATATAATATTCGATTGGTCGGGGAATATTCATTTTAACAGGAAATATTCGTACGACGACACAATCATTGGTGGACCCCACAACAGAATTATTATCGGATTAAAAAAATGACAAAAATATTTTATTAAAAATAACGGCAGAAGTTTTACCATTAATACTGTTAAACTACTCGGTAGTAAAAGTACAGTAATATGCGTGGCTGCATAGTAACGCACGGTATTGATTATTGATGCTTACGTGATATGTCACTCAGTTTTGTTTTATTGGTATTATTAATGTAATAAAACAGAAAAGCTTTCTATATAAAACAGAATACTTTTATAAAGTTATTCGTTTTATTAGGCTAATAGTAAAATCTTTTTATATAAAATAGAATACTTTTATAAAGTTATCTGATTTATTAGACAATAATTAGAATATATTTTATTTTATTATGCATAGTATTTGCATAGTAAAATCTTTTATAAAGTTATTCGTTTTATTAGATTATAAATAGAATATATTATATTTTATTTAAAAGATTTTGCTTTAAATATGGACCGACAGATTAAAGTAAATCAATCTAGACCGTTCATGAGTTAGTTACTATGCAGTCCATTTTTCTATAAATAGAAGCTCATTCCTTCATTATTTTCTTACGAATTCACTAAAAATCTAGAGAGAGAAATTATAGAGATAGAGAAGAAAAGTATTCTACTACTTCACTACTCCGATATCAAGTTTCTTTTGCGGTAAGGGGCATTATTTCTTTTGTATTCATGAAGAAAACTTCTGTTATTCTATTCTTTATTATTCTGTTAGAATAACCTGTATACGCGGGTTACCCTATACTTGGTGAAACTCTTCTGTTATTTCATTCTTTATTATTCTGTTGGAATATCCTGTCTGTGCGTTTTACGCCGGACCTGGTTCCGTCTTTATTATTCTGTTGGAACATCCTGTCGATGCGTATTACGCCTGACCTGGTTCCATTATTTAGTATTCTGTTGGAATAACCTGTCTATGAGAAGTACCGCATGCATGGTGATTTCTGTTGTTATTCCATTCTTTATTATTCTGTTGAAACATCCTGTCGGTGCGAATTTCGTCTGACCAGGTTCCGTTATTATTATTCTGTTGGAATAACATGTATATGCGAAGTATCGCATGCATGGTGATTTCTTTTGTTATTCCATTCTTTATTATACTCAGTTAGTTAAAGTTTTGACTTCTATACTCCATGAAATTAGTGGAATATCCTTGATATTTGCGCTTCATCTAGTATCTTTTCATAGCATTCTTGAATTTTACTCTACAAAGAAGTATCATGTTGTCAATTTGGACGTTATTATTTCCTGGATAAATTAATTCTTGAACTTGTTTTATTGAATTCTTATATCATTATCATCATCCTCATGTTATATTATGTTGAAAGCCATCTGTGGCCTGTAGTGCATAGATGGACTTGGTATGATTATGACCAGGGATTATTCGGTATAATCATGAACGTAATGTTACAAATGATGTGGTAAAAGTCCTCGTTGGCCCGTAGTGCATTGATGGATAATTGTTGGCATGATCATGACCATTAATGAATACACAAATATTCTTGGCCCGTAGTGCATGGATAATTGTGGTCGTGATACTAAAGAATATCCTTGGCCGTAGTGCAGGGGTGATTCGATGATGTGGATTATTTATTAAGCTGAGTCCCAGCGATAAAAGTGATGAAAAACCTTTTAAATCATAAAAGATAGTAGATTTTATTCTCTACTTGACTCTTTTAATAGATTGCTTGTTCCGCTGCAGTTAAACTTGATGTTTGTTATATTGTATCAGTTTAACACTGTTTAAGGCTAATGATAACTTATTCTGTATTATCTTAGTCATAATATTTCTTACTGGGCTAGTTGAGCTCACTCTTTCTTTCACTGTTCTCTTCAGGAAATAAAAATATAGCAGGGATGAGTTGGGGAATGGAGTGATGGGTCAGATGATAGTTTTAGTAGTCCTCACTATTCTGTTAAATAGTGTGACAATAAATATAATGAGGACTTATTCTGAGAGTGGATATTGTCTAAATGACAGTATTTGTATTAAAACTTACAATTCTCTTGTTGTATATTAAAGATTGTATTTGTATTCTGTACCATGTATTTGGCGACTCAGAATAGGTGATGTATATCTATTTTGGGGGCGTCACAATGACCGTCAGCTTCGAAGGTTGGAGCGAAAGGTCGATGCTATGTATGATAACTTCGGGATTGACAAGGTCGCTAGCGGAGGCGTTTGCACAGTAGGGTACTACACTCGAGTGGCCACAGTTTGGGACAGTCGTGCCATTTCCACCACCGAATTCATCACCCGAAAAGGGTGGTGCAGCTGATCAGTAGGGGAGTTCTTCTAACCCTATACCTTCATTCATTGGGACAATGAATATTTTATGTTTGGGGGTATTGGGTAGTAGGTAGTTGCATGTAGTGTTTGCATTTTAGTTGAAATTTTAATTTTTCTTTTTTGCATGTTCAGTTTGCATTTTATGTTTTTACTTTTAGTCATGATGATATGTGTTAGTATGTTAGTTGCATTTTATGTTTAGTTGCATGTCCCGCATTTCTAGATTTGTGGAATTTATGTCTAGCCAATGATGAATTTGAATATCGACGGATTATTGAGTTTAATGGATAACATAAGCTTAGATATAACGTTTTGCATGATGTAATCCATGGATGTTGTTTAGATGCTTTCGGTTTGCACTTACGTGTTCACAAATGCTTGTAGGTATAAGAGTTATGTGTTTTAGTGCTCGGTAGGAAATGTGGTTGTAAAAAGAGAATTATGTGGAAAATGGAATTAGACTATGAAAAACATTGATAATCAAACTTTGGGGACATATGGGTATGCTATATATAAAAAAAATAAAAATAAAATAAAACTACCATGGTTAGTCTTGTTTCGGGGCCTTTGTTACTTGAGCAAGTACGCCCGAGGGGATTGTCTTTACACCTAGCGCCCTAAGGTCTTTTATGGTCTGAGAGTCGTTGGTTGAAAGCTCGCTAAGGGGTAACACTGTTAGCCTAATGGAATGAGGCATTGCACAGCCATGTGTATAAAAAAATAGCAATAAGCACCGCGGGAAAGAGCAAAAATCGCCCTTGTGAGTAGAAATAAAGCAGTTCATACCCGATATCCAGTCAGAAGTGCTGCTCTTTTGAGGTACGGGATATTAAGGGATGTTATATTCTTCATAATGATGTTATTCTTTCAATATCATTATACTGACATATTGGTATGGATCTTATTGTGGAATTTCTACCTTTTTGAGTCGGGGTTACTATTTATGTATACGACACTATTCACGTATATGGTACTATTCATGTATATGGCACTCTTTACGTATATGACATTATTTATGTATACGCTACTATGTACGAATACGGAGTACTATTCACGAGTTACTATTCATGAGTTACTATTCACGAGTTACTATTCACGGGTACTATTCATGACAAAAATTAGTTTCTTTTTCTGACCAAATTATCGTTGATTTATAATTGTTGCACTTGAAAAAAAATATAGTTGTTGATCATATTGTTTTTATTATCATATATAACATTTTTATAACCCTGATGTTGAAGTTCTCTTTCACTTGAGTGTAAAGATGTGTAGATTATTGGTATGATCATGACTAGGGTTCTCTTTGGCCAGTAGTGGAAAAGTTGAATTATGACTGGTATGATCATGACCATTAAATTTATAATTGAATATCTTTAGCTTAAGTGCAAAGGTGAATTGATCAACATGGTTATAATTATTGTTTATATAAATTCTGAAATGATTAGATATTTCTTTGACATATTAATATATTTGGCCTGTAGTGCAAATCTGAACTGTTGATGAATATATTTGGCTTGTAGTGCAAATATAAACTGTTGAGGAATATCTTTGGCCTGTAGTGCAAAGATGAATTGTTGATGAATATCTTTGGCCCGTAGTACAAAGATGACTTGTTGTTGAATATCTTTGGCATGTAGTGCAAAGATGAAATGATAATGAATATCTTTGGTCGTAGTGCAAAGATGAAATTGTTAGTATGATTATAAACAAGAACTGTGATTTGGTATAACCATGATCTTTGATGTTTCAGGTAAAGACGTGTGATAAAAATTATCTTCGTCTTGGATGCGAAGAGGAATTTCGAATTACAATTATGATTATGAGTTATTCATATAATTGTGGAAAGGAACTGTTGATTGATGTTACAGGGATAAAATATTGTTGGTGGATTTTTAACATGGAGAAGATAATAGACTTTATGGTCTATTTGACTCTTCTAATGGATTGCTCGTTCCGCTGCAACTATGGTTGAAATTTTTATCATCTACCATATGTCCTAAATCTCTGATTTAATTCTGTTGAAGGCTATTGATAACTTATTTATCTTTAGTCATGATATTCTTTACTGGGCTAGTTGTGCTCATCCTTCTGTTTCACAATTCCTTTCAGGTAATAAGAGTGTAGCTGGGTCGAGCGGGGGCAATAGGGGAATAGAACAGTTGTCATCATTTAGTAGTTATATTTGGTGAATCATCTAGGGTGAAGTGAACCCAACGTTAGAAGGGTGTTTTGTCACTATTATACAAAATGTCTAATGACATACAACCTCATGTCATCATAAGACAGGATTGTGCTCATCCACTTACTGAGTATATTTACGAGCACTACCTATATAATCTTGGTGTTTGTTTGAAGTATAATTCTCAATTAGAGACAGTGGAGATAATGATAAGTCAAGAGAAGACTCACCATTGGGAAGAATATGATAGTAATCTTCTCATTTTTCTTTGGGATATATTGGGTCAACCAAGGATAATTCTGTGGCCATATGATATCTATAACAACCTAGAAGCATGGCCTCTCATGTACAAAGGTTTCCTTGAGCACTTCCCAAAGATTCTAATTTCTAAAATAGTTTTTGACTATACCTTTATGTAAGGTGTCATTGTGAGGTGATGTCCACAGTTGGGATATGAGTCACATTTGGTATATATTTGTATCCAAACTCACATCATATGTGTTGTTGTATTTTGCACGACAATTGTTGTAATAAAGTTGTAGTTATTTTCTGTACCATGTATTTGGCGACTCAAAATAGGTTGGATGGAATGGACCTATTTTGGGGTTGTCACATTTGGTATCAGAGCTATAAGTAAAGAGCCCCGAGCCTCTCACTGGTGACTTCCTGTTGATGAGGGATGCACCGAAGCCAGACTCTCCGTAGGGGACGCAGTTCTGCGGTGGCAAACTGATAAGTATCAATGTGAGGTGCTGTCCACTGATGGGACATGAGTCACATTTGGTATCAGAGCTTAGGTATATGGTTTCTGACGGAGATCGGGGAATATAACTAGGAGGGGAGAGATGAGTAAATCCTTCGCTAGTGTGTCCTACCTAAGCTTATTTGTTAGTCAGTCATATTATCGGGATATTATGTGATATGTTAATTTGTTTAATTAACCCTTATTTTATGGCAGTATTTAAGAATAGCTGCTGAGAATGTTAACAATGGAGTGAATGAGACTGTGGGGATACCTCTAATCATTAACCAGGATAATGTGATGTCAGGCGAAAAAGGAATTAGAGAAATCCATGTGGTGAGTGAAGAATTGATAGTTGCACCCGAGCTAGTCGCAGAGGTAGCAGCTGAGAGTGAGGAAGAAGAAGCACCTGAGGAGAATTTATTGAGGTATTATATGATCAAAATGTAGAATTGCAAAATTGTATTCATGAGTTAGAAGAGCAGGCTGAAGAACGACAGGCGATCGTGGAGTAAAAGGATGCAACAATTCAAGCTTGTGTTACCCGATATGTGATGCTTGAACAGAAGCATTCTTTGGCAGAGTATAAGATGTTAAAGATGAAATCTGAGCAGAAAGAAGAAAAAACTGAACGAGTGAGAATAAGTGATGCATGGGCAAAAGCCGCACGACACGTGGATATTGTGGAAAGAGATGTGACGCCCCCAAAATTAGGTATACGTCACCCATCTTGGGTCGCCACTTACATGGTACATAAATCCAAATACAACTTACTAATACAACTGTCGTGTACAAAACGACAAAACATAAACTGTGAGTTTGAATACAGATATTGTCTTCTAGAGAGTATTCATACTCAAAAAGAGTCCTCATTACAATTATTATCACACTATTACATAGAATAGTGAGGACTACTAATTCTATCATCTAGGACCATCACTCTGTTTCCCGACTTGCCCCAGCTACGTTCTCATTTCCTGAAGAGAACAGTGAAAGAAAGGGTGAGCTCAACTAGCCCAGTAAGAAATATTATGACTAAGATAATACAGAATAAATTATCATTAGCCTTCAACAATGTTAAACTGATAAAATATAATAGACATCAAGTTTAACTGCAGCGGAACAAGCAATCCATTAAAAGAGTCAAGTAGAAAATAAAATCTACTATCTTTTATGATTTAAAAGGTTTTTCATGACTTATATCGCTGGGACTCAGCTTAATAAATAATCCACATCATCGAATCACCCCTGCACTACGGCCAAGGATATTCTTAGTATCACGACCATGAATTATCCATGCACTACGGCTAAAGATAATCATGTTTTCATCAACGGTCCTGATCATGCCATAAAACAATTCATCTCTGCACTACGGCCAAAGAGAATCCATAGCCATAATCATACCAAAAACTGTCCATCAATGCACAACGGGCCAATGAGGACTTTTTCCACATTATTTGTAACATTACGGTCATGATTATACCGAATAATCTCTGGTCATAATCACACCAAGTCCATCTATGCACTACAGGCCACAGATGACTTTCATCATTTTATAAACATGAGGATGATGACAATGATATAAGAATTCAATAAAACAAGTTCAAGAATTAATTTATCCAAGAATTAACAACGTCCAAATTGTCAATATGATACTGCTTTGTGGCGTAAAATTCAAGAATTCTTAGAAGAATATTTCCATGAAAAGATACTAGATGAAGCGCAAATATCAAAGATATTCCACTAATATCATGGAGTATAGAAGTCAAAGTTTTAACCAACTGAGAATAATAAGGAATGGAATAACAACAGAAATCACCATGCATGCTGTACTTCGCATAGACAGGTTATTCCAACAGAATAATAATAACGGAACCAGGTCAGGTGAAAATCACACCAACAGGATGTTCCAACAGAATAATAAAGAATGGAATAACAACAGAAATCACCATGCATGCGGTACTTCGCATAGACAGGTTATTCCAACAGAATAATAAAAACAGAATAATAAAGACGGAACCAGGTCCGGCGTAAAGCACAGACAGGATGTTCCAACGGAATAATAAAGACAGAATAATAAAGATGGAACCAGGTCCGGCGTAAAGCACAGACAGGATATTCCAACAGAATAGTAAAGACGGAACCAGGTCCGGCGTATAACGCACAGACAGGATGTTCCAACAAAATAATAAATAATGGAACCAGGTCCGGCGTAGAACGCACAGACAGGATGTTCCAGCAGAATAATAAGAAATGGAATAATAGAAGAATTTCACCAAGTATGCGGTACTTCGCATAAACAGGTTATTCCAACATAATAACAAAGAATGGAACAACAGAAGTTCTCTTCATGAAGATGAAAGAAAGAAATAATATTCCCTACCTTTGAAAGAAACTGGATATAGGAGTAGTGAGGGAGCAGACTTCTCTTCTTCTATAGATTTTCTCTCTATAGCTTCTCTCTATAATTTTCTCTCTCTGGAGTTTCAGTGAATTTGTAAGAAATAATGAAGGAATGAGCTTCTATTTATAGGAGAATAGAAAGGCACTATTCATGGATGAAATAATTTTACAAAATTATTTTTCAATCAACTAGCAATTAAGTCAATCATCTAACCAATAAAATCACAACAAAAATTAAAATATAATACATATATATAAACACATGTTTTCATATTATATAAATTAATATTATATATACACCACTTAATTTTTCTCCCCCATAACCAACATCAATCCCCCACCCACCAATAATCAAATTCACTACACTCTTACACATCACTATCACACTACCACTTTTCCACCATTTTCCACTCACATACATCACTTTCACTCTTCCTTTTCTCCCACCACTCTCCACTAACAAATATAATATTATATATATACACACACATCACAATCTTATATATATAAACTCCTTCCCCATACGTAACTCTCTCCCACCCCCATTTCTAAAATCAATTTTTCAACACATATGGGCCCCACATATGGCCCCCACAGGTGGGCCCCACCTTTAAATAAATTCTACCGATTATTTTGAAAAATAGGTAAATGGGAGTCTATAAAATAAGCAAAATTGAGTAACTTCTCACATAAGCATCAATAATCAATACCGTGTGCTACTATGCAACCACGCGTATTACTGTACTTTTACTACCAAGTAGTTCAACAGTATTAACGGTAAAACTTTCGCAGTTATTTTCATAAAAATATTTTTGTCGTTTTTCTCAATCCGACAATAATTCCGTTGTGGGGTCCACCAATGATTGTGTCATCGTACGAATATTTCCCGACACAAAGAATATTCCCTGACCAATCGAATATAATATGACAACTTGCATACTTTGCAAAATTTATAAATACTACCCACAACTATAACATTATCTCAAATCCACACCATAATATTAAAAAAAAATATTTCGAGAAAATTAAATATTTATTCATAAAATCTGGGGTCTCACAATCTCCCCTCCTTATGGAATTTCGCCCTCGAAATTTACGTGCGTGCCTGGTATGCCGAACAGGTGAGGATACCTTGACTTCGAACTCTTCAGGTATAACCTTTGAGCGTTGAATATGATCATTCTTATCCAAGATGTTAACACGTATCTCCTCATACGTTAAATCTTCTGTTATCTCGTCCGGTTCTAAATTAATAATGTGATTCAGGTCGTTCACATTTTTACGTAACATCGATACGAAAAAAAAAATGTTCTGAACACGCAACATACTTAGCGGTAAAACGAGTCTATAAGCCACAGTTTCTACTTCATCGAGGATTTTAAATGGGCCAATTAAATCGAGGGTTGAGATTTCCTCTCTTCGTTGATTCTTGCTTCTAGAATAACGCCCTCTTAAACCTTCTTCATTCATCTGCTCTGAGTATGTAGCTTGAGCGGCTTTAACTTTATCGATTAAAACCGATTCTACTCGTATATTCGTTATCTTTACGTGGATTCGTATATTCACACTTGTAACAGCATACGATCTTCTACTCAATGCGTCAGCTACCACGTTCGCACTTCCACGATGATATTGCATGGTACGATCGTAATCTTCAACAGCTCGAGCCAACGTCTTTGGCGCATGTTACGTTCGCTTTAGTTGAAGAAATATTTGAGGGTTTAAGAAATGGATTTTGTACTGGGGTCAATACAAAATTCGATTTCACGCTCTAGGGGTAGGCTAAGAAGTCCTTCGAGAATACGTCAGGAGATTTATTAACAATAAAAATATCATTTAAAAACTGTGACTTTTATCCAAGACTTGGATAGCACATGAAATGAAGGTTTCTACTAACGAAGTTTCAATCGATAAGTCAAAGTCTAATCTCTCTGGAGTCAAATTTAAACGTTAAGCGCAAGAAAGAGAGATAAAAGAATGGGTAGAACCGGTATCTAATAAGGTATAGACTTCGCAAGAATTTATAATTAACTAACCCATGATAACTTCGTTCGATTCCTCGTTAGGATAGTTCAAAACTCAATGCTGGATTTTCCCAATTGTTGTTGAAAAAATTACATATCATCTATTTTAGCTTTCTTGGATCGGACTTCTCTTTCCACAATATCAACGCGTCGTGCGGCTTTTACCCATGCATCTTTCATTCTCACTTGTTCAGTTATTTCTTCTTTCAGCTGCTTCTTGACATTTGAATTCTCAGATTCTAGCTTTAATATCGTATACTCTGCCAAAGAGTGCTTCTGTTCAACCATCGCACATCGGGTAATACAATTTTGAATTATTGCATCCCTTTGTTCTACGACCGCCTGTCGTTCTTCAGCCTGCTCTTCTAACTCATGAATACGATTTTGTAATTCTACATTTTGATCAATAAGTTCTTCTAATAAATTAACCTCAGGTTCCTCTTCTTCCTCACTCTCAGTTGCTACCTTTGCGACTAGCTTGAGTGCAACTTTTAATTCCTCAATCACCACATAGATATCTCTAATCACATTAACCTGGTTGGTGATTATAGGTGTCTCCATGGTCTCATTCACTCCATTGTAAACATTTTTAACTGCCATTCCCAATCACTGTCACAAAACAAAGGTTAATTGACATGTAACATATTATCCTTATATTCTGACCGACCAATTAAATACAAAATAAACTTAGGTAGGTCATACTAGCGAAGGAATTCTCCGTCTCTCCCCTCCTAGTTCTATTCTCACATCCTAGCCAGGGATCATATCCCTAAGCTCTGATACCAACTGTGACGCCCCCAAAATTAGGTATACGTCACCCATCTTGGGTCGCCACTTACATGGTACATAAATCCAAATACAACTTACTAATACAACTGTCGTGTACAAAACGACAAAACATAAACTGTGAGTTTGAATACAGATATTGTCTTCTAGAGAGTATTCATACTCAAAAAGAGTCCTCATTACAATTATTATCACACTATTACATAGAATAGTGAGGACTACTAATTCTATCATCTAGGACCATCACTCTGTTCCCCGACTTGCCCCAGCTACGTTCTCATTTCCTGAAGAGAACAGTGAAAGAAAGGGTGAGCTCAACTAGCCCAGTAAGAAATATTATGACTAAGATAATACAGAATAAATTATCATTAGCCTTCAACAATGTTAAACTGATAAAATATAATAGACATCAAGTTTAACTGCAGCGGAACAAGCAATCCATTAAAAGAGTCAAGTAGAAAATAAAATCTACTATCTTTTATGATTTAAAAGGTTTTTCATGACTTATATCGCTGGGACTCAGCTTAATAAATAATCCACATCATCGAATCACCCCTGCACTACGGCCAAGGATATTCTTAGTATCACGACCATGAATTATCCATGCACTACGGCTAAAGATAATCATGTTTTCATCAACGGTCCTGATCATGCCATAAAACAATTCATCTCTGCACTACGGCCAAAGAGAATCCATAGCCATAATCATACCAAAAACTGTCCATCAATGCACAACGGGCCAATGAGGACTTTTTCCACATTATTTGTAACATTACGGTCATGATTATACCGAATAATCTCTGGTCATAATCACACCAAGTCCATCTATGCACTACAGGCCACAGATGACTTTCATCATTTTATAAACATGAGGATGATGACAATGATATAAGAATTCAATAAAACAAGTTCAAGAATTAATTTATCCAAGAATTAACAACGTCCAAATTGTCAATATGATACTGCTTTGTGGCGTAAAATTCAAGAATTCTTAGAAGAATATTTCCATGAAAAGATACTAGATGAAGCGCAAATATCAAAGATATTCCACTAATATCATGGAGTATAGAAGTCAAAGTTTTAACCAACTGAGAATAATAAGGAATGGAATAACAACAGAAATCACCATGCATGCTGTACTTCGCATAGACAGGTTATTCCAACAGAATAATAATAACGGAACCAGGTCAGGTGAAAATCACACCAACAGGATGTTCCAACAGAATAATAAAGAATGGAATAACAACAGAAATCACCATGCATGCGGTACTTCGCATAGACAGGTTATTCCAACAGAATAATAAAAACAGAATAATAAAGACGGAACCAGGTCCGGCGTAAAGCACAGACAGGATGTTCCAACGGAATAATAAAGACAGAATAATAAAGATGGAACCAGGTCCGGCGTAAAGCACAGACAGGATATTCCAACAGAATAGTAAAGACGGAACCAGGTCCGGCGTATAACGCACAGACAGGATGTTCCAACAAAATAATAAATAATGGAACCAGGTCCGGCGTAGAACGCACAGACAGGATGTTCCAGCAGAATAATAAGAAATGGAATAATAGAAGAATTTCACCAAGTATGCGGTACTTCGCATAAACAGGTTATTCCAACATAATAACAAAGAATGGAACAACAGAAGTTCTCTTCATGAAGATGAAAGAAAGAAATAATATTCCCTACCTTTGAAAGAAACTGGATATAGGAGTAGTGAGGGAGCAGACTTCTCTTCTTCTATAGATTTTCTCTCTATAGCTTCTCTCTATAATTTTCTCTCTCTGGAGTTTCAGTGAATTTGTAAGAAATAATGAAGGAATGAGCTTCTATTTATAGGAGAATAGAAAGGCACTATTCATGGATGAAATAATTTTACAAAATTATTTTTCAATCAACTAGCAATTAAGTCAATCATCTAACCAATAAAATCACAACAAAAATTAAAATATAATACATATATATAAACACATGTTTTCATATTATATAAATCAATATTATATATACACCACTTAATTTTTCTCCCCCATAACCAACATCAATCCCCCACCCACCAATAATCAAATTCACTACACTCTTACACATCACTATCACACTACCACTTTTCCACCATTTTCCACTCACATACATCACTTTCACTCTTCCTTTTCTCCCACCACTCTCCACTAACAAATATAATATTATATATATACACACACATCACAATCTTATATATATAAACTCCTTCCCCATACGTAACTCTCTCCCACCCCCATTTCTAAAATCAATTTTTCAACACATATGGGCCCCACATATGGCCCCCACAGGTGGGCCCCACCTTTAAATAAATTCTACCGATTATTTTGAAAAATAGGTAAATGGGAGTCTATAAAATAAGCAAAATTGAGTAACTTCTCACATAAGCATCAATAATCAATACCGTGTGCTACTATGCAACCACGCGTATTACTGTACTTTTACTACCAAGTAGTTCAACAGTATTAACGGTAAAACTTTCGCAGTTATTTTCATAAAAATATTTTTGTCGTTTTTCTCAATCCGACAATAATTCCGTTGTGGGGTCCACCAATGATTGTGTCATCGTACGAATATTTCCCGACACAAAGAATATTCCCTGACCAATCGAATATAATATGACAACTTGCATACTTTGCAAAATTTATAAATACTACCCACAACTATAACATTATCTCAAATCCACACCATAATATTAAAAAAAAATATTTCGAGAAAATTAAATATTTATTCATAAAATCTGGGGTCTCACAAGAGATGTCCGATCTAAAAAGGCTAAAATAGATGATATGAATTTCTCTTTTTGGAAAGCAATTGGGAGAACCCAACATCGAGTTTTGAATTACCCTATACAGAGCGGTCAACTTGAATTCGATATGGATCGAAGATTGATGATTTAGATCATGAATCAGGAGTACGACGAGGCAGTTGAGGGAGGAATATGCCCTATAGAAAAGTATATTCCAAAGGTAGTGAGGATGCCAAATGCTACCCCAGACAAGTCAAAGCCGGGTAGTTCAAGGGAGAGCGGTTGTCATGACTTCCCAACAAGTGAGGAACCCAAATGAAGTTATCACGGGAGATGAGAAATGAAGAAATCATGATGACCCGGGAGATAGAATCTGAAATGAAAGCAAAGTATTCTCAACTTTTTGAAATACCAGGTACGTAAATTTCGGGGACGAAATTTCATAAGGAGGGGAGAGTGTAAGACCCCGAATTTTATGAAATAAAAGTATTCAATTTTTCTTATAATTACTATTCAGTAAATGGTTAAATTGATAAATGTTAAAGTTAAGGGTGATATATGAATTTTGTTTCAAAATACACAAGTGGTTATAAAATATTCATTGTTGTCGGGGAATATTCGTTTGGTCGTGGAATATTCTTTCTGTCGGGAAATATTCGTACGACTCCGCAGCCATTTGTGGGCCCCATAACAGAATAACTGTCGGATGAAGAAAATGATAAATTTGAGTTTTTACAAATAACGGCGTAGTTATTACCGTTAACACTGTTGGAATACCCGGTGGTTAAAATATAGTAATAAGCGTTATTGCACAGTAGCACACGGTATTGCACAGTATTTTTGAAATTATTGATTCTTACGTAAGAAGACACTACTCAATAATTGTTACAGTAATTACTGTTCAATATTTTATTTTATTGATTCAATAATTGCTACGTTGAAATTTTATATTATTGTTGTTCAATAATTGTCGCTGCACAGTATTTCTCATTATCAGATCAATAATTCATATTATTTGAATAATATTATTAGATAACATTATTGGCAATGTCTAGAAAGTTCTGTCTAAAGAGAGGTTTGGTCACCTAATTGTGCGCCAGTAAGGAGAAATTCTTATTGGAAAGCCCCCTCTTTCCTGGGAACGGCCTGCCTGGTTGTCATAAATGTGATTCTGTAATATTATTTGTGAATAATTAATTATTGATTCATATGATAAGGAAATATTTATTTTATGTGGATATAAATGAGGGATATATTTTTGTGGTTAAAAATGAAAGAGTTAATGTTGAGGTGTTTTATCTGTATTTTTGTCGGAACGGAGGTATTGAAAATCAAATTAGGGTTTTTGAGATATTTTACGAAGGTTATAATTTTTAATCCGACCGTTGGATCGTGGTAATATTTGTATATGTTATACATATATAAGTTGAGTATATGTCCACAAATTTTGAACCGTTAAAAATGAACGTATGATTTGTTATGAATTTTACGAGATGACTGGTTCAGAAATTGTTGAATTTTCGGAGTTAATTATTTCGGTAGAAAATTCTAGAATTGGTGGGTCGCACTCTTGGTTGGTGAAGAAATGTGCTGAGATTTTTATTCAAATGTGGTGGGTGGGAATAGTTGCAGGTAAAGCCATCGGGTTGCAGGTTAAGTCTGCTTCGGCGTGCTAACATTTTCCTATAAATAGAGGGCTAAGTTAGAATTGAAAATCACACCAGAATTCATAAGTTTTCTCTCTTTTTCTCTCTAGATTATCGAGTGTATTTTGTGAGTATTTAGATACTTGGTGAGTTACTATTCATCAGTGCAAGTTTCCTTCAGCGTCATACCCAATATCCAGTCAGAAGTGCTGCTCTTTTGAGGTAAGGGATAGTAAGGGATATTAAGGGATGTTATATTCTTCATAATGATGTTATTCTTTCAATATCATTATACTGACATATTGGTATGGATCTTATTGTAGAATTTCTACCTTTTTGAGTCGGGGTTACTATTCATGTATACGGCACTATTCACGTATACGGTACTATTCATGTATATGGCACTATTTACATATATGACATTATTTACGTATACGGTACTATGTACGAATACGGAGTACTATTCACGAGTTACTATTCATGAGTTACTATTCACGAGTTACTATTTACGAGTTACTATTCACGGGTACTATTCATGACAAAAATTAGTTTCTTTTTCTGACCAAATTATCGTTGATTTATAATTGTTGCTCTTGAAAATAAATACAGTTGTTGATCATATTATTTTTATTATCATATATAATATTTTTTATAACCCTGATGTTGAAGTTCTCTTTCACTTGAGTGTAACGATGGGTAGATTATTGGTATGATCATAACTAGGGTTCTCTTTGGCCAGTAGTGGAAAAGTTGAATTGTGACTGGTATGATCATGACCATTGAATTTATAATTGAATATCTTTAGCTTAAGTGCAAAGGTGAATTGATCAACATGGTTATAATTATTGTTTATATAAATTCTGAAATGATTATATATTTCTTTGAGATATTAATATAGTTGGCATGTAGTGCAAATATGAACTGTTGATGAATATATTTGGCCTGTAGTGCAAATATAAACTGCTGAGGAATATCTTTGGCCTGTAGTGCAAAGATGAATTGTTGATGAATATCTTTGGCCCGTAGTGCAAAGATGACTTGTTGTTGAATATCTTTGGCCTGTAGTACAAAGATGAAATGATAATGAATATCTTTGGTCGTAGTGCAAAGATGAAATTGTTAGTATGATTATAAACAAGAACTGTGATTTGGTATAACCATGATCTTTGATGTTTCAGGTAAAGACATGTGATAAAAATTATCTTCGTCTTGGATGCGAAGAGGAATTTCGAATTACAATTATGATTATGAGTTATTCATATAATTGTGGAAAGGAACTGTTGATTGATGTTACAGGGATAAAATATTGTTGGTGGATTTTTAACATGGAGAAGATAATAGACTTTATGGTCTATTTGACTCTTCTAATGGATTGCTCGTTCCGCTGCAACTATGGTTGAAATTTTTATCATCTACCATATGTCCTAAATCTCTGATTTAATTCTGTTGAAGGCTATTGATAACTTATTTATCTTTAGTCATGATATTCTTTACTGGGCTAGTTGTGCTCATCCTTCTATTTCACAATTCCTTTCAGGTAACAAGAGTGTAGCTGGGTCGAGCGGGGGCAATAGGGGAATAGAACAGTTGTCATCATTTAGTAGTTATATTTGGTGAATCATCTAGGGTGAAGTGAACCCAACGTTAGAAGGGTGTTTTGTCACTATTATACAAGATGTCTAATGACATACAACCTCATGTCATCATAAGACAGGATTGTGCTCATCCACTTACTGAGTATATTTACGAGCACTACCTATATAATCTTGGTGTTTGTTTGAAGTATAATTCTCAATTAGAGACAGTGGAGATAATGATAAGTCAAGAGAAGACTCACCATTGGGAAGAATATGATAGTAATCTTCTCGTTTTTCTTTGGGATATATTGGGTCAACCAAGGATAATTCTGTGGCCATATGATATCTATAACAACCTAGAAGCATGGCCTCTCATGTACAAAGGTTTCCTTGAGCACTTCCCAAAGATTCTAATTTCTAAAATAGTTTTTGACTATACCTTTATGTAAGGTGTCATTGTGAGGTGATGTCCACAGTTGGGATATGAGTCACATTTGGTACATATTTGTATCCAAACTCACATCATATGTGTTGTTGTATTTTGCACGACAATTGTTGTAATAAAGTTGTAGTTATTTTCTGTACCATGTATTTGGCGACTCAAAATAGGTTGGATGGAATGGACCTATTTTGGGGTTGTCACAATGGATGTGTGCTGATAGAAGGTCACGAGAATATGAACTAGGCATTGATGAATTCTTGAGGTTTGCGGTAGACAACGCGAGAAATGTGAATCTTATTCATTGCCCTTGCGTAAAATGTGAAAACATTTTAAAATTTGGTGCCAGAATTATACGGGATCACTTGTATTGTAATGGGGTTGATACTAGTTATCACACTTGGATATGGCATGGAGAACCTAATATGTTAGATGTAGATGCAAATAAACCTTTTGTAGGCACTACTGAACAAGGCTATGTCTCTTAAACAGTAGATATGCAAGATAATGGTTTTGGGGATTTCTCAAATGATCCTTGTGGGTTTCTTAATGTGATTGGGGATGGAGATGAACCCTTGTACCCTGGTTGTAAATTTAGTAAGTTAGGTGCACTTGTTAGACTCTACAATTTGAAAGCAAAGCATGGGTTGAGTGATGTTGGTTTCACAGAGCACTTGATTTTTTTGACTGAACTTCTTCCAGAAGGTAACCAATTACCTTGCTCCTTGTACGAGGCAAAGAAGTTTTTACGTGCCTTAGGAATGGATTATGAGAAAATACATGCTTGCCCTAATAACTGCATCTTGTATAGAAAGGAATTTGACCAGGTAACTAATTGCCCAAAATGTTCTCTCACAAGGTGGAAGACGGATAAGAATGAGCATGTAAGAGAAGGGGTGCCTGTGAAGGTGTTGTGGTACTTTCCTCCTATCCCGAGGTTTAAACGTATGTTTAAATCTAGCAGGACAGCTGAGAGTTTGACTTGGCATGCTAATAATAAAATGAGCGACAGTCATATGCGTCATCCATCAGATTCACCATCTTGGAAGCCAGTGGATGATAAGTGGTCGGAGTTTGGTAAAGACCCAAGAAACCTTAGACTTGCTCTTTCAGCTGATGGGATCAATCCTCATGCTTCTCTTAGTAGTAGATACAGTTATTGGTCTGTTATAATGATTATTTATAATCTTCTGCCTTGGTTATGTATGAAAAGAAAGTTCATGATGTTGACTTTGTTGATCTCGGGTCCTAAACAAGCCGGTAATGATATAAATGTCTACTTGGAACCATTAATTGATTATTTGAAGTGTTTGTGGAAGGGGGTTCCAGGGGTGTATGATGCATTTAGAGGAGAATACTTCATGCTCAAAGCCCAATTAATGTGGACAATTAATGACTTTCCTACCTATGGGAACTTATCTGGATGTGTTGTAAAAGGTTATAAAGCATGTCCTATATGTGGCGATGATACACCTAGCCATAGGTTGACACATGGTAACAAAGTTTGTTACATTGGCCACCGAAGATTCTTGCCTCAAGATCATTCATTTCGGATGCAGCGAGTAACATTTAATGGAGAACAAGAATTTAGACCACCTCCTGTGTCACTAACGGGAGAAAAACTATTTAGAAAGGTTGATGGTTTGACTCATACTATTGATGACAAGGATAACAGGCCTTGTTGGAAGAGGAAGTCAATATTCTTTGAACTAGAGTATTGGAAGTTTCTTCATATTAGACATTGTCTTGATGTTATGTATATTGAGAAAAATGTATGCGATGGCATTATTGGTACATTATTGGAGATTCTGGGGAAAAATAAAGATGGGGTTACAGCTCGATTAGACCTCTTAGAAATGGGGGTTAAGACTTATTTGCGACCAGATTTTGGGGGAAAAAGGACACGTTTGCCTCCAAGTACTTGGAATCTATCGAGGGTAGAGAAAAGAGTTGTATGTAATTCTTTGTATGGCATGAAATTCCCAGAAGGTTACGCTTCTAATATTAAAAGTCTTGTATCCTTGCAAGACCTAAAACTCTATGGGCTTAAGTCTCATGACTGTCATACCTTAATGCAACAATTGCTCCCTGTTGCCTTACGTTCGGTGATGGAAAGACCTGTGAGGTATGCAATAATCAGATTGTGTTTTTTCTTTAATGAGATATGCGACAAAGTCATCGACATTTCAAAACTAGATAAAATGCAAGCCGATGTAGTGGTAACCTTGTGTTTGCTTGAGAAGTATTTTCCACCATCATTCTTTGATATCATGATTCATGTCGTGGTGCATCTTGTTAGAGAAGTTCGATTATGTGGGCCAGTTTACCTTAGATGGATGTATCCATTTGAAAGATTCATGAAAGTATTAAAAGGGTATGTACGTAATCATACTCGGCCTGAAGGTTGCATGGCTGAATGTTATATTGGTGAAGAAGCTTCAGAGTTTTGCGAGGAATATTTATCTGATGTTAGTACTATTGGGATCCCATCGAAGTGAAGAATGGGTCGTACACAACCCTTATTTGGTGCTACCGTAGAATTCACGAAGCGCAACATGTTAGACCAAGCACATCGTTGTGTATTAGAAAACATGGATGAAGTTGAACCATATATCAGGTAATTTAAACGTTTTCTATATATAATAGAAGAATTTGTCTTATAATTCAACGACTAAAATCTGATTGTCTTCTATTTCATGTAGTGAACATATGATACATCTGAAAGAAACTTATCCGAGATTCAAAAAAAGAACAAAGTGGCTACAAGATAAGCACAATCGCACATTCATTGATTGGTTTCGGAAAAGGGTAAAATTGTGTTTATCTTTGTAATTGTTTGATGGTTGCTCTTGTTTGTTTCTTGATTTATATTATTTTGAATTCAGGTTTCACATGAACTTACCCAAGCATCCAATGACATAACGGAGACTTTGCGGTGGCTTTCGGATGGCCCGTGTATGGAAGTACTAAAGTATAAAAGCTACATTGTCAATGGTCTGCACTTTAACACCAAGTCACGTGATGATGTGTGAGCTGTTAAAAATAGTGGAGTGCACCTAGTGGCAAAGACAATGTAGCTTTCTAATGCAAAGGATAAAAATCATGTTGCGGGAGACATGAGTTTCTATGGGGTCATTCAGGAAATATGGGAGCTAGATTATCATAAGTTTAGAGTACCTATGTTTAAGTGCAATTGGGTTGAGAACAATAATGGCATTAAAGTAGATTAACTTGGATTTACGTTGGTCAATCTTGGTAGGATAGGTTTTAGAAATGATCAATTTATTATGGCTAACCTAGTCAAACAAGTCTTTTATGTTGAAGATCCTTTAGATTCTATGTGGTCAGTTGTACTAGCACCCCCAAATAGGGATTATAATGATTATGCCAGTGATGATGAGATAGGGGACATTGCAATTGACCACGAACCCTTTACAAGGGGTATGCATGCAGTTGAGACATTTGATGATATTTTTCACGAGGACAGCTCACAATACATGAGAGCTGACTGTGTGGATATTTGGATTGATAAGGAATAGGAACTCTTGTGGCAATTAATAGAACTCAATGAACTGAATGTTTAACTTCCAGCAGTTGTATTATGAACTGAATTATTTTCCAACAGTTGTATTTATATTTTCCAGCAGTTTAAATTTCCAGCAGTTAAAAATGTTAATTTTAGCAGTTTAAAATGTTACTTTTCTAGCAGTTTATGAACAACAGTTAAAATGTTTAGCAGTTTAAAATGTTATTTTAAAATGTTATTTTTAAAATGTTATTTTTAAAATGTTAGCAGTTAGCAGTTTTAAAATGTTTAGCAGTGAGCAGTTTAAAATGTTTAGCAGTTAACAGTTTACTTTTCCAGCAGTTATGCTTGTTTAACTTCCAGTAGTTAGCAGTTTAGTAGTTTAAAATGTTTAGCAGTTAGCAGTTTAAAATGTTTAGCAGTTGGCAGTTAAAAATGTTTAGCAGTTAACAGTTTACTTTTCCAGCAGTTATGCTTGTTTAACTTCCAGTAGTTAGCAGTTTAAAATGTTTAGCAGGTTGCAGTTTAAAATGTTTAGCAGTTTAGCAGTTAAAAATGTTTAGCAGTTAACAGTTTACTTTTCCAGCAGTTATGCTTGTTTAACTTCCAGCAGTTAGCAGTTTAGCAGGTTGCAGTTTAAAATGTTTAGTAGTTTAGCAGTTATGAACTGAATGTTTATATGCTAGCATTCCAGCTGAGACTTATATTTAAGTCCTCATGAAGTGTAAATCCTCATTATTGTTCATTATCAGTTATTAGCTTGTTTAACTTCCAGCTGAGAGTTTCTAATTCAATGTTTATTTTTGTGTAGAATAAAGAAGACAGTTATGTCATCCCCTCGCAAGAAGAAAGTTATGTCATCCCCTCAAAAGAAGAAAGCTATTTTATCCCCTTCAAAGAAAAAAGCTATTCAATCCCCTCAAAAGAAGAAAGCTAGTTCATCCCCTTCAACTAAGAAAACCATTTCTTCCCCTCAACAGAAGAAAGCTATTTCCTCCCCTTCAACCAAGAAACCTATTTCGTCCCCTCAAAACAGTCTGAAATCTGAAGTTGAGACAATCTCCAGTACCGCAAAAAGAAAACGAGGCATTAACACAATGCAGCGAATAGTGAAGCGAAAAGTACAAGGCGTGAGAAAGGTTGTGGAGTATAATAAAAATGGGCAACCTCATGGTAAGATAGCAAATGAAATGCAGTCTTACATTGGGGTATTAGCACGCACGAAGGTCCGAATTGACATTAAAAAATGGAAAGATGTGGAGTTAGATACAAAAAAGAAGATTTTGGAAGCTGTAGAGGTATGTGAAGTTGATTAAATTCCCCATGTAGTTTTATTTTTCTTCATTGTCACATGTATTGATATTTTTAATCGTGTGATCTGCTTGTGCGTAGATGGCGTTTGTGATAGCTCCTCAAAGTAGGAAAATGGTTTTAAGATCAGCAGCATGTAAATGGCGAGAGTTCAAGTCTAGACTGATCAATACCTATGTTTATCCTTTCGAAGATGAAGCAAAAGTCTTATGTGACCCCCCTGAAGAATATCCTTTCATTGAATCTGATGCTTGGAGAGCCTTTGTAGCTCATAGGTTTACTGAAGAGATTATGGTACATTTTCCTCCATTTTAATTGCAAATAAATCATTACTTCTCTAATTACATAACCACTTTTCCCTTCATATTTTGCAGACATTACATAAGAAACAACAATCAATACGTGCACAAAATCATTATAATCATCGCTTGTCACGCAAAGGATATGCTGGATTGGAGGATGAACTGGTTAGTAATAATTTTGTAAGATAATTATTGTTTGTTTATATGAAACATCTGTAAAAAAAGGATTATTAAGCGAATATTGTTTATTTATATGAAACAGCTGGAAAAAATGGCGGAAGGTGACATAGATCGAGCAACATTATGGAGGAAAGGCCGGGAAGATAAGGATGGGAATATTCCAGATGATAAGACAGCTAAGAAAGCAAAGGAAATAGTAAGAAAATTAATTGATGTTCTGAATTCTTTCTTTGTGGCAGTAATTTGTTTTTATTGTTAATGTGAATTATTTGTTAATGCATTAGGATGAATTCAAGAAAAAAGTACATGAAGGTTCGTTGACTGTGATCGGTAGCCATGATATTCTCACAATGGCTTTGGGTACTTCAGAGCGTGCTGGACGAGTTAGAGGTGTCAGAGGTTATGTGACTTCAAGTTCCTACTTTCACCTACCAAGACGCCAAATCGATTATGTGAGCCAGAGTATTAAACAAACTGTTCACAAGCTTCTTGAAGAAGAGCGAGATAAGGGGCAACTTGTGACAGCAAAACTTGTAGCAGTGGAGCGAGATTTTTGGGTGCAGAAGATTATGCAAATAGAGGCAAAACTGGATGGAAAGTGTACGGCCCCAGGTGAAACAAATCCCCCAGGCCACTACTTGACTCCCCCCACCCTTAACGGTGCACATTTTTCAGACAAAGCTAGTTGTTCTGCTGTTAAAAAAACTGAAATTTGGATTGATGAGAAGGAGGATGTTGACAAAGCTTCAGAGAATAAAGACGATGATAACAAAAAGATGCCACCATTAAAGGTATATGCCATTCATTTCATTAATTTCATTACTGATTTCATTAAGATAACAAAAAGTTTTACGTATTATTGATTTCATTAATATTCTTGTGTTTGTATCTAGAAACATGGAAAATGCTTAAAGTTCGACAAGACAAGTTCTGAATTCAATAACCTGCGCCCGATGCCAAGCTCATTAAAGGTGTTGTGTGGATATGCTAAAAATACCCTCCAATTGAAGGGAAACACCATAAAAATTGTGATGGAGGAGGAAATTTTTGGGTTTCCTCGTCCAACCCATATTTTGTATTAAGACATTCTACAATTTGGTGCCATGTCAGAAATATCAGGCACTTGCATAGTGATGTACATGAGGTATAATTAAATAAATCTTATTTGGTACTGTGAAAAAAAACTGAGTTAACGGTTTTCAATTATTAGGTACTTATATGATGCGTTGAAGAAGACAAATATGTTAAGGATGATTACTTTTGTGGACCCTGCTCGGGTTGGTGCTAAAGGTTGTGGAAGTATTTCTCAAAAAACACGTTACATAGCATCTCAGTTTTCAAGAGCACATCCTGACACGTATTTCCTGATACCTTACAACTCCGGGTTAGTACTTATTGTATTTAGTTCGATCTGGAATGGTAAATTTCTTTACCTTTTTTGATTAAAACTCCTGATTCTAAAAAACTTGTTGGTTTAACTATAGTTGGGGCTGGTTTTTGTATAGATATCATTGGGTGTTGACCATTGTCAATTTGGACAATAACCATATGTACTTTATGGATTCCCTCAAGTACCGTAGAATCGATGAGGAGTGGAAACAAATTGTGGACACGTATGTTATTACAAATTACTTTGTTTTTAAAGTAGTTCAATTGGAAAGTTTTACAATAAAATTTCTTCTAATAAATCGTCTCTTTAATTATGTGTATGATGTTATATGTGTCACCCTCTTGCTCATGCAGTGCCATTAAAGCTTACAATGGGCAAAGCAATAATCAAATACGAAAATCACCACAATGGAGAATCTTGGTGGTATGTGCATAAGATGTTTACTTATATTATTTGTTATTTTTATTGATTTGTTATGGCATAATTACTAATTGTGTTTAGGGAACTCCTGTACAACAAACACACAAGGAGTACGGGTATTTTGTGATGCGTTTTATGAAGGAGATAGTTGAGGATGGTAGTTTGGACTTTGTAGCCAAGGTTAGTTATTTTTTGTCAGCTTGTAAACTGTTCAACTTGTAAGATTATGCATCACCAATTCACCATTGCTCAGAATTGTGATCATCTAGCTAAACTGCTTTCATTTAAAACGAACTTTAGAATAATGATCAATAACCTGATTTGAAATTTTAGGAAAAAGTATCACTCACCACTGTCGAAGGATGATCATATTAATAGGTTTATCTTCTATATAATCTGTTTGGTTCCAGCTATTGAGGTATAGCAACTTACAGAGGAGAAAATGCATATCAAAAATGGTTTTTAGTTAAAACAACATATCCGACAATTTTAGGGGATACAAGTAAAGTTGCCTAAGACAACAAAATGATTAGTTATGTCTATGATTGAAGCAAGTGAAATTATCCTGATATTTTACTCTCTATTTTCTGTTATAGCCTAATAGCGGCTGCTTTCATTCCAGTTGCGTTTCTCTATTAAACATAATGATAACATGATATGATTATAACCCATCTGCACTTATTCTCGACTCCATGCAGTGCTAAAATTTGATGATGGTTTTAATGCCAAGTCAATTCTGCTGTTATCACAGGATTGAAAATTAGACCTTAAAAAATATCAAGTTCAAATTGTAATTTTGCAGAAGCATCAAGATTTATTTTGGAGTTGAGCTAAATTTCATTGTTCAGTCACATTCTTGAGTCTTTGCAATTCCCCACTTTCTATGCAAGTGGATATTATGAGCACTGACTTTTGTGTCCTAATATGGAGTATATAATTCATGGCATTGACACTTGTGTCTCTGTCCTGAATAAACTCTGGCGAAATATACCATTTTCTCCTCTGTAAGTTGTTATAATCCATTTTCTCCTCTGAGATGTTTTTCAATAATCCATTTTCTGAATAAACTCTGGTGAATTGGTGATGCATAATCTTACAAGTTGGACTTTGTGATTCCTTCAAATTCCCAAATGTTTATTTTGGTGCTACTTTGGAGTAATGTTTACTTTGTGTGCAAAATTAATTTCCTAACTTAAAAATGAAATGCATGTATTGTATCAGCTCCCAATAAAAATGTATTGTTAGCAGTTATTAACTTGCTTAACTTGTTTAGCAGTTAGCAGTTTATAATGTATTGTTGGCATAACATTGTTGAGAAGGATAACATGAATCTGGATAGCAGTTTGATGCATCTGGATAGTAGTTTGATGCTTAATTGTTGAGAAGGATAGCATGCATCTGGATAGCAGTTTAGCAGTTAACTTGTTTAGCAGTTAACAGTTTTTTGATGCTTAATTGTCCATTAAGGCAGTCTATTTGATGCTTAAATGTTTAGCAGTTAACTTGTTTAACTTGTTTATCTTTTCTTTATAGTTGAATTATTGATCACACTATTGTTGGCATAACATTGTTGAGAAGGATATTTATTCGAGCTTGCTCCTCAAATATAGCAGTATAGCAGTATACCAGCTTAGGAGTATAGCAGTACACCAGCTTGCTCCTCAAATATGTGTTAACATTTTACGTGATTAGGAATTATGTTAGGAATTGTGATTTGGTATCTTTGTTGAATACTAAATTTGTTGTTCTTTTATTTCAATGGGATAAGGCATGTGGATTAACGTACACACAAGAACAAATTGACGAAGTACGGGATAAGTGGGCAACGTACGTGAGCAGCTATATGTAGAGCATCGAGTTAACGGTGAATATGTTAGATGAATGTACGTATTTTGGGAGAACTAGACTTTTTTACACATGCTTAGGTCTAAATTTGTTGTTGCACATGCTTAGATAGTGAATTTGAGATGCATATGCGGATACATTTTGGTATATATTTTGTGGATGTAGTAATTTGAAATTGTAAACGAGCGAGATAATTGGGATGTATTTTGAATGGTTGATACATTTTGGCTATATATCATGGATGCATATTGCAGGTGCATTAATTGGCTATATATCATCCCACAACTTTTTTTTTTATCTACAACATTTAAAAAATGTTGTATATTTGTATAAATAAATGACACCTTATAAACGTTGTATAAGAAGTTTAAAAACGTTGTCTATTGTTGCTTTCTATGGTCTTTTTTTTTTAAAAAATGTTATACTGTGCTTAACTACAACATTTTAAAAACGTTGTAGTTAAGCACAATATACAACGTTTTTTAGGGAAAAAACGTTGTGAAATTATACCTACTACAACGTTTTTAAGCATCTGCTAATTTTTGAAAAACAAATCTACAACGTTTTTTTCCTAAAAAACGTTGTGTATTGTGCTTAACTACAACGTTTTTAAAACGTTGTGTAAGTGTGTCAAATAGATGACACCCTTAACCACGACATTTTCCTGACTGAAACCACAACGTTTTTTCCGCGTTGTCTATTTACTGTTTTCTAGTAGCGTGACCTCTCATTTGCAAGACTAACCAAATTAGTTCAAGTAGAACGACTGTAAATTAATAAGCGAGGATACCAAAGGATCAATTAACATTCTTCATGTAATTCGATTACAATGCATATATACACAATCGCTTTACCGCAGGATTCTGCACTCCACCAGAACCCAAGAAGGGGGACTAGTTACAAGGTTTTCTAAGGACTTGTTAGGTTTAAATCTACTGAGCTACGTATTTGAATTCTAGACCGAGGAAAACTAAGTTGAGAAAATGAATATTGAATTTTGAAACCCCAATGCTCAAAAACTTTGCAACATGAACAGAAGTCAATAGAGATGTTGCTTATATTATCAGTGCTGCTTACTGTCTGCAAGAATTGGTGCAATAAACTTTAGTTACTAAAAATGAAACCAGATCCGAAATGAGAATGTTCTCCGCATGAGAACATTAATAATTTCTAAATATCCTTTTGTTGTTATATCTTTCCTGGAATGCTGCCAGTTGCAATTAAAGAAAAATTAAGACATAAAGAAAAGGAAATTACAAAGTAAAATACTAATTGAAAAGAAATTTAGTGAGTGCATGATAGAAGGAAATTGAGATACATGTAGTGTTGTTCCTTAAGTATTATTATTATATACTAATTAAATAAATAGAATTAGAAGATAAACAATTTTATAAAAAATGACTTACTAGATATAATTGACAAACTTTTAAAACCAAGTCAACTGTTGGACAGTCTCTCCTTAAAGCAGATTCCGTCCCCGCTATCGGTGCTTACGGATGGAACAATGGACGTCTACTTCCCAGGATAAAATGGTCTTCAACTCTTACAAGAAGCACTTCAATAGAAGAGTTCCACGACTTCAATGGAAGAATTCCACGAACCAACGAAATTTAAATACTCTCTATAATTTTTTAATGAATGAAGAATGAATGCAATTTTTTAAGAACTTGAGAAGGATTGTAGTTGAAGTTGAAGTGATTGTTTTGGGTAGATTTGGAACCTATTTATAAGTTTTCAAATACCCTTTAAAGATATACATCATTTTGAAAGGTTATATCCCTTTGAAAAGATACATCCCTTTAAAAAGATACATCTCTTTGAAAAGGTACAACCCTGTAAAAAGATACATCTCTTTGAAAAAGTATGAACCAAAGGTCACACCTATTGGTTTTATTTCATTCATTTATATATATATATCCAACATGTAGCACATGCCCTGCTAGTCCACTGGAAATACAAGTTGATGTAGGACAGAATTGAGATGAAGAATTAACGAAAATTAAATTAATATTTAAACTCTACGTTTAAATCATTAGAATATCTTAAGTTTATCAACTCCACGTATCAACACCAAGATCAAGATACATAAATTATTTCTATAGTACGATTCATCTACGGTATAAATAAAATAATTAATTTCAATATCAATAATCTGTAGTCTAAATGACTTGTGAGAATTACATCACTATTTTAAGAGACTCAAAATCCTATTATTACTTGGGGAATAGTAAAAGTACTAAACGACTAAAACACTCTTATCAATAATTCTTAATCACTAATTAATGTCCTAAATCCCCACTAATAAATAAAATACATAAATCACATCAACTACTTTTATATTAAATATAATAAAAACTCCAAATAAAAAATATAAAAAATCTCTTTTTTATTTTTGACTTAAAATCCCCATCACAAGTACTGTATTTTAACCAAATAATCCTCAACTGGGTTGAATGTATGGTCCCAAACCCACTTGTAGCCTAATAAGAATGTTGAGCTTCTATAAGATGATAGTTTTTCCACACTGGCTAACCTTGCAAACACCAAAATGTATTTAAAAAAAAAATCATTCGCCGAAACCAATCTTGGGTTACTAATTGGTGGAATATTAGGCAATTCAAAATTTTTTTGAATGATAGTCTACATAGATTAGAAACATTCATAATGAAAAACATAATAAATAAGGGAAATTTTTTACAATTAAAACCTTTCTAATGACAAAGTATGGACACATTCACTCATAAAAAAAAAGTATTTTTTAAATTTATTCTCAATGGTAAAAGGCTATTGTCTAGGCGAAAGAGTAGAACTTCAAGAATGACGTGATTCGAGAAGCCACCGAGAAAACAATAAAGTATATGAGTTTTAACTAAATTTACCAATAGCTCTCAATTATTTCGGAAGCCTACCGATCCGATTCACATTATCATTACCTTTACAACTCTCATTTCATATTCCCTATATATAGGTTCACACTCAAGATATCCAAAGAGTCAATTATAATTGTCAATTAGCAATCCACGTAACTGAAATATAGATTAGTGACCATTTAGAGAAATGCTAAATGGTTATGCTGTAAAGCTTGTAAAAGGGAATTAACTCACGAGTCATATGTAAAATGTTGAGCTCTTTTCAGTTAAGAATCAGTGTTATGACTTATGAAGGAAGTAAAAACATAAAAGCGTGAAAAGGTTACAACAAATACAACATTACCTGTTAAGATCTGATCCAATTTAATGCCTTCGAGGACAAAGTGGGCATGAACCATTCTCTCCAAATTGCATATACAGTACATGAATTGTCTTAAAAGATAAATATTCTACTTATTCAGGTATTACTTCTTGAGTTTGGTGTGGAAGCAGTTAGACTATAACAATACTAAAAGACCGACAGAGTAAAACTTGACAGTTTAAGATGTGGCCTACAAGATGATAAAGAAAACTATTTATGAAAATGTGATTTGACCCCTCTAATTATTTAATTAATTGTCTATAACTGGTGCAGCATAGAGGCAAGTCAAAACTAGGATTAGCATCTCTTGACATGAAAACAGATTTACATATTACAGAAAATGGTAGAGTTCCATTAATGACTTTATGCCATTAGTTAATACATGTAAACAGCCAACAGTTTGAAAGTATATAGATCTAAATTAGGCAAGTTATAAGCATGAAAGCAGTTCTAGATCTAGTACCAGAGTCTGTAAATTCCATACAGGTTTGAAGCAGGTCCTTTACTTGTCGATTTTCCCTAGCCTAGCCACTGAAAATGTATTTGGTTCTCTACTTTTCACACTCATGCCTGAGATGATAAGGAAAACTTACTGAATCAATTCAGTGAGACAGCATGTTGACACAACCGAGTTTTTATTTCTGAGCAGAAGAGCCGCTTTCAAGTAGTGTTCGATCGATTACATTTCTATAAAGAATGCCAAGAGCAACCAAAGAAAGCATTGCAAGGACAATCTAGCATAGTTATTATAATATATAACTTTTGATTGGAAACACTAAATTAAACCAGGAAAAAATTTTAATTGATGGAAATTCAAGCAAAAAAGCAACATATTTGTCTCCGATTTCTTCAAATTGCTGAAGTTAATAAAGATAAAAATAGATAATGGAAAATAAATTGGCCAGTTTATAATCAAGTATAATTCAATCATCAAACCTCACTACAAGTATCTGTTAGCACTCACTCAAGAATCACTAAATCCTCTATTCATTCTTCCAAGCACACAAAATCAATGAGAAACCAAGACACTGGGACTGGGAGTATCGAAATCTTTGAGACCAAGACCAAGCCAATGATCGAGGATCGGAGACGGGATGGCTGGCCCACAACTTCTCGGCCGAAAGGCCTGCGTTGAACATGAAAACAGCATTTCCGAGTGATGCACCAAAAAGCCAACTATGAACATCCCAAAACACTTCCACTGCAAGGCCATCAACTAAGATTGTGTTGTTGCCCCGAAACTTCCATTGAAGCTGCTTCACCTGCATAACAGTCATACTATCTACACGCATTGTAAGGCACGGGTCAGTAACACCATTTGTATCACATTCGATCACTAGGTCATGGACTCGGCCATTTTCACAAAACTGAGTCTTGGTGCTGAATACCTTCTTACCATAAAGGTTCTCTCTCTTGGCAATGAAAAAAGCATTAGAAGGAACAGGGTTGGCACTTGTTATCTTAAAAGCTTCTTTTCTCATGTCTCCAAGAAGCAGGATCATTTGCCTATTGAAGACGACCCCCAAATAGAATCCTTCTAATGGCTCAGGCCCAGATCCAAATTTGCAGAGGAGAGGTCCCAATATATATCTATCTTGGTAGAATCTGCTTCTACACTCTTTGACCCTTTCTTCTTGGAAAACAACCAGGGTTTTATGTCCACCTTACAGAGACTTTGGTTGGAGTTATCATCAATCCCAACACTAAGGCCTTGACCCATCAAATACTTACTCCAAGTCACCGTAATCAAGCATGAACGCCCTCCTAGTCGACATTGATACACACAAGTGACAAAATTCTGAGTAGCTCTATTAGTACTGGATGATGAGAAATCAGTAACTTGAACCCCATTCTCACCAAAACAAGAAGGAAAGTCCTTCATATTGACACAAAGACGGGTGATTTCGCTCTCCTATTCTCTCACTAGTTATTCACAAATCATACATAAATCTCAAAAGCCATCTCACAACTGGATTTAAATATGCTTGTCAAAGCTCAATTTGATCTGGGTATGGAATTTTTCTTATGCAATATTTCTGCACAACCCAATAAATTTAAGTTTAGTGAATGGGCAAGGGTTCCCCTTTTAATTAGAGACAAAATGGGGAATGTAGGCAGGCAGTAAAGAATAATTTTAAGAAAGAGGAGACATAAATTAGACTACTCAGACTGCTTTACTGTCAATACCTCAGCCAAAATACATACATATACATATACATATACATATAATACAAATAAACCCCTTCATTTTCAGGAAACACAGAGAGAGAAGTACCTCAAGATGGGGACAGCTTAATTAAAGGAATAATAAGGCAAGAACGTAGGATGGAGCAACTGGGTTTTGCTGGAAAGACAGTATTTTGAACATCACCCTGTCCAGAACTGCACAAGGGAAAAGGAGAGAAGAATCTCCCTTTGTTTTTCCTTTTTTCTCTCCCTACAAGACTTTCTCTTTACCGGACATACCCACGTGTATAATAGCCAATCTAACAAACAAAACACACCTAAATATATGATCAAATATATGCAAATGAATTCTCGAATTTGAAAAGTGTGGTAAGAGCAAAGGAAAGAGAACCCTTTTGTTTTTTTATCTTCGGGGGAGTTCAAAATATGTAGCCTAGGAGAAGGGTTCAAAGTTGTACTTAGAACACCCAATTTAATGTCTATATTCTATTAATGCAGAGAAAAATTTTAACCCCTTTTTTAAAGTTGTGTAATTATGCAACTATTTTACTCTCATTCTTATATTTCCGCTCAAAACATTCTCGTTTTTCTCCTCACCCCTTATAAACCTCTAATTTTCTCTGAAATACTCACTTTATTATTTTCTAATTTGACGTTTTAGTTGAAAATATAAAAATAAAAAAATGTAACTAAAACTTAAATAATTGATTAAATTGGATATAAAATATCAATTTCTAAAATTTATTAGATCGATAAATAATGACTAAATTAATATTAAAGGCAAGAAAAATGTAAGAAATTAAGTCATTAATGTTTTTAAAAAAATTACAAACGACAAATAAAAAGAAATAAATTATATTTTCAAAAAAAAGACTAATAAAATAGAATGAAGGGAGTTTTTTTTCTTTTAATTGCACCAGTGTGTGTCGAAAATACTAGTATAATTAATACATGGATATGTATATTCCCATTTTTGTATTTTACATAATTACTGGCATAATTATGATTCTGTGAAGGAAGAGAGGGAAAATTAAAACGGCTTATGAAAGTGGGGCCAAGGAACTAGTACATGTTAATGCAAGCACGATGTCCCAATTAACAGGTCATCATTTGCATAATAATCTCACTCACTGGTGGAGTTGTGCTTAGAAGAACTCATGCAGAACTTCCCTTGAAAAATCCTTGACCAACCATACAAAAACAGGTCGCAGACACCATGCCAATAAAGTCTCAACTCATTGCCAGCCCATAAGTAGCGTTTTTTTTCTCACTCTATGAATATCTCACTCTTTAAAAAAATAATACTCACTCCATTCCAAAACAAAGTCCATTTACAAATATTAAAAATTGAACATTTTGTTTTAAATTTGTTTAAAAAAATAATAAAAGGGCACGGAGAGGTGAGAGACATCTCACCTTCATATGTGAATTGTATCCTAAAATAACATTATTTTGAAAAATAATAAAATATTTTTTTTGTATACAATAAAAGGGAATATATTTTTTGTATATTCAATTACACTGTACACACTCGAAATTTCGCACTCCTATTACTAACTATGCAAAATGGCAGATCGTCTTCCAAAGACAACCTTGGAAGTCAAAATCATCGAACTAGACCCTCGGAGACAGACCTGGGAAATCATTAAACTGGACCCCCGGAGACACCATCGAAACATCATCAAACCAAACCCCGGAGACAGCATCGGGAAATCATCAAACCAAACTCAGAGATAACCCTGAGGACAGACAGAAGTCAACAACTGTGTCAAGCCCGAAAACCAACCCAGAAGGGCAAAAGAGTAATTTTGTCAACTTAATATCAAATCAAATTAAATTACCATGAAAAAGGTCATGCAGAACCATAACAGCAATCCCGAGTGAAAATAGCGTAAGACAGCTCAACGGACAGACTGCGAATACTCGAATATCTAATCATGGACCCATCTTCTCGGATTCGGAAAAGGTCAAATCTCATGTCATTGTGTGGCTCTCGGAAAGAGCTTTCCGAAAAATTATAGCACGCCTCCATCGAATTCCGCGATTGAAAGTTATGAAGGTTTAAGCAGATTGCGCATTGGTCAGAGTGCACGTACTTCGAGATAACATGATCCACCGGGCAGGGTCCACCAGGCCCAGTCGCAGGTGGGACCGCGACAACCTGAGTCTATATATACCCCCTCCCCCTTTGGATTCAAAAAGAAGATTAGGAAAGAATAGAGCCCATGAGAGAGAAATAGAGGTTAGAATAGTTAAACGGAGCTCGAATCGTGCTCTGATTCTTATAAAACTTCTTTGCAAACACTCTTATACTTATATACTACAACATATCAAGTTTTAACTGATAGGAATCGTTCCTAAAGGCGTCAGAAGCCGTTCGATAGCCATTCTCGCGAAACATTATAAGATTTCGTCAGATTTGGTTTCTTCGCTTACTTTAATACGTATATAAGCGTTACATACACCTTTTTAGCGGTTAATATTCTTTAGATCTAAAGTTTTAACCATTCATTTCTTGTAAATAGTCAATATTTGAGCTTTATTAACTAGATCTATATTAGATTTAGCCATATCTAGCTTTTGACTGGTTCAAAAGTTGTAAAACTTGAACCTGAAAGTTAGAATGGCTAAGAACTATACAGATCTGGTTTTCTTTCTATTTTTTGTAAGTTTTAGCAACCATGTGATCCTAGATCTGTATCTAGAGGAAACTGGAAGCTATGGGCTACTCGCTAACGAGGATTTAACTGATGAATCCTTCGTCTAGCAATGTTTAGAATAAATATCTATTTTATTTCAGTATATTTGTTGTGCAGGCTATTTATGTGATATGATGTGAGCCTAAGAGCCACAAGATCTAAGATCCAACTAATGGATCTAGATCTGGTTCCCATGATGGATCCTTTTCAGTTGTACAGCTAGCTTCCAAATTTTGTTATTGTAAATTTAGGACCTTAAAACGGTTATTCGGATTTAAGTTCCCCGTGATAATAAAAATCTTATGTGTGGTGGTCGGGCATACTTTGATAGCTTTCATGCCCATAAGGAGCCCGACACTTATATATATATATATATATATATATATATATATATATATATATATATATATATATCATTTTGTCGAAGATACTTCGTATCTGGAGAATAAAATTAGAATAAGCCGAATACATAATAAAATAGAAGTATCAAAGACCTCAATTCCTATGTGAGCATAAGGGTTTGGAAACCTATTTTTAAGATATCACTTTATATGCCTTGTATTAAAATTGAACTTTTATATAAGTCAAACCCTTTGTATATAAGTGCAAAAGAGACATAACACTACTTTCAAATAAAGCACTTAGGCCAAATTAACTGCAATACACACACACATACACATAAACTAGGGAATAAAAAGCGTGGTAACCATGTTTCACGGAAGTCGGGGGGTGCTTAACACCTTCCCTCCACTTACTCAAGCCCCGAACTCTATGAATCTATATTTCTAAGACCAATTAAACAGAGTCCAATATTGGGCCATATTGCAAAACCTTTCAAAACTCGGTTGAGTTGATACAACCATTTAACTCATATCAATTGGCGGCTCTGTCTAATTCAGATCAATAAAAAATCAAATCTTTTCAAATCGTCGACATTATATGTCGGTCTTTTCCTAAAAATCTCACCCTTAAGATCAAACAAATTCACATAGAAAATATAAAGGGTAAGAAGCACTTAGGGAGAGGGAGAAATTTTTTCGGCATCGACAGGTGGCGACTCTGCTGGGGACAGTAGAGGGCTTAAGCCGTATTTCAATCTTTTTGATTCCCTTCTCTGTGCATGTGTATGAAATGACGTCTTTACATTGAATGGATGTGAATGTCTCTTTACCACGCTTTATATTAGTACTTCGCACAATGTCATTATTTTGCATGCGGTGAAACGCGATGAATGTATGTTGTGTGATTCCTCCATCAAGAGGCAAACCCATCGGTCACTGATTACTGGACTCCAATGGAAATTAAGTCCAAGTGAGGCTAAGGAAAGGCACCACTCATATCCACTCCAGTAGTTGAAAGATCGGATTAACTTCCCATCTAATAGATTTTGATGATCTAAGAACCTCCATGTCGAAAAACCCAATATAGTAAACCTAAGATAGGTCAGCCTTTGATAAACCAAACGCGAAGGGAAGACTCTTCATACCTTTCCCTTTCAATTCCATTGTCAAATATTAAATGTTGTAAATGTCAATTATTGTAAGATATTATATACTCCCTTCGTCCTAGGATAACAGTCTTGGTGGACTTTTCACACATATTAAGAAGATGAATGAAATGGTAAAATTGCCCATAATAATATGTCATTAATTATTTTCAATTTAGGCGAGAGAGTGACTTTCTAGCTATTCAATTCAAAATATTCTCTCTTCATAATTATTAAATATGGAGAGAGAATTAGAATAAGAAAAGTATGAGATATTTAATGCTACGGGCATAATAGAAAAAAATGTGTAAAAGTTTGATTATTAAAGAAAAATAGACATTTAACATGGAACTAACCAAAATAGTAATAAGAACTTTTATCATGAGATGGTGGGAGTAAATATTTCAAATTCATTATCAAATATCAAATCCTATCATGATATCCTTTCATCAAAACAACTGACATCTGTTTTACAGGAAATTATTAAAAAAACCCTAAACCTGATGCATTGCATTGCATGAATACTGTTCAGGTCTATTAAGACTAAACTACCTACTTTTATTGTAGGCAAGGTTTGTCCCATTACTAGATCCAAATCTAAGAAGGCAAAAGGCCTACCCATTAACATAGAAGAAAGTACCCAACAGGGGTCAGGTTTCGTGTCTCGGGAAGAATTTGAGGGACTCAGAAATCAGATAGCAGAATTAGCTGTCTTCTTAAAAGAATAGAACAAAAGTACTTAAGGTAAACAAATGCCTACTCAACCAAAGTCCTCCGAACAAGGTGGCAGCTAGGGTACTGACAAGAAAAAGGAAGCTCAGATTTCGGAACCTCAAAACAATGAGAAAACCAACAAAACCCCTGAAATCATCAATCTCAAAGAAGATCGAGATACTGGTGATATCCAAATGAAAGTCCAGCAAATAGAAGAAACCGGTCAATCAAAGGGACTGGAGCATACGGAAGTTTTAACTACTCAAACCTCTGCATTTTTCCCGAGGCTCGGTATCTAGACAAGTTCCAAATCTCAAATTTTGAGAAATATAACGGATTGGGAGATCCTTATACTCATCTAATAGTGTTCATTAGAGAACTTAGATCCTATGAAGAGGACAAGAAGCTAAGAATGCAACTATTTCAGAAAAGTCTCACTAGAGAGGCTAAAGCTTGGTATGCCCGACTTGATAATGCCAAAATCCACAGTTGGGAAGAGCTAGCCCATGCCTTCCTAAATCAATACAACTTCCAGTCACAAATGGCTCCAGGCAGATATCAAATTACCAAAGTTAAAAAGCAGAATGGTGAGTTATTTAGAGAATCTGCCAAAAGATGGAGAAATTTGGCTGCTCAAGTCATTCCATCAATTGCAGAAACTGAGATGATAATGACATTCATCGACATACAAGAAGCTCTGTTCTATGAGAGAGTCCTAGCAGGCATAGAAAAACCATTCTAAAAAATGATCAAACACGAAGAAATGACTGAGATGGGGTTGAAGTCTGGAATTAAAGACCTCACTGCTTTAGAAGCCGTGGATGAGCACATTTAGGCTGGAAATTATGGGAATAATCCTCGAAGAGTTCATAAGAAGAAGGAAGAGGATGTATCCTTGGTACTACAAGGTCAAACTCAAAGAGGCAACCAAACCTACCCGTTCAAAGAAAGAATTATTCCCCTTTCCAAACATTTGTACAACCCTCAAATCCTCCGTTTAAAAAAGTCGGAGAGGTTAGACGTTGAAGGACATTTACACCCTTAGGGGACTCACTTGAGAATGTACTCAAGCCTCTTAACAGCACAAAAGAAAATCGCTCAGCTCCTTCCACCAGCTAATCCAAGTGGGAAAAATTTTGACCCAAGCAAGAAATGTGATTATCATTTTGGGGCTCCAGACCATGATACCCAAGAATGTTGGTCTTTGAAGCACAAGACCCACGACCACATATTCAAGACAACCCTCTGCCTCAACATAATGAGGAGGTAGTAAACATGATCTGTATTGGAGGGGGACAAACTTTCAAATACCTCCAATACATTGGAGAAACATCACAAGCAAATGAAGGCATCCCTGTGGAGTTGGGTTATTCTGAAGGATGGTCTTTAATCAAGCATGAAATGAAGTTTATCAAGGAGTAGATTAGTTAACTGGTAGAAATGATGGTATACTGATGAATGAGTTTTATACCTACGAATCAGTTAATTTTTAAGCTTTAATCATTGCTATCTTAAGTGTTTTAAGTATGGTTTTATGCGTTTTCGTGTTTGTTCATTGCAGGAACAGGTTGGAACGAAAAAGTAGGGAATAGGAGCTTAAAGGGCAAACTGGTAATTTTACAGGACATGCATGCCGTCGGGGCGGCAATTCTCAGGCTAAAATATGCCACCAGGGCGGGGGTGTCGAATTTAAGTTGGAGTTTCCTGTTGCTGTTAGGATGTTGCAGATCTTTTGGGGGCTGTTTGGAGCGCGATTAAGAGCTTATAAAAGGTAATTTAAAGGGCAGAAAAGTCATGATGAACAAAACTAATCAAACCGTAGTTTTGATCACGTAATGGAGAATTGAAGCAAGGAGGCTAGAACGAAGAATTCAAGGCAAACGTGGAGAAGAGCAACAAAATATGTAATACCCGCGAATTTTAAATAAATAATATTAATATTGAGAATAATGATTGTTTGAATATTTATTTGAATATAAATATATATAGTGTTGGCATGAGTTGTGGTAATTCATTTAATTAAATAAGCATATGATAATTGAGTAATGTGGTAGAAATAACGAGAAGCTTAATTTAAGCTTATGAGATTATGCCTAGTGTGACCAAGTGGTGAAATGGGTAAGTTACTAATTAAATTAATGATGAAATGGATAAAATTAATTAGTAATAGTAATGAGTAAATAATTACATAATCTGATATACTAATTTCTATTATTATTAATTATTTATCATGAGCAATCGCATGTAATGTGTAGTCCTATATAATAAGGTTTATTCATTTAATATAAAATGAGGTGCGACATTAAAATGTAAATAATTATTATATAATATTATATGATAAAAGTAAGCTTTAATTATGTAATTTACTAAGTTGTATAGAAGAGCCTTATGTGACATCATGATGTGTGGTGGAACAATTAAATTTGTATTTTAAATATATGAGAGAAATTAAATTTGAATAAATAACTATTTTCTCTTAAACATTTATTTCAATATTTATGTAAAATTGGAATAATAAGTTTTATGAAAAATAATGGAGTATTCGTTCCCAACTAGATTATATTCTAGTCTAATGTAAATATTATTTGAACTAAACCAATGTACATGGATTATATAATTTTTTGTGTTTAATGTATGAGTGGGTGTATATGTATGCATATTTGTAGAAAAATATCAAATAAACCTAAGTATGCTAGTAGTAGTTTTGCAATGCTGAGTATTAGGGGAAGTGTCCCAATTGGAGTGTCATCTCTTCATTCACGTGAAATGCGAAAAGGCTAGACTGCTTCTTCTTCTCAAACTCATAGCTTCCAAATGATGAAGAGGGGAGTGGGCTAAATAGTGATTAGGAATTGATATTCCACCAAATCTCCATGAACCATTAGTTTCTTCTTTCTTCCTTTGATTTATGTCATGGAGCAAAACCCAAATTTTGGTCCATGGTTCTTCTATAAATAGAGACCTTCTTCTTCATTCTTCAAACTTGAATTTCTGAGAATTTTAGTGAGTGAGTGGTTGAGAAGTTGGGAGCAATCAGAAGTTAAGAATCAAGGAGGGTCAAGAGGTATAATTCTTAAACCATGTTCTTAGAAGTTTGAGTTTGGTGAAATTTTAGAAATATCATAAATACTTGTTATTTGAGTCATAAGATTGATGGTTGAAGCATGATGTAATCTGTAAATTGATGCCAGACATTGTTAATATGGTTGAATACGAAAATAACGAAGGTTAAAAGGATTAATTTGGTCAAGAAATGAATTTGTGATGAAGAGAATCGCTAAATAGTTTAAACTTTGGAAAAATGACATAAATTTTGAATTTTATTTTTGAATTTGGTTGTTTATGTGATTTGAATTGTTAGAATCATGCTAGGGATGTTTGGTAGTAACTTTATGGAGTTTATATCATTGGGTAACCTTAAATTGTTGTTTGTATGTGAATTTGGGGTGTTAGTTCACAGCAGGGGAGTTAGGAACTGAACTGCAATAGCCAAGTCTGGGCAGTGCCGCCCCAGCGGGGTTCCTGCAGTGTAAAAGTCCCGCCCTGATGGGGGGGGGGGGTAGGCAGTGAAGTTAGATTTCTATTTTTGATGTTCAATACAAGAAATCCTAATTTAACCTAACTTAACCCAAGGAACATAAATAGTCTTTAAACATGTATCAATACGTATTGTAAGATGTTTTAGTGGGCTTGGGGTTTGAGTTATAATCTTTTGGAGGAAAAATTTAAAAGTCGAAAACCAAACTCGATAAATCTTGGGTCTTTTGAATTCTGACTTTTTGAGCATGTGTTTGTAACTCAACTAAGTTTATAAATATGTTGTCAAGATGCTTTGCATACTTAGTATGTTTAACATGAGACTTTTTAAGAACACTCAAAGGTTTGAGAACCAATTTTTGTTGAAAACTTTACGACTTGTATTGTGAACTTTTGAATAATGATAATAGGATACTTTATGCCTCTAGAGTTAACCGACATGTTCACACATCTAGTTAGACACGATATAAACTACGCAAGCTTGAACTAAAATGAGTTTCTAAGTAGAGAGATATACTAGCTACGTGCAAATTAATCTAATACATGCAAACATGCGTAGAAAAGGTTGTTTAGCATTGTTATGTAGTTTAATGAATACTATGGTTAGTCTTTGATGTAATGAACTCTCTTAACTTATAAAATAGAAATTTCATGGGTAAAACTAACAATTGTTGAAAGTAAATAGAAAAGACCAAACCTAGTTTAAAAGTTTCTTAACATGTACGTGTGAAACGACTTGAACTATAATGCGTGACTTAAGTAATATTTCACGTATATAAACATGAGATGAGTATATGGAACTAAAATTTGCTAAAGTATTTCTAAGGTTTTCAAAAGTAAGAACAATGTGGATTATACATCTATGAGTTTTAAATGCGTATAGAATACATAGATAGAAATATATGTGATAAATGCATATTTATATATATGTCAAGTGTGTGCGACTAATGAATACCTATACGTACATAAATAGGATAATACAGTTCATTGAAGTGATTTTATGCTATAAGTGGTAATCAACGCATAAGGTAAGTCTCTAACCTTAAACTTCCTATGTTATTGCAAGTTCCCTAACTTTATTCTTATAATTGAATGCAAGTATCTAGACCGTATGTCTTATTGTGAAACTTCGAATCATTGTTATATCAAACACACTTATATTAAGCAAATACCTACATTCGTATGATTATTATCCATAATCGGAAGTTGATTTTATATCTTGAATCATGTTACAAGAATTGAACTTATTGTTCTTAAAAATTTGTCTAAGCAATTTGATTCGGCTAGACTAATATCATGTGTTAGAAAGCTATCCAAAACAATTGACTTGGTGTGGACTCTTATAAATCTACTGAGATGAACAACTCTCATTGAATGGGAAATTATGTGACTGTCGGGAAATCGACGCGTGCACAAACTAGCATGTTTAAATGTTATGCATAACGTAAGGTACATTAGGCTGATCACCTGTTGTACTTGTTGTAGACACTCAAAATTTTTTGCATACCTGTTACTAACATTGCAGGAGGGCATAATACTCTTTCAAAGATAACCCTGGAAGACAACTCAATCCAATCCCGCAGACAACCCTAGGATATTCAGTTATTACCATCTTGGAGATAACCCCGAGACATCCAGATCAGTCCCGGAAATAACACCAGGAGTTTCAGTCTCAACCTCGGAGATAACCCCGAGGAATGCAGTTTAAATACAAGAAATCACACCAAAGAAGACCGTTTCATCTCGGAGATAACCCCGAGATACTCAATCTCAGTCTCGAAAATAACACCGGGAAAGATAGTATCAACCTCAGAGATAACCCCGAGGAGTACCGTTGCAGTTCCAGAGATAAACCACAGAGATGCTCATTCGAACCCTTGCAGTCAGCTTCAAGCTCGGAGATAACGCCGAGGCACTCATTCCCCAAAATTAGAGATAACCCCGGGAGGTCAGGCATACATCAGAGACAACCCTGAGGACGGTCAACACCTGCAGCAGTCTAATCTCAGAGATAACCTTGAGCAACGACCGCTAAATCAGCTCAAATCGGAGATAACCCCGTTGAGGGGCAAAATCATCATTTTGCCATCTCGATCCCACATTACGCCGTCTCAACATTCATACATACATTCTACACAGAAATGTCCTACAAGAATAAAGAGCTCCAATCCCGAGTGACTACTGAACAAGACAGCACACTGGATAAAATTTGAAGCTTGAAGACCAAAGGCATGGTCCAATCTTCCTGACTTCGTACATCCTCTAATCCCATGTCATTGTGTAGCTCTCGACAACAGCATGTCGTAAAAGGTCTTATATACCTTGATCGGATGCCCGGATTGAAGTTTTGAAAGTTCGAGCGGACATCACGTTGCACGCGTGCACGTACTTCGAGACGGCTGAACCCGCAGAACTCGGGGCACCTCGGGCAGCAGTAGGTGCATCTGCGGCACCTGCGGCTGCCGCAGGTACACCTGCGGCTCCCCCCCTCTATAAATAGAGGGCTTGGGGCAGCCATTTTGTATAGAGAAAAGGCAAGGAAGCCCTATCTAATTTGCTTGTACAAACCCTAAACTGAGTGCTTTCTCATTTCAAACACTTGTGAGCTTATATTTGGCTATATTTTTACCGGCGGGAGCCGAGTGTTCATCCATTTAAAGTTATTTAACTCTTCTTTAGCAGTCCATTGTAAGCCTTCTTACACGTTTTAAAGCCTTTCTCCACTATTGTGCACACAGTTCTTCACGATGAGAGTCGTGTAGCGTGTGTATGCCCGGACTTCGGTCCGCGAATTTTATTTCCTTTTGTATCTATTATATATATGGACTAACATTATCAAGTTATGCCTCGATTGAGTCCGGAGCGTTTATTTCCTTATATATATATATATATATATATATATATATATATATAAACTGTTGTCGAACTCGGTTCGATGAGCATGAATTTTACATCCGGAGCTTTTAATGCTTTTATATATATAAATACTTATATATATGTTGTTGCTATCAAACTTTGTTTGATTGAGCCTGGATTTTACATCCAATGCGTTTACCGCTTATATATATATATATATATATATATATATATATATATATATATATATATATTTACATTTTCTATCAGGCCTGGAGTTTACTTCGTGACCTTTTACAACTTTATTTATATTTTGTCCCGCCTGGAGTTTACTTCGAAGCGGTTGATCGCTTTATTGCTTTATTTATATTTTCTCAATCCCCCATGGAGGTGCTTCGTGGTGGTTGATTGGTTTTTATTGCTTTATTTACATTTGCAATCCCCCATAGAGGTGCTTTGTGGTGGTTGATTGTCTACATATATATATATATATATATATATATATATATATATATATATATATATATATATATATTGCTTTTATATATATAACTGTTTACAGCTTTCATATAAATTGCTACATCATGTGAGCCTAGGAATCATGTGATCACAGATTTAGTCTACTGAATTTAGATTCGGTTCCCGTGATGGACATTTTCAGCTGTACACAGCTTGTAAATTATTCACGGTGTCTGAATTTCCTTAGATGGCTCTCATGTCCACAAGGAGTTCGACATTCCTATGTATATTATTTTCTCGAAGATGCTTCGCATCTCAAAAATAAAAGTAATCAAGCCGAACACATAATAAAATGGAAGTATCAAAGACCTCAATTACTATTGAGCATAAGGGTTTGAAAAACCTCTTTTATAAAACATCATTGCTATATATTATTAAAATTGAATTTTTATACAGAAATTCAAACCCTTTGTATATAGGTGCGAACGAGGCATAACACTACTTCCAAATAATTGCACATTGATCCACACACACAAACACATTCATATAACGGTTTAATTAAAAATTGGTGGTCACCATGGCAACACGGATGTCGGGGGGTGCCTAACACCTTCCCTCTACATAACCAAGTTCTCGGACCCTAACGAATCTCGGTTTCATAGACCCATTAAGCATTGTCACATCACTGGGTTAATGTGCAAATCTTTTCTCGGTTGTGTTGGTACAACTATTTAAAAAACCAACTGGTGACTCTTATAGTCCAATCGTCGAGATATTCATGTCGGACCTTTTCACAACTTATTTTTTCAAACAAATCTCACCTAACATGAGAACACCAAAAGCCAAGAACAGAAAAAGGGACAAATAAAAATCTCGACGTCGACAGGTGGCGACTCTGCTGGGGACTTCTAGTAAGAGAACTTAAGCTGCTACTACAAGCTTTTCAAAACTGTTATATGCTTATGTGTGGATGTTTCATTTACATTTTATGGATGTGTATGAATGCATTTACTACTGTACTTAATGTTTTACACTATATCTGCTTGTGATATAAGTGCTTCACACATGTCATCATTTTCATAAATGGTGAGACACATTGTATGTGAATGTATGTTGTGTGGTTCCTCATTCAAGAGGCTATCCTATCGGTGTTTGATTACTGGACTCGTAGGAAGACTAATTCCAATGAGCCTTAGGAAAGGAACCACCCAAATTCTCTCAAGTTAAAAGATCGGATTAACTTCCCGTCGAGTAAATTGCGATGATTTGGGAACCTTCATGCTAAAAAGTCGCTAGAGTAGCCTAAGATAGGTCAGCCTCAGATAAACTAAAACGCGGAGGGAAGTTTCTTCATGCTTTCCCATTCTAAAAATTACTCATAAAGTCAATTGCTTATAATTTCATTCCATATTGATCTCCATGTAATGGGAAATATGAAGAAATACGTGTACATGCATATTTTACAAATATTAACATGCTATCCTATATTACAAACATCTAACATCCATTTTGTAGGATAATACTCCTAAAATGGATACATCATATAGCATGTCAACATTTATACATTCCCTAAAACTAAACTACGTCAGTTTTTTACAGGAAAACAATTAGACCCATTACCCAGTCAAAGTCCAAAAAGGCCATGAGCCTACAGCCAATTATGTCTTCATCTGATCAGACTAATCCTAATCCTGTCTCTCGTGAAAAATTTGATGGATTAAGTAAACAAATCACGGATTTGGTTGTTCTGCTTAAAGAACTACACCAATCTACTCAGAGTACAAAAGGATATCCATACATACAGAATCCTTTGCACAAGGAGGAACCCAAGGTTCGGATAAAGCCATTCCAGTACCTAATCTTCAGTTGGATACAACCAATAAAATTCATGATACCACCCATCTCAAAGAAGATCTAGACACCGTTGATATCAAAAAGAAAGTCCTTCAAATGGAAGAGACCATCCGTTCTATGAAAGGGATTGGAGCACATGGGAGTGTTTCATATGCAGACCTTTGTATATTCCCTTGGGTGCATTATCCAGAGAAGTTCAAGACTCCTGAATTTGAAAAGTATGTAGGGTTAGGAGACCCTTACACACAATTGAAGGTATTCATTGGAGAACTCGGATCTTATGCCGAGGACGAGAAGCTCAGGATGCAGCTGTTCCAGAAAATTTTGACTGGAGAACCCCGATCGTGGTATACCAGATTAGACAACTCCAAGATACATAGCTGGGAGGAACTAGCACATGCCTTCCTCACTCAATACAGCTTCTAGTCTCAGATGGCCCCTAACCGATACCAAATTACTAAAGTCAGGAAACAAACCAATGAATCTTTTAGAGAGTATGCTCAAAGGTGGAGGCGCCTTGCTGCTCAAGTTGTTCCCTTTATGAATGAGTCAGAAATAGTTATGACCTTCATAGATATACAAGAAGCTCCTTTCTATGAGAGGGTTTTAGCTGTTATTGGCAAACCATTCTCTGAAATGATTAAACATGGGGAGATGGTTGAGATGGGATTGAAGTCAGGAAAGATTCAAGACCTAGCTGCCCTCAAAGCTGTTGCTGAGCACATCCAGTCCAAAAATTATGGAAACAACCCTCGGAGGGTCCTTAAAAAGAAAGAGGAGGATGTTTCCTTGATACTAAAAGGTCAAAAAGGCAGTCAGAATATACATATCCAGAGGAAAAATTACTCCCCCTTTCAAGCATAGTCTTCCAACCCTTCGTTGCCAAAGGGTGGAGAAGTTAGACGCACTCGAGTGTTCACACCCTTAGGGGCCTCACTCGAGAATATTCTCAATCTTCTGACCACTCAGAAGAAAATTACTCATCTTTTTCCACCAGCCAACCCGAATGGGAAGGGTTTCAATGCTAGTCAGAAATGTGCTTACCATACTGGAGCTCCAGGGCGTGATACTCAAGATTGTTGGGCCTTAAAACACAAGATCCAAGATTTGATTGATAATGGTGAGATCGTGGTAGCTAAACCCGACCAACCCCATGTGCAAGACAACCCTCTTCCTCAACACAAAGAAGAATAGGTTAATATGATTAATTGGAGTAGTGGACAGAGTTCCAATAATCATGGTGGTGGATCATCCCAGACCAGCAAGGATGGTGCTGACAAATGGGATTTTGCTCAGTTCCAGTATACGATGGAACGAAAAATGAAGACCCTCTGTGAGGAAGTAAACCAATTGGCAGAACTGGTGGTCCATCAGTACCAAGTCACACGCCGATTTTTTAGTCAGGAGCATGCCAGTCTCCTTCCTCTTGTTACAAACACTCCACCGCGTACTCCAGAAAATGAAACACTAGAGGATAAAATTGCGAGAAGAGCAAATGCCAAAGCCCATCGAGATTTTGCCAACAAAAGGAAATTTACATACCTAGGCCAAACAATGGAAGAAATACTGCAGATGCTGATAAATGAAGGAAGAATCACATCTCTGCTACCTCTAATCAACTCCCGTTTAAAACGGTTCAATTTCAATGGAGTGTGCCAATATCACTCCCAATCTCGCGGTCACAGCACAGAAGAATGATGGGCACTGCGCCACCTTATTCAGAATTTAATTAACAGCAGTATCCTACAGATGGCAGACGATGATGCTGTAGTACTAGAGAGTGGGGACGCGTTTCCTACAAAGTGAAAGGAGGTCGCAGCAGTCATATCTTCTGAGACAGACTCTGTTACCCCCTCACGTGCAATCTAACCAATTCAACGCAAGGGTGTTGATAATCCTTTGCAAGTGGCTGCACCAAAGCCAATTATCTTGCCATGCAGACCCCAATATCCTGTTGTCAGCCTACAAAAAGTTCCATGGAATTATGGAGAGGTTGAAGGATTTACATCCCACATAATTACTGCAGTGTCGAAGGATAATCCACTATATCTTCCCCAATGGGTGATGAAGCCTACCATCAAGTCAAAGGGGAAGATTCCCATGTAAAAAGTGGAAGAATTTCTCCATACTATGGGCCATAATGAAGCCAAGGTGGTTTTAAGCTTAAGAGAAGCCACATCAAATTTTCATACTGGACTTAGTTTTCTCTTCTGAAGATTATAGGAAGGTATTGCTCAGGGTTTTGGAAGAAGCCCAACTACCTAAGTCAATAGATGTTGAGAAATTTTAGCATTTGGTGGATCACATTTTTAACAACAATGTGATATCTTTTACTGATGACGATATACCTCCCGAAGGGACCGGTCATTGCAAGCCATTGCACATAGCGGTTTTATCTTTCATATACATGGTGGGAGGAGTTTTGATAGATGGAGGGTCATCTTTGAATATCTGTCCTTATGCCACTTTGGTGAAGATGAATATCAATCTCAACAGAATTCGAAGAAGCCATACAATCATTAAAGCTTTCGACAAATCCTGACGAAACGCTGTCAGAGAGATTAAACTGCTAGTGGAGATTGGTCCACATATGTTCTGCGTATCTTTTCACGTAGTTAAAATAGATACATGATACAACCTGATCTTGGGAAGACCGTGGATTCATATAGCCGGAGCCGTCCCCTCCACTCTTCACCAACAACTTAAATATATCATAAACAATAGCCTAGTCACTGTCGATGCTGAGTTGGAATGTCCTGAATAAGGTGACATACCACTCATCAGTGTCAGTTCAGAAGTTGAGCTGGTCAATTTTCATTCCCTGGAGGCGAGCAACACTCACTACCATCCTGTTGGGGTGCCACCTCTCATACCCCAGATTTCTGTCGAAGTAATGTCGGCCACTCAAGAAATGATGACATTGGGTTATCAACCTGGACAAGGGTTGGGCAAATATCATCAGGGCATCAAGCGCCCCATTCAAGTTCCCAGTCAAACAGGGGCAGCCGGAGTAGGCTATACTGCTAGTTCCAGTCGTAGGAATCCTTATAAACACAAATAGATTCCTTCAGCTTCAGCCACACGGCGATTATCTCCACCTACAGTTCCTGAGCCTGTACGGTCTCCAATAAAGGTGCCTGCCCATGTAATGGCCATGTTATTTCCTAAACCGATACCAATCAAGGGGAAAGAAGTCTTGGTTCCAAATCCCGAAGAGGAAGAAAAGGAACGGAGACGTAAACAAGATATCGTCAGGATGATGTTGAACATACGCATCATTGTCCATGACGATCACACAAATAGATACACCCCAGACGTTGATTGTCCAGATGTAATGGTCATCATTCGGGAAAAGGAGGACGATGACAGCCACTCCATCATTGCAGTCCATTAGGACTTCACCCTTGACAATTGGAGAAACACTCTTTTCACCGGTCGACAAGGGTAAAACGGACAGAAACTCATTCTACCCTGTAGATAATAATAACTGCTTACTTTTCTGTACATTATTAGCAGTTGTTTTGTCAGTACATGCTAACACTTTGTATGATTAAACAGTTTCATATATTAAGTGAAAGCATATTTTGTTTCAAGACTCTGAATTTAGATGTTCCTATACTTGCTGATAAGGTGCCTTTTCTCCACAAGGATTGTAACTTTGATGGAAAGTTGGACTCAGATTTGATGGAAATATAAGAGGACATTGTGATACCTTAGGAGATCAAAGGATGGGTCGAAGACAAACCCAAACCAAACCTTGATCAAACCACTTTGTTTAATCTTGGAACCTTAGAAAGCCCTAAACTAATCCAGATTAGTACAGACCTCACTCCAAACCAAAGGAATGACATGGTTATGCTATTAACCCAATTCCAGGATGTGTTTGCATGGTCTCATGAAGACATGGTGGGTTTATCCACTAACATAGTCATTCATCGCCTCCCCATCAAAGAAGGATTTAAGCCAGTCAGGCAGAAGCTCAGGCGATTGAAACCTGAGTGGAGTTTAAAAGTTAAAGAAGAAATTATGAAATAATTTCAAGCAGGCATCATCATGGTGTCTAAATACCCTGAATGGCTATCAAACATAGTCCACGTGCCTAAACTAGGGGGAAAGGTGCGCGTTTGCGTGGATTACCGGGATCTGAATAAAGCCTGCCTTAAAGATAACTTTCCCATGCCATTTATCCACGTTCTCATTGATAATACTGCTCAATACGACATGTACTCCTTTGCTGATTGCTTCGCGGGGTACCATCAAATTATGGTTGCTGAAGAGGATCATGAAAAAACTGCATTCATCACGCCTTCGTGAACCTTTTCCTATAAACGGTTATCATTCGGCCTCATCAATGCCGGAGCTACCTACCAGCGAGCCATGATGGCTCTTTTCCATGATTTAATGCTCAAGGAGATAGAGATCTATGTGGATGACATTATTATCAAGTCCCGAAGGGAGGTAGACCACCTAGACCATCTCAGAAAGCTCTTCAACAGGTTGCGTAAGTACAACTTGAAGTTGAATCCATCTAAGTGCGCCTTTGGTGTTAAATCAGGCAAGTTGCTAGGATTCCTAGTCAGCCACAAGGGGATTGAGCTGGATCTCACAAAAATTTAGGCCATCACAGAAATGCCCATTCCTCAAATAGAGAAGGAAATACGGGGATTTTGGGAAGAATCAACTTCATTAGCAGGTTCATTTCACAACTCACAGCAACATGTGAGCCTATTTTGAAGTTGTTAAGGAAGAACTCCTCTATGAAGTGGAATGATGAGTGCCAGAAAGCATTCTTTACAATCAAAGAACAGCTAATCAAAGCTCCTGTTTTGGTACCTTCTAGGGATGATGTTCCCCTATTCATGTACCTGTCCATTAATGACAATGCCATGGGCTGCATGCTGGGATAGAAAGACGATAGAGGCCAAGAGAGAGCTATCTACTACCTCGGCAAAAGATTCATTAGCAGTGAACACAAGTACACTCTGATTGAGAAGACTTGTTGATCTTACAACATTAAAGGTCAAGGTCACACAACCCATCTCATATCTCGCGTGGATCCTCTTAAGTACGTGTTCAATAAACCCATGCTAAACTTTCGACTGCCCAAATGGCAGTTGATCCTACAACAATTTGACATCGTCTACGTGACGCAGAAGTCCATTAAAGGTCAAGGAATTGCGGATCAACTGGCAGCCGCGCCTTCAGGGGATTTTAAATCCTTGGAAACATATTTCCTCGATGAAGGGGTAATGGCAATTTAGTAACACCATCGGTGTGATGCACTCCAAACATGGAAAATGTATTTCGATAGAGCTGTAAACACGAAAGGTTCTAGGGCCGGAGTAGTTCTAGTATCCGTTACGGGGAAGCAGCATCCCGTCGCCGTCAAATTACAGTTTGCTAACACCAACAACACAGCTGAGTATGAAGGTTGTATCATGGGGCTAAAACTTTCCCAATCAAAGGGCATCATACGGTTAACTGTCTTTGGAGATTCCAAGTTGGTATTCAGACAAACCACAAGAATCTATCACACCAAAGGTCTACACTTGCTGCCTTACCATCGGCAGGTTCTACAGATGGCTTTGGAGTTTAAAGAAATATCCTTCCTCCACATTCCTCGGAATAGTTTGCAGATGCGCTAGCAACCTTGGCCTCCTTGATCAAGAAACATGACAAGGAAAACATGCCAACCCTCACATTTGCCCGACAAAAGGCTCCAGCCTATGTGAATTACATTGGAAAAGTTTCGGATGAACTACCTCCCATCCAACACCCTTGGTATCAGCATATCAAGGAGTACTTACAAGATGGATCTACACCCGCTGAGGCGAGCCCGACGGAAAGAAGGCGGATCCATAGACTGACTATGAAATTCTACCTAAGCGGAGATGCACTTATAAAAGAGATGCAGGATTAGGTCTCCTCAGATGTCTGAACAAGGACCAAGCTCAGAAGCTCATGGATGAGATCCATGGTGGAGTATATGGCCCACACATGAGTGGCCCCCTACTTATTAAGAAAATCCTCAGAACAGGGCATTACTGGGTCTCTCTCAAGACTGACAGTGAGGATTACGTCAGGAGATATTATCAGTGCCAAATTCATGGGAATACTATCCACGCCCCTCCAAGGGAGCTCTACAATATGAGTTCACCCTGGCCCTTCTCAATGTGGGGAATGGACGTGATCAGGCCCATCGAGCCCAAAGCCAGTAATGGGCATCGGTTTATCTTCACCATGATCGACTACTTCACCAAGTGGGTAGAAGCAGCCTCCTTCCCCAGGGTTACCAAAGAAGTCATCATTGCTTTCATCAGAAACAATGTCATTTGTCGATATGGACAACTAGAGGTAATTGTATCATACAATGCTAAGAACCTCAACAACAGAATGATAGAGGAGTTGTGCAGTAAATTCCACATAAAACATCTCAACTCCATCATCTACCGTCCAAAGATGAATGGTGTTGTTGAAGCGGCTGACAAAAATACCAAGAAGATCATGCAAAAGATGTCCGCCAACCACAAAGGATGGCCTGACTTATTGCCTCTGACTCTGTTAGCCTACAGAACATCAGTTTGCACTTCCACTAGGGTAACCCCCTACGCATTAACCTATGAGATAGAAGCAGTGCTCCCCATAGAAGTGGAAATGGAATCCCTCAGAGTGTTAATAGACGCTCAGCTGGATGAAGACCAATGGGTACAAGATAAGTATCACCAATTGTCTCTAATAGACGAAAGGCGTGCCACTGCTATCTTCCACGGTCAGTTATATCAACAAAGGATCGCCAGGTCCTATAACAGAAAAGTCCGACTATGGCAGTTCAAACAACACGACTTGGTTTTGAAGAAGATCATTGACAATCAAGATCAGTCTAAGGGAAAATTCGTCCCAAATTGGGAAGGCCCATTTATTATCAAGGAGGTATTGACAGGAGGTGCTCTCAGATTACAGGAAATGGATGGTGATGAATTTCCACAGCCTATCAACGCGGACACCGTGAAATGGTACTATGTTTGAGGTCACCATCAAGCAAACATCCTGGTTTTGGATCATTAGATACCCCCAGTCATTTCAGGTTTTCTAACCCTCCACTACATATAACTTCTCTTCACACTCATCCGCCCCATTAGGGACAAACACACTTTTCTAACCAGCAGCCTGGTTTCCGATCGCCAGATCCTTTTCTCTCCACTTGGTTTTGAACCCTTACTCAACTTCGGTTATCCTACTAGGGATTAAACCTTTCACACCTGCAGTCTTACCCCACTAGGGATTAGACTTTTTCACACCCGCACTTTGTCCTGTACATGGGATTAAACTTTCTCCCCCGCAGTTTGTCCTGAACATAGGATTCAAACTTTTCTTTGGCTGCAAACCGTTCTGAACATGGGGCGAACTACGCCGACCTGATCTCCTTGATACACGGGAGTACGTAGGAAGCCATATTTTATATGGTCCGATCACAATAAAATAAAAACATTTCTACACCTTTCTCATTACAAAAAATAAAAATAACAAAAACATCTTTACACCCTTTTGCCACATACAACGTTGAACCTCTTACACCAGGTTCGAACTACGTAGACCTGATCTCCTCTTCAATAGGAGTACATAGGAAGCCACTCATGGTTCGGTCTAACCCCATACCAAAACACAAAAACTTATCAACGGTACTGGGATCATCATTCAATCCAAATGATTCAATCCACCACATTTCATCGGCTTCAGACCAAAGGGATGAAACTAACTGACCTCCCCATGTAAACGGGAGAATCGGCGACCATCTAAGCTGCAGTTGATCCTCAAAGAGAAACACCAATCCATAAGAGATGAAATTAACTGGTCTCCCCCATACAAAGGAGTACTGACAACCATCTGTGGTGCGGTCAACCTTAGAGAGGAAAGCCACATTCCTCTCCATATCTATATATAGAAACCAATCCCAAGACACTAAAGATGGTAGGAATACACACAGATCAACGATTCATTCTGAAAGATCCAGAGACATCTCAATGTCCATCCATCAAAGAGGGATTCAGAATACATCGAAATCACAAGCCCTGAAGAAATAGGCAAATATCAAGCAAGTAGCAATGCATAACTAAAAGGGAAGTAATCCAAAATATATTTTCCCTGCTATATATAATGTTGTTTGATATATAACAAAATGGCTAAGCTAGTTTGTGCAGGAAAATACAAGCCCATCTACAAGTCAGTGTATATGCGAGCTATTAAGTCTAACATAGCATCCCTCTCAGAAGAAGGAGGTAGCGCTGTGATCTCCTGTACAAGGGTCTCGACGCGAGATAACAGATCTACAGCCATCTTCATGGTGACACTGTGCTCATCAATATACGATCTCATCTCTGTAATGATGCCAGTAGTAAGGGACCTCACTGTGATACTTTCTATAATGGCTACATCCCGGGCAGATATAGCGCTATCCCGCTCCACAATCACTGCATCTCTGGCTAATCTAGCGTCATCCCACTCAACAATAGTGGTATCTATACGAGCTAAGGCATTGTTTCTCTCTAATAGAGTGGCATCTCTCCCATCAAGAGCTATCAACATCAACGCCCTAGCCTGATCTCTCTCAAAGGTCATCAAATGCAAACTCTACACTAAATACTCTGAAGGAGGAGTCACAACTACAGAAGTACTGGGAGAGTCAACAAGAGCTACGTCGAACCAGCAAACATCTCCTCCTCCTCGGTGTGGGAATCAATATCCTCTATGGGCTCTCCACCATTTGAATCAATATCTAACACTGTGGATACTACCGTAGCCGATGAAGTCTTTGTCTCTATCCACGCAGAATACTCTAACAAAAGCCCGGATGGCTAACAGAAAATGCAGCACTCTCACGCTGATCCCAACAGGCATACACCCGGGATCGGTCCTCTGCTGATAAGTGGCGAGAAGCTAAACACTGACCTAACACCCCCTCAAAAGGATCAAAATCCTGGAACTGGTCAAACTGTGACATCACAGCCAGTGGGTGGTAGGTAGTCATGCCCCTCAAACTAACCAGATGGAGATAATCCATGCTCAGAGCATGAGTAATGAAGCTATAGGGTGAACTGAGCCATGTACACAGCAGGATGCCAAACGAATTTCCGATCCCTGAAAAAAATATTGACCAAGACATAGCGTCTATACACTCCGATGGCTGAAAGGAGTAAGACATAGCTATATCATGGGTCAGGCAGTACCCATGTTATCGAAAAGTGCTAATCGGTCTCAAGTGTGACATAAACCACACGTATAACATGACCGAGATGCCTGTAAATACCCCTGCAGGGTAGGTGCTATAAAATGTGGCCGACCTCAACGTCTCCACCATAATCATAGGAATGATGGTGTGACCCTCCCTGCGAGCTCTCACTGCCATGATGACACCTATGTCCATCTCATCCATATACTGTGGCATGTACACATACGCCACTACGCACATCACGAGTACATCCACTTGGCCACATGCCACTGATCCTCTGGTATGGTAAAATCTGCGGAGTGCCGCGCATAGCTGTCCACCTAGCCAAATCTTTCTATTAGGAAACGCTAGGATAATACGTGGCCGAATGTAATCTCATCCTCTATTACTCTACGCCGTAACCTAGTGAGGGTCATGGACTGCCAGCGCATATCTCCGACAGCCATACGAGCGCAAGGTCTATCTAAGGGCAAAGTCGTCAACTGCTCGTACTCTTCCAATGTAGGAGTCAACTTCTGGGTACCAAACCAAAACCCTGTCTCTCCGATATCCAATGCTCTAGCATGCCCTCTACATAGCCTACGGGAACCTGAAATATCAAGAGAGTCATAGAATGGTGTAATAGCTGATCTACGGTCACCCTATCTATAGGTGACATACTATCATACCACGACCTCAGACGGGAGGCTATCAATACTGGTGGGGTGTGATCTATGCGGCTGACTGTCGAAGAAGACATCTGTGTAGGCCGTATAATAAGACCATCCAAGGGTCAATGCTGAATATCTCTGGACATACATACATATGCATAACATGATACATGCATGACAAATAATAAATGACAATATGATGTAGGGAATGGAAAATAGTACATACATTCCTTAGTACATCATCATCTACATACATCATTTCTGTACAGCTAAAACTACAGGGAAATGGGGCACAGACGCCCTACTACTAACAGAGGCCTATCAAAAGATATAGCGAGAATGGGGCACAACCACCCAATATCTAACAGAGGCCTATCAAAATAGATAACGAGAATACACATCAGAAGAAGACAATGGTGTCAATATCTACATCATCAATCTTGTCCATCTGATGTAACTCCTCCTGAGTCACTGGATCTCTATCAACAGGGATGTCAGGCCTATATAAGGGATGATCTGCACCGGTAAAGCCATATGGGTCACCTGAGGGGCCAGCGCCTGAGCTGGAAGGATCTAAAGTATCTGCCTCTGAAGGATCTCTACCCAAGTACCAAATGAAAAAATATGCCCAGTCCAACTGTCTGGTCAAACGATCAATTTGTGTCAAATGAGTCAGATCTCGGAAACAGGTTAGCTAATCCATCATCATCACGGATCCAAGAACCATATCCCCCATAAACTGAGTGGCGCGGGTCTGGGCTCCAATGGTACGAGGGGACCACCAGTGATGGAACGTATCCTGAGTATGTGAACCCTCTGACAAAGTATATCCGTTAATATCCATCAATGGGATGTCATCGACGGGTGACTACAACACAGTTCAATAACGCCTGGTAGGAGGCAAGATCGATATACGAATCTCTCCTATGGTGCTCCTAATAGCACGCTCTCCTAAATAGAGCTCCCATCCTCCATCCGTAAAGAGAGGAATCCTACGGGTGGATATCACGTGCTCGACACCAGTTGAGAATCCCTCCTCAAATCCAATGGTCAAATGTTCCCCAGAGTAGGGAACCCAAGTGATGACATCAACTGTCAATAACTCTAACTGTAAGCGACAATGGGTGAAACCCTCCGCTATAGGAACCTCCGCCAAAATGGAGTGATGCCATCGTCGTCCTCGTGGATAGGTATCTAAACCTAACACACTCATAGGACGCAAACATAGAAGCCTCTCATAGGCCTAAAACTGCCAACACAAAGGCAAAACATCTGCTTTCAGTGAACACTCTTAACCTGTATATGGGAAATCAAAAGAGAAATACTCACCAACAGAAACAGGTAAAATCTTAGCCAAGCCTCTGTCAAGCCCTGCGAACTTATGTACATTCCCCTGAGGAAATAGGCAAAGGTGTAGGAACCCTAATCATACTCTCCAATACGGTCCACCTCTCGTGTGGCGCTGATCAAAGCGAATGACACCGTAAAAGAGTTATCTGCTATGAAACAACCCTTGATGATAACCAGGAACAATCACTGAAGAATGTGATCCCTGACTCTCACATCAGTGGGCATGGGCTCACTCAACAACCCACTCATAGCATCTACGCTCAAAGGACCCATACGGACGGTCCTAACCTTGAGCGCCTCAGTCGAAACTCCCAACAAGGATCTAACGGCAATCAGGGTAATATTCGCTGTACATGGCACTGGTGCCCTTCCAAACTCCACACCGGTGATAAACTGCCAATCCATCGGCATCATCATCACCTTACAGTCCAACAAATGGAGAGACTGAGTCTGGTGAAACCAGCGCTCAAACAATGCCCTGAGGTAACCCTAGGGACAACGACAAAGAAGGATGGAAAAGAACGCCCCAAAACCCTAACCATGCACAATACCTCGGTAATCTGGATGTAGAGCCTGATACAGGGAGTGTATGTTGAACCAGTTCCCTCGAGGCTGTGTAAAGCCATAAGCCTACATCACATGCAAATCAATATCAAAATCATTACTCCTCTTTAATAGGAAAAAGGAAGATCAAATCCATATTTTACCTCATTTGCATGTAAGTAAACTGAGGGGTGACGACTCAAATCACCCAGAAGATCTGGAATAGCCACCTGAATGCCTGGGAAATCCTTACAGGGAATATGAGTAGCAGGCGCTGGAGCCGCTACCGGTAGATCCTCCTCCTCGTCCTTGACATCCGGTACATCAACTCAGATAGGACGAATCATCGCCTCCGCCAGACGACGAGGCTGTATAACTGAACGGGGTCGAGGCACTTTAGAAGCCGTCCTCCGCACAGTTGAAGTGGCCCTATGGGAACTACTCGGCTGATCTGGATCCATAGTATCTGGACACAAGTCTCCAAATCACCTCAGAAAGGGTGAGGTAAATTCTAACCTAGAGCTTTTTCAAATGCATTTTATGACTATATGCATGCATTCATTACTTTAACATACGCCTACAGTAGAGTTAAAAATACATGTCTACCCATTGCCTAGACTTTTAGAATTCTTTTGGCAGAGTCTCATTTGTAAATAGGACTATCCATATGCACATAGGCATGACTATGTGGCCATTCAGTAACATACCTACCCATAGTCATAAAAATCCTATAATGCATTAAAATATCAAAGTCACAATCCATGACGGTAGATTAAATACCAGGATTACTTTGCTTACTTACCTTTGCTCATTTGTCCTCAAATAGGATAAGAAATAGTAGAAAAAGGTACAAATTTGATTGTTTCAAAAGTCAATTTTTTTTACATCATTATGTTCAGCATAGTTTTATACAAACATTTACTATGTTAAACATTTTTTATCAAGACACATGAGCATGCATATTCACTACTATGTGTTTAGACGCATTTCATATAAAAAGTCATTTTCCAACAGATAGAAATTGGAAAAGAAGACATGCATACGTTATCAGGACAGTGTAGAACACTTGTACGGTGATAGAATTTGCAGAAAGACGCCCGAACTCAACAGATCTGAAGAAAAGTTCTCGAATTTCCTGTGCGGCGTAGCTTGAAAGTGACTTGTGAAAGCCACAGCTGCCTTAAAGGCAACCCACGGTTGGCTACAGGTGTACTTGCAGCTTCCGTAGGTGTACCTGTAGCTCCCCTGGGTGGGGCCCAGTTCGAGTTGCAAAGGAGATCTCACAAGCTGAAAAGGCCAAATCAGGAAAAAGAATGCTACGCGATTGAGCGAAAAAGCTCAAAATCCTAGTTTTCATGAACCAAACTACAGGTCTACACGTCACTTATTAGTATTCGCCAGGACATAGGCTTACTATACCAATAACCACAACTGTTACAAACTACATTTGGAAATATCTCATGAAGATACGATGCCATCAGTTTGGGGGTGCAGCTCCAAAACACTTCTCCCCAGCGAGAATTTCGTACATTTTATCCGTTGATGCACATGTCGACGTAGGTCAAGCAACCTTGACAAACACTCAGTCGATGGCATGTAAACCCATCGAAGCATCGAAAGCCATTGGATGATTTCATCCGTTGATGCATATATCGACGAAGGTCAATCAGCCTTGACGTTATCCCCAACAGGGATCCCATTTATTGATGAACATGTCAGCGAAGGTCATACAATCCTGACAACACAGACGGTTGGCAGTAACTCCGACATAGCATCCTCATCGGGGAGGACCGATGATGGAATATGTTATACACATCCTCAACAGACAAAACACATCCCCACAGAGTCTTTTGTACATGAGAGATACATCTTCAGTGAAAAGTCTGTACCAAGGATTAAGGGCTTTGGTGATAATCCCAACGTCAACATCCTGGAAATTCATTGTAGCTTTGGATCACACGTCCAAACAGTTTATCAGAGTGGTCATGAATAACCCTGCTCCCGGAAGAAGTCAAGGGGAGCCGGCAATCATCCCACCATGTTGGAGAACAATCCAACAAACCACATACATTTACATCATGCTGTTGTACATTGCATCATGATTATCTTGTTACATTTCAAGTGTCTAGTATTCTTTATCCTATCCATGCCATTGCATTGCATGAATATGGTAAAGAGGGGCATCTGTAGACACTCAAAATTTTTTGCATACTTGTTACTAACATTGCAGGAGGGCAGAATCGTCTTTCAGAGATAACCTTGGAAGACAGCTTAGTTCAATCCCGAAGACAACCCTGGGATATTCAGTTATTACCATCTCGGAGATAACCCCGAGACATCCAGCTCAGTCCTAGAAATAACATCGGGAGTTTTAGTCTCAACCTCGGAGATAACCCCGAGGAATGCAGTTCAAATATCGAAAATCACACCGAAGAAAATCGTTTCATCTCGGAGATAACCCCGAGATACTCAATCTCAGTCTCAGAAATAACACCGGGAAAGATAGTATCAACCTCAGAGATAACCCCAAGGAGTGCCGTTGCAGTTCCAGAGATAACCCCGGAGATGCTCATTCCAACCTTTGCATTCAACTTCAAGCTCAGAGATAACGCCGAGGCACTCATTCCCCAAAACCAGAGATAACCCCAGGAGGTCAGGCATACATCAGAGACAACCCTGAGGACGATCAACACCTCCAGCAGTCCAATCTCAGAGATAACCCTGAGCAACGATCGCTAAATCAGTTCAAACCGGAAATAACCACGATGAGGGGCAGAATCATCATTTTACCATCTCGATCTCACATTATGCCATCTCAACATACATACATACATTCTACACAAAAATGTCCTACAAGAATCAAAGAGCTCCAATCCTGAGTGACTACTACACAAGACAACACACCGAATATAATTTGAAGCTTAAAGACCAAGGGCATGGTCCCATCTTCCTGACTTCGTACAACCTCTAATCCTATGTCATTGTGTAGCTCTCGACAACAGCATGCCGTAAAAGGTTATACACCTCGATCAGATGCCCGAATTAAATTTCTAAAAGTTCGAGCGGACATCACGTTGCACGTGTGCAGGTACTTCGAGACGACTGGACTCGGGGCACCCAGGGCACCCCGGGCAGCTACAGGTGCATCTGCGGCTGCCGCAGGTGCACCTGCGGCTCCCCCCTCTATAAATAGAGGGCTTAGGGCAGCCATTTTATATAGAGAAAAGGCGAAAAAACCCTGTCCAATTTGCTCTATACACACCCTAAACTGAGTGCTTTCTCATTTCAAACACTTATGAGCTTATATTTGGCTATATTTTTACCGACGGGAGCCGAGTGTTCATCCATTTAAAGCTATTGAAGTCTTCTGTGGTAGTCCACTATAAGCCTTCACATTTTAAAGCCTTTCTCCACTATTGTGCACATACAGTTCTTCACGTTGAGAGTCGTGTAGCGTGTGTATGCCCGAACTTCGGTCCGCGGCTTTTATTTCTTTATATATATATTTATATATATGGACTAACATTATCGAGTTATGCCTCGATTGAGCCTGGACTCACGTCCGGAGCGTTTATTTGCTTATATATATAATTATATATAAGCTGTTGTCGAACTCGGTTCGATGAGCCTGGATTTTACATCCAAAGCGTTTAATGCTTTTATATATATAAATATTTATATATATGTTGTTGCTATCAAACTTTGTTTGATTGAGCCTGAATTTCGCATCCGGTGCGTTTACCGTGCGAATTAACGAAACGAGCCTGGATCGATATATGTCCAGTGCGTTTATCGCTTTTATATATATATATATATATATATATATTTATATATATATATATATTAACATTTTCTGTCAGGCCTGGAGTTTACTTCGTGGCCTTTTACAGCTTTATTTACATTTTGTCCCGCCTGGAGTTTACTTCGAGGCGATTGATCACTTTATTGCTTTATTTATATTTTCTCAATCCCCCATGGAGGTGCTTCATGGTGGTTGATTGGTTTTTACTACTTTATTTACATTTGCAATCCCCCATAGAGGTGCTTTGTGGTGGTTGATTGTCTGCACACACACACACACACACACACATATATATATATATATATATATATATATATATATATATATATATATATATATATTTACTTCTTTTATATATATAACTGTTTACAGATTTCATATAAATTGCTACATCATGTGAGCCTAGAAATCATGTGATCACAGATTCAGTCTACTGAATCTAGATTCGATTCCTGTGATGGACATTTTCAGCTGTACACGGCTTGTAAATTATTCACGGTGTCTTAATTTTCTTAGATGGCTCTCATGCCCACAAAGAGTTCGGCACTGCTATATATAATATTTTCTCGAAGATGCTTCGTATCTCGAAAATAAAAGCAATCAAGCCGAACACATAATAAAATGGAAGTATCAAAGGCCTCAATTACTATTGAGCATAAGGGTTTAAAAAATCTCTTTTATAAAACGTCATTGCTATATCTTGTTAAAATTGAACTTTTATACAGAAATTCAAACCCTTTGTATATAGGTGCGAATGAGGCATACCACTACTTCTAAATAATTGCACATTGATCCACACACAAACACACACATTCATATAACGGTTTAATTGAAAAGTGGCGGTCACCGTAGCAACACGGATGTCGGGAGGTGCCTAACACCTTCCCTCCACATAACCAAGTCCCCAGACCCTAACGAATCTCAGTTTCACAGACTCGTTAAGCAGTGTCACATCATTGGGTCAATGTACAAATCTTTTCTCGGTTGTGTTGGTACAACCATTTAAAAAACCAACTAGCAACTCTTACAGTCCAATTGTCGACATATACATGTCGGACCTTTTTATAACTTATTTTTTCAAACAAATCTCACCTAACATGAGAACACCAAAAGACAAGAACAGAAAAGGGAAAAATAAAAATCTTGACGTCGACACTTGTTTATATTGGGTTTTCAGTAAAATACTGTTAATTCTAGCAAGAGTTCTTAGTCCCTAGTGACTGCTCAGTGTTCATTCTTCTTGAACCTTGAAATTATTAAAACTTTGCATCTTGTTGTTATCATTCAGTCCATAGTGACACTTATTGAGAACTATCGATTCTTATTGTTATTCTTGAACTATTAATTATTGTTATACCCTTGAGATTCAAACTTTACATTCATTCACCCTTATTGCTATATTACTTGCTGGGTAAACTTGTTGCTCATTCTTGCTTTTACTATAAACATTATAGTTAAGGCAGAGCAAGGCAGTACCTCGGGGAAAGACAAAGGAAAAGGCAAGGCTGCAGAATATCTTTAGTCCTTTAAGTGTAGGAGAACTATTATTATTATTATTTTGATGTATTTGAAAGTAGTATGCACACAAGCCAATCATGTTTGATGATAAAGCATATACTTTGTAACAATCTTATTCATTTATTAATAAAAAGTATTAATTTATTAAAGGTTTTTAAATTATCTACATGATGCTATTTTATAATATGTGATAAACCCATAGTTTTAAGCAATGCTTTTAGAATAATGATGATGATCATTCTAATAAGATCTAAATTCTTAGAAAGCTTAAAACTAAAATAGTTCCCAATCGTTGAATCACTAAATTGGGGATTAGTGAATTCGGATAGATTGGTACATGCGTTGCTTGCTTATTGGATGAGGATGATTGATCTCATGATCATTTGTGTGGAGACACTAAAGCAAGTATGTAGGTGCTTATTAGAGAATAAGTTCACTGAACGTGGCTCGCTAAGGAATACCTAATGGAGTTTTACTTGCATGTCAATAGGAATTCCTGTAGTGATAGTAGTACAAGTGATCCTTGGACTTGAGATCATCATAATATCTTGTGTATGATGAGTTATACTTTGACTTATTCCTTAAGACCCTTATGGTATATCAAAGGGTATGCTTGTGTATAATAAGTTGTACATGGAGATAATGTATGATCAATAAAGAATCTATCGCTTCTAGTAAAGAAGAAAAATGTCGTATGTGATTCGATAAATGACAACCTAGTTGTCCTTGGCCAAGGCAAAATAAAATTAGAAATGAGTTTTTAATTTGCATTATTTGAAGTTATGCATTTAAAAGTCGAAATATGTGACGCCCCCAGAATAGGTATACAACACCCATTCTGAGTCGCCAAATACATGGTACAGAAAGCAAACTACAACTTCAATAATACAATTGTCGTGCAAAATACGACAACACATACTGTGAGTTTAAATACAAATATTGTCTTCTAGACAATATCCACACTCAAATAAATCCTCATTACAATTATTCAAACACTATTTTACAGAAATAGTGAGGACTGCTAATACATCTTTCTAGAACCATCACTCCATACCCCGACTAGATCCTGCTATGTTCTCACCTCCTGAGAAGAAAAATGGAACAAAAAGGAAAAGGGTGAGCTCAACTAGCCCAGTAAAGAATATTATGACTAAGATAATATACAACAAATTATCGTTAGTCTTCAACAGGGAAAAATCTGATAAAATATAATCGACAACAAGTTTTAGATCAACAACTGCAGCGGAAACAACAAACCATTAGAAGAGTCAAGTAGAGAAAGAATTCTACTATCTTCTAAGATTTAAAAGTCCATCATCAATATTTTATCCCTGTAACATCAATTAATAATCATCTTTAACCAAATATTCATCTTTGCACTACAGGCCAAAGATATTCATTTGTATCATCAGTCGGTCATGTTCATCTCAACACCTGTTCATCTTTGCACTACAGGCCAAAGATATTCATCAAGTAATTATACATCTTTGCACTACAGGCCAAAGATATTCAGTAATATCATCATTTAGGACTGAGGATGATGAAAAATATCTTAAAGAGAACGAATCCAATGAGACAGAAGGACAAATAGTAGGGATTCGTATAACAGTTTATCCAAGATCAATAATACTTCATAATAATCAATTGTGAAGCAGAATTCAAAAATAAAGATCAAAACATGGATACAATCAAAGATAGTAACCATAATAGACATCTTGGACAAAAAGGAAAAAATTTATTTTTCGGTGAATAGTGCCGTATTCGTGAATAGTGCCGTATACGTGAATAGTGCCGTATACGTGAATAGTAACCCCGACACAAAAAGTTCCAAATTTGATAAAAACTCATATCAATATTTCAGCATAATGATATTGAAGAAAATAATATCATTTAAGAAGAAAATAATATCCCTTACCTCAAAATATCAGTACTTCTGGTCGGAATACCGGTATAAGGCTGAAAGAAACTTGCTCTGATGAATAGAAACTCTCAAAGTATCTAAATACTCACAAAATACACTCAATAATCTAGAGAGAGAAAGAGAGAAAACTTGTTTCTGGTGTGATTTTCAATTCTAACTTAGCCCTCTATTTATAGGAAAATTTTGGTAGGTTTGACCTGCAACCTGATGGCTTTACCTGCTACTATTCCCACCTACCACATTTGAAATATAATTCAGCACATTTCTTCACCAACCACAAGTGGGGCCCACCAATTCTAGAATTTTTCACCAAAATGATAAACTCCGAAAATTCAACAATTTCTGAACCAGTCATCTCGTAAAATTCATAATAAATCATACGTTCATTTTTAACGGTTCAAAATTTGTGGACATATACTCAACTTATATATGTATAACATATCCAAAAATTACCACGATCCAACGGTCGGATTAAAAATTATAACACCCGCAATATTTCTCAAAAACCCTGATTTTTAATACCTCCATTCCGACAAAAATATGATAAAAACCTCAACATTAACTCCTTCATTTTTAACCACAAAAATATATCCCTCATTTATATCCACATAAAATAAATATTTCCTTATCATATGAATCAATAATTAATTATTCACAAATAATATTACAGAATCACATTTATGACAACCAGGCCGTTCCCAGGAAAGAGGGGGCTTTCCAATAAGGATTTCTCCTTACTGGCGCGCAATTAGATGACCAAACCTCTCCTTAGACAGAACTTTCTAGACATTGCCAATAATGTTATCTAATAATATTATTCAAATAATATGAATTATTGATCTGATAAATGAAAATACTGTGCAGCAACAATTATTGAAACAACAATAATATAAAATATCAACGCAGCAATTATTGAATCAATAAAATAAAATATTGAATAATAACTACTGTAACAATTATTGAGTAGTGCCTTCTTACGTAAGAATCAATAATTGGTGCAATACCGTGTGCTACTGTATTTTAACCACCGGGTATTCCAACAGTATTAACAACAACTACGTTATTTATAAACAACTTATACTTGTCGTTTTCTTCATCCAATCGCTTTCCGTTATGGGGCCCACACAAGGCTGCGTCGTCGTACGAATATTCCCCGACAGCAAGAATATTCCACGACCAACCGAATATTCACCGACCAAAAATAAATATTTTATAACCACTTGCTTATTTTGCAAAATTTGCACATTTCACCCATAACCAAAGTATTATATCAAATTAACCCCTTATTATTCACAATAATATTTAGAGAAAATTTGATTTTATTCATTAATAAGTTGGGGTCTTACAACCTCCCCTCCTTATGAAATTTCGTCCTCGAAATTGACGTACGTACCTGATGTTTCAAAAAGGTGAGGATACCTCGCTTTCATTTCTGATTCCAACTCCCAGGTCATTTCTTCAATAGCATGGTTTCTCCACAAAACCTTAACTTGTGGTATAACCTTCGTGCGTAGGACATGCTCTTTCCTATCCAAGATCTTAACAGGTACCTCCTCGTACGTTAAATCTTCAGCTATCTCGTCTGGTTCTAACTCAATAATGTGGTTCGGGTCTTTAACATATTTACGAAGCATAGATATGTGAAAAACATTATGAACACGAGACATGCTTGGAGGTAATGCGAGTCTATATGCCACATTTCCTATTCGCTCAAGAATCTCAAATGGACCAACAAATCTTGGATTGAGCTTTCCTCTCTTCCCAAATCTTGTAACTCCCTTCCATGGTGCAACACGTAACAATACATGATCCCCAATATTAAATTCCACGTCCTTCCGATGAAGATCCGCATAACTCTTTTGTCGATCCTGTGCCGTTTGTATACGTTGTCGAATCGTTTGGATCTTCTCTGTAGTAATGCGTACCAATTCTGGTCCCAACAATGTTGCTTCACCCACCTCGTCCCAGCATACTGGAGAACGACATTTTCTTCCATACAACGCCTCAAATGGAGCCATACCTATGCTCGCCTGATAACTGTTGTTGTAGGAGAATTCCACCAATGGTAGGTACTTATCCCAACTCCCTTTGAGATCTAAGACACAAAGTCTTAATAGATCTTCAAGAGTTTGAATAGTCCTCTCTGATTGTCCGTCCGTTTGAGGATGGTATGCTGAACTGAATCGTAAATCCGTGCCCATAGCTTTCTGCAAGCTAACCCAAAATCGTGAAGTGAATCTTGGGTCACGATCCGAAACTATGGATACTGGCATGCCATGCAATCTCACAATCTCGTTCACGTACATACTAGCAAGACGTTCAAGGGAATAAGTCTCACGTATCGGCAAGAAATGAGCGGACTTGGTTAATCTATCAACAATAACCCAAATCGCATCTATGCCTTGAGAAACCTTGGGAAGACCTGTAACAAAATCCATAGTAATGTGTTCCCACTTCCATTTCGGAATCTCAAGTGGTTGCAATGGACCCTTTGGCACTTGATGCTCCGCCTTTACACGTTGACAAGTTAAACACCTCGAGATAAACTCCGCGATCTCTCTTTTCATATTGCTCCACCAAAATGTATGTCGAAGATCGTGATACATTTTGGTACTCCCAGGATGGATTGCAAACGGTGTGTTGTGTGCCTCCATCATTATTCTATGCTTCAAGTCAAAATCGTTAGGAACACAAAGTCTGGAGTTGACTCGAAGTATTCCTTCTTCATCGATTCTTGCTTCTGGAATAGCACCTTCTTGCACTTTCTTCTTCATACGCATCAGCTCTATGTCCGTAGCTTGAGCAGCTTTAACTTTATCGATTAAAGTCGGTTCTACTCGTATATTTGATATCATCATGTGGGTACTTGGAGCCTTCATCTCTATCTCCATCCTTTGCAAGTCATACAAAATGGGCCTTTGTGTTAAAAACATTGCACTCGTACCCGCATATGATCTTCTACTCAATGCGTCAGCTACTACGTTTGCTTTTCCAGGATGATATTGGATGGTATGATCGTAATCTTTCAACAGCTCGAGCCAACGTCGCTGCCGCATGTTGAGTTCCTTTTGGGTGAAGAAATATTTGAGGCTTTTATGATCTGTATAGATCTCCACTTTCTCCCCATACAGGTAGTGTCTCCAGATCTTCAACGCAAAAACGACTGCTGCCAACTCCAAATCATGAGTAGGATAATTCCTCTCATATTCTTTGAGTTGTCGTGAGGCATAGGCTATGACTTTCCCATGTTGCATGAGAACACATCCTAACCCTTTGCCTGAAGCATCGCTGTAGATAACAAATCCATCCGAACCAGATGGTATTGTCAAAACAGGTGCCGAAATGAGTCTCCTCTTGAGTTCTTGGAAACTCTTCTCGCATTCCTCACTCCATACGAATTTTGTATCTTTCCGAGTCAGCTGAGTTAACGGAGTAGCGATTCGAGAAAATCCTTCCACAAATCTCCGATAATAACCAGCTAAGCCCAGAAAGCTACGTACTTCGGTTACCGACTTCGGTTGCTCCCAACTTTGTATGGCTTCAATCTTCGCCGGGTCGACAGATACTCCATGTTTTGACACCACGTGCCCAAGGAATGCTACTTCCTCAAGCCAGAACTCGCATTTCTTCAGTTTGGCATATAGCTTGTTTTCACGAAGCCTTTGCAGTACCAGCTTCAAATGGCGCTCATGATCTTCACGGCTTTTGGAATAGATGAGGATGTCATCAATAAAGACAACAACGAACTGATCCAAATATTCTTTGAATACACGGTTCATCATATCCATGAAGGCAGCAGGAGCATTAGTCAATCCAAAAGACATTACTAAGAATTCATAATGCCCGTACCGAGTTCTGAAGGCAGTCTTTGGAATATCCTCAGTTTTAATCTTCAGCTGATGATATCCAGAACGAAGATCGATCTTTGAAAAGAATTGTGCTCCTTGCAACTGGTCAAACAGGTCATCAATGCGAGGTAGCGGATACCTATTCTTGATGGTGACATGGTTCAATTCTCGATAGTCAATACAAAGTCGCATACTCCCGTCTTTCTTCTTTACGAATAAAACAGGAGCACCCCAAGGAGACGTACTAGGACGAATAAAACCGATGTCCAACAACTCCTGTAGTTGGACTTTTAACTCCTGAAGTTCAATAGGAGCCATTCGATATGGGGTTTTAGAAATGGGCTTTGTACCGGGTTCAAGGTCAATAAAGAATTCAATTTCTCGTTCCGGGGGTAGACCGGGAAGTTCTTCAGGAAATACATCGGAAAATTCTCTAACAATAGAAATATTATTCAAATCTGACTTGTCTTTGTTCAAATCCATAACATGGGCTAAGAAAGCTTGACATCCGTTTTTCAATAAACGAATAGCTTTGTGGCTTGATATGACAGTGACTGATTTTAGTGGTTTAGTAGTTTGAATTCGTATGACAGGTTGGTTAGGAATATGAAAACTAACAACCTTACGAAAACAATCAATTTTAGCATGATGAGTGGTTAACCAATCAATTCCTAAAATCACATCAAAAGCAAGTATCTTTAAAGAGATAAGATCAACAGGTAATGTGATAGTGCCAACTTGGATCATGCAAGATTTATAAACTGTAGATGTAACGAAGGTTTCACCCAACGGAGTTTCAACAGATAAGTTAAAGTCCAATTTCTCCGGAGTCAAGTTTAAACGTTGAGCACAAGCAGGAGAGATAAAAGAATGGGTAGAACCGGTATCTAGTAAAGTATAAACTTCGCAAGAATTCAAGATTAGCTTACCCGTGATCACCTCGTTCGGGTTTCTCGCGTTTTGGCCAGTCACGACAAACGCTCTTCCAGGAACCGCTGATTTCGACTTATCCGGGACAACTTTTGGAGTCACCATCCCCGCTGAACTTGGTTTTGCTACAGAACACTCTCGAGCTATATGACCCTCCTTTCCACAGTTATAACATACCTTGGATTGTTGTGGGCAGTTTGGGCTGATATGTCCCTCTTTCCGCATTTGTAACATCTAACTGGCGGTCGTTCTCCTCCCCTAGAATTTGTTGATGGTGCTGGTGCTGCTATCGACGTCTTCCTGTCATTGTTGAATCTCCTCTTTCTGAAATTTCCACTTGACTCACCTCTCCTATTATCATGGCCACGATGACCACCGAGTGGTTACCGCCTTTGTTCGTATTTTTCCCTCCTCGTTGGTTATCATCGCTCTGATGATTGCTGTCACCGGTATGACCCTGGTTGTGGTCCCTCGGTTGAGTATACTCATTATCTCTCTCTAATAATTGGGCCCTGTTGACAACATCTGAATACAGAGAAAATTTATGAGAGATAAGATATTGACGAATCTCAGGTTTTAAACCTCTCAGAAACATCCGCGTCATTCGTTCCTCATTTTCGACCAAATGAGGTGCAAACCTGGATAACTCTGCAAACTTCGCCTCGTACTGGGACACCGTCATGTTGTTTTGTTCCAGTCTGATAAACTCCACCTCCTTCATATGACGAATACTTTCAGGAAAGTACTTGTCATTGAACAGTTTTTGAAATGTTTCCCAGGACATGTTGAGTGCGTCAGGCTGGGTACGCTTCACAGACTCCCACCAGTAGTCTGCCTCACCGCGGAACATAAAAGTGGCGAATGGAACCTTCTGTTCCTCCGTGCATCCCAAGACATCGAATATCTTGGTAATTTGCTTGACCCACGTTTCCGCCATGATCGGATCCGGCTTTCCCTTAAATTCTGGTGGTCCCAATTCTTTGAACTGCTTAGCTGTGACAAACCGCGCGTTGTTATCATTTCCACCCGTATTCTGCACACGAGTCTCCCTCGTCTGATTTTGCATGAACTGCAAAAAGCTCCTAAACATTCCATCATTCATCGTTTGCTCGGTAACGTTGTTTACAGGAGGAATATTGCCTTCCTGTTGCACGTTCCCCTGGGTAGTGATCAAAGGTGTCTCCACGGTCTGATTTACTCCATTATTAACGTTCTCAGCTGCCATTCTTAAATACTGCCATAAAACAAGGGTTAATAGTCATGTCATATATTATCCCTATACTCTGACCGACCAAATAAACACCAAATAAACTTAGTCAAGTCATACTAGTGAAGGAATTCCCCGTCTCTCCCCTCCTAGTTCTTGTCTCACATCTCAGCCAGGGATTATATCCCTAAGCTCTGATACCAACTGTGACTCCCAACCTATGTCTACATTGATACCTATCACCACCTCCCCTATCTGATCATCAACAGTCACCAACTCTCGCTGATACCAACTGTGACGCCCCCAGAATAGGTATACAACACCCATTCTGAGTCGCCAAATACATGGTACAGAAAGCAAACTACAACTTCAATAATACAATTGTCGTGCAAAATACGACAACACATACTGTGAGTTTAAATACAAATATTGTCTTCTAGACAATATCCACACTCAAATAAATCCTCATTACAATTATTCAAACACTATTTTACAGAAATAGTGAGGACTGCTAATACATCTTTCTAGAACCATCACTCCATACCCCGACTAGATCCTGCTATGTTCTCACCTCCTGAGAAGAAAAATGGAACAAAAAGGAAAAGGGTGAGCTCAACTAGCCCAGTAAAGAATATTATGACTAAGATAATATACAACAAATTATCGTTAGTCTTCAACAGGGAAAAATCTGATAAAATATAATCGACAACAAGTTTTAGATCAACAACTGCAGCGGAAACAACAAACCATTAGAAGAGTCAAGTAGAGAAAGAATTCTACTATCTTCTAAGATTTAAAAGTCCATCATCAATATTTTATCCCTGTAACATCAATTAATAATCATCTTTAACCAAATATTCATCTTTGCACTACAGGCCAAAGATATTCATTTGTATCATCAGTCGGTCATGTTCATCTCAACACCTGTTCATCTTTGCACTACAGGCCAAAGATATTCATCAAGTAATTATACATCTTTGCACTACAGGCCAAAGATATTCAGTAATATCATCATTTAGGACTGAGGATGATGAAAAATATCTTAAAGAGAACGAATCCAATGAGACAGAAGGACAAATAGTAGGGATTCGTATAACAGTTTATCCAAGATCAATAATACTTCATAATAATCAATTGTGAAGCAGAATTCAAAAATAAAGATCAAAACATGGATACAATCAAAGATAGTAACCATAATAGACATCTTGGACAAAAAGGAAAAAATTTATTTTTCGGTGAATAGTGCCGTATTCGTGAATAGTGCCGTATACGTGAATAGTGCCGTATACGTGAATAGTAACCCCGACACAAAAAGTTCCAAATTTGATAAAAACTCATATCAATATTTCAGCATAATGATATTGAAGAAAATAATATCATTTAAGAAGAAAATAATATCCCTTACCTCAAAATATCAGTACTTCTGGTCGGAATACCGGTATAAGGCTGAAAGAAACTTGCTCTGATGAATAGAAACTCTCAAAGTATCTAAATACTCACAAAATACACTCAATAATCTAGAGAGAGAAAGAGAGAAAACTTGTTTCTGGTGTGATTTTCAATTCTAACTTAGCCCTCTATTTATAGGAAAATTTTGGTAGGTTTGACCTGCAACCTGATGGCTTTACCTGCTACTATTCCCACCTACCACATTTGAAATATAATTCAGCACATTTCTTCACCAACCACAAGTGGGGCCCACCAATTCTAGAATTTTCCACCAAAATGATAAACTCCGAAAATTCAACAATTTCTGAACCAGTCATCTCGTAAAATTCATAATAAATCATACGTTCATTTTTAACGGTTCAAAATTTGTGGACATATACTCAACTTATATATGTATAACATATCCAAAAATTACCACGATCCAACGGTCGGATTAAAAATTATAACACCCGCAATATTTCTCAAAAACCCTGATTTTTAATACCTCCATTCCGACAAAAATATGATAAAAACCTCAACATTAACTCCTTCATTTTTAACCACAAAAATATATCCCTCATTTATATCCACATAAAATAAATATTTCCTTATCATATGAATCAATAATTAATTATTCACAAATAATATTACAGAATCACATTTATGACAACCAGGCCGTTCCCAGGAAAGAGGGGGCTTTCCAATAAGGATTTCTCCTTACTGGCGCGCAATTAGATGACCAAACCTCTCCTTAGACAGAACTTTCTAGACATTGCCAATAATGTTATCTAATAATATTATTCAAATAATATGAATTATTGATCTGATAAATGAAAATACTGTGCAGCAACAATTATTGAAACAACAATAATATAAAATATCAACGCAGCAATTATTGAATCAATAAAATAAAATATTGAATAATAACTACTGTAACAATTATTGAGTAGTGCCTTCTTACGTAAGAATCAATAATTGGTGCAATACCGTGTGCTACTGTATTTTAACCACCGGGTATTCCAACAGTATTAACAACTACGCCGTTATTTATAAACAACTTATACTTGTCGTTTTCTTCATCCAATCGCTTTCCGTTATGGGGCCCACACAAGGCTGCATCGTCGTACGAATATTCCCCGACAGCAAGAATATTCCACGACCAACCGAATATTCACCGACCAAAAATAAATATTTTATAACCACTTGCTTATTTTGCAAAATTTGCACATTTCACCCATAACCAAAGTATTATATCAAATTAACCCCCTTATTATTCACAATAATATTTAGAGAAAATTTGATTTTATTCATTAATAAGTTGGGGTCTTACAAAATACATATAATTAAATAAAATAAGACTTGACAGTAATTTCATGTCTTATATTTAATTAGAACATTGTATGGTAGAAGAATTGAATTGTACAGTAACTATTTACTTAAAGGTTCTTTTATGATTAATGTTAAAATCTATATTATCTGGAAAGTCGTTGATCGCTAGGGAGACTTATCCCTATTGTAGAATAAATATTATTTATTTAAATAAATTAATAGTTTAATTTATTTATTTAAATAAGATTAGAATTATTCTAATTGATTTATTCACAACCGGTTTAATATGGAGAACCTAAAGGGTCACACCATAAAAGGAAGAATAATTATTTAAAAAGTTAATGGCATAATCGTAATAATAAGTTAAGTATATTTAATTTAATCTATGGTGATAGAATAAATTAAATAGCTTAATATTTATTATTTAATATTTTAAAAATATTAAATATAAATTAATAAGAGGAATGTTATTATTATTATTACTATTATTATTATTTAATTCCTAAAGGAGTTTGAAAATTAATTAATAAAAGTACTCTCATATATCCTAATAAGATTAGGAGGCTAATTAATTAAAAGAGTTTAATTAATTACTCCTAATGAGATTGAGAGCCTAATTAATTAAAAGATTTAATTAATTAAAATAAAACTCAATTCTTTAATTGTTAAGGAGGGTTGCCCACATCTATAAATAAGAGGAGTCTTATTATGGGTGATAGAGTTGTTGTTGACTTTTTTACAACATGCGTAATTTCAATAGTTGGGAGAGTACGCTCTTTTTCTATGAGAGATAGAAAAACTAGGGTTTTGCCAACTACCCATCTTCTTGAATCATTCTTCTTCCTTGGTGGATCACCTCTAGAGGCTAATGTTGGTCAAAGGAAGCAACCAAACTCGGTGGATTCAAGTTGAACGCGAAAAGAATTGGAGGTGAACTTGTACCTGAGGAAGCTCGAATCTTCAAGGGTACAATTCTTATTCTTTATCTTTTCGTTTAATTAATAATTGTTCATAAATGATGATCTGGGTATATGGTTTGTAAAATTTTAAAACTCTAATTTTTCACGTTTTCGCTTGTTTTGTGCAATTTGATTGCGTTTATGAATCTTACAAACCTAACAGTGGTATCAGAGCCAAACCTTTATGCAAATTATTAATTATTTTAATTCGATATGTATATTGATATATGTTTAGAACAATTTAATTGGACATAATTTTATTGTATAAAATTAATAAAAAATAATAATAATAATAAAAATAAACGAAATCAATTCGTAAAACTTTCTTGCAGCTTTGCATTCACGTTTTTTCAAAAGTCATTCCTGACTTGTATATATATAGGTAATCATGATTCTTCACATGTTTAGGAGCTTGGATATTTTATATTGTGAGACTCCAGATTTTATGAATAAAGATTTAAATTTCTCGAAATATTTTTTTGAATATTATCGTGTGGATTTGATATAATGTTATAGTTGTGGGTAGTATTTATAAATTTTACAAAGTATGCAAGTTGTTGTATTATATTCGATTGGTTGGAGAATATTCGTACAATGACGCAATCATTAGTGGACCCCACAGCAGAATTATTGTCGGATTGAAAAAACGACAAAAATATTTTTATTAAAAATAACGGCGGAAGTTTTACCATTAATACTGTTGAACTACTCGGTAGTAAAAGTACAGTAATACGCGTGGTTGTATAGTAGCACACGGTATTGATTATTGATGCTTACGTGATAAGTCACTTAGTTTTATTTTATTGGAATTATTAATGTAATAAAACAGAAAAGCTTTTTATATAAAACAGAATATTTTTATAAAGTTATTCGTTTTATTAGGCTAATAGTAAAATCTTTTAATATAAAACAGAATACTTTTATAAAGTTATCTATTTTATTGGACAATAATTAGAATATATTATATTTTATTATGCATGATATTTGCATAGTGCCTATATAGTGTTTGCATAGTAAAATCTTTTATAAAGTTATTCGTTTTATTAGATTATAAATAGAATATATTTTATTTTATTAAAAAAATTTTGCTTTAAATATGGACCGTCAGATTAAAGTAAATCAATCTCGACCGTTCATGGGTTAGTTACTATGCAGTCCATTTTTCTATAAATAGAAGCTCATTCCTTCATTATTTCTTACGAATTCACTGAAACTCTAGAGAGAGAAATTATAGAGAAACTATAAAAAAGTATTCTGCTCCTTTCCTACTCTTATATTCAGTTTCTTTTACGGTAAGGGATATTATTTGTTTTACTCGTAAGGGATATTATTTGTTGTACTCGTAAAGGGTATTCTTTCTTTCTTATTCATGAAGAGAACTTCTGTTATTCCATTCTTTATTATTCTGTTGGAATAACCTGTATACGCGGGCTACCCTATACTTGGTGAAATTCTTCTATTATTATATTTTTATTATTCTGTTGGAACATCCTGTCTGCGTTTTACGCCGGACCTGATTCCATTCTTTATTATTCTGTCGGAATATCCTGTCTGTGCATTTTACGCCGGACCTAGTTCAATTCTTTATTATTCTGTTGGAATATCCTGTCTGTGCGTTTTACGCCGGACCAGGTTCCGTTATTTATTATTCTATTGGAATAACCTGCCTGTGCGGTCTATCACATGCATGGTGATTTCTTTTGTTATTCCATTCTTTATTACACTCAGTTGGTTAAAACTTTGACTTCTATACTCCATAAAATTAGTGGAATATCCTTGATATTTGCACTTCATCCAGTATCTTTTTATGTAAATATTCTTCTGAGCATTCTTGAATTTTACTCTACAAAGCAGTATCATGTTGACAATTTGGACGTTATCAGTTCCTAGATAAATTAATTCTTGAACTTGTTTTATTGAATTCTTATATCATTGTCATCATCCTCATGCTTATATTATGTTGAAAGTCATCTCTGGCCTGTAGTGCATAGATGAACTTGGTATGATTATGACCAGGGATTATTCGGTATAATCATGACCGTAATGTTACAAATGATGTGGTAAAAGTCCTCATTGGTCCGTAGTGCATTGATGGACAGTTTTTGGTATGATTATGGCTATGGATTCTCTTTGGCCGTAGTGCAAAGATGAATTATTTTATGGCATGATCAGGACCGTTGATGAAAACATGATTATCTTTAGCCGTAGTGCATGGATAATTCGTGGTTGTGATACTAAAGAATATCCTTGGCCGTAGTGCAGGGGTGATTCGATGATGTGGATTATTTATTAAGCTGAGTCCCAGCGATAAAAGTGATGAAAAACCTTTTAAATCATAGAAGATAGTAGATTTTATTCCCTACTTAACTCTTCTACTGGATTGCTTGTTCCGCTGCAGTTAAACTTGATGTTTGTTATATTTTATCAGTTTAACACTGTTGAGGACTAATGATAATTTATTCTGCATTATTTTAGTCATAATATTTTTTACTGGGCTAGTTGAGCTCACCATTTCTTTCATTGTTCTCTTTACGAAATGAGAACGTAGCTGGGACTAGTCGGGGAACAGAGTGATGGTCCTAGATGGTGCATTAGTAGTCCTCACTATTCTGTGAAATAGTGTGATAATAATTGTAATGAGGACTCCTTTTGAGTTTGTATACTCTCTAGTAGACAATATTTGTATTCAAACTAACAGTTTATGTTTTGTCGTATTGTACACAACAATTGTATTATTAAGTTGTATTTGAATTCTGTACCATGTATCTGGCGACTCAAGATGGGTGATGTATACCTAATTTTGGGGGCGTCAAAGTTGGTATCAAAGCTTAGGGATATGATCCCTGGCTGAGATGTGAGGCAAGAACTAGGAGGGTAGAGACGGGGGAATTCTTTCGCTAGTATGACCTACCTACGTTTATTTGGTATTTAATTTGTCGGTCAGAGTATAGGAATAATATGTGATATGTTAATTAACCCTTGTTTTGTTGCAGTAATTGAAAATGGCATCTGAAAATGTTGAGATAAGAAATAGAGCGCAGGAGACCGTTGATTCTCCACAGATCAATAATTAGGACAATGTGCAACAGGAAGACAATAATCCTCATGTAAACAACAACACTGATCAATTGACGAACGATGGTATGTTTAGGAGTTTTTTAGAATTCATGCAACATCAGGTGAAGGCGGCTCCTGTTCATAATGCAGGAGGAAACAATGGTAACCCACGGTTGGTCACCGCTAAGCAATTCAAGGAGCTGGGACCACCGAAGTTTTTAAGAAAGCCAAAACCACTTAAGGTGGAGACGTGGTTAAAGCAGATTACCAAGATATTTGATGTCTTGGGATGCTCCGAGGAACAAAAGGTTCCCTTTGCCACCTTCATGTTGCGTGAAGAGGCAGATCGCTGGTGAAAATCTGTAAAACGTACTCAGCCTAACACACTCAAGATGTCTTGGGAGAAGTTCCAAGAGCTGTTCAATGACAAGTACTTTCCTGAAAGCATTCGTCACATGAAGGAGGTGGAATTTATCAAGTTGGAGCAAAACAACATGACCGTGTTGCAGTACGAAGCCAAGTTTGTCGAGTTGTCCCGATTTGTGTCCCACTTGGTTGATAATGAAGAGAGAATGACGCGGATGTTTTTAAGAGGTTTGAAGCCGGAGATACGTCAATATCTTATTTCTCATAAACTGTGTTTGTATTCAGATATTGTAAATAGGGCTCAGTTAGTGGAGTGCTAGTCAACGCAACCAAAAGAGAGCAGTCGGCAAAATGATAATACCGGTGATAACAGTCATCAAAGCGGTGACAATAAACATGGAGGGAATTAACATGCCAGAAATGGTAACCACTTCGGTGGTAATCATGGTCAAAACAATAAGAATGGACATTTCAAGAAGAGGAGATTCAACAATGATGGAAAGACGTCAGCACCAGCACCCGTTGTTAAGGAAGGAGAACGACCACCTATCATATGCTTCAAATGCGGAGGGGAGGGACACATCAGTCCAAACTGCGCGATGCCGTCCAAAGCATGTTATAATTATGGAAGAGAAGGTCACTTAGCCCGATTTTATCGTTCACCGAACACAAGTTCAGCTAAGATGGAGGCACCAAAGACTGTCCCGAACAAGTCAAATTTGGTAGTTTAAGGGAGAGCATTTTTCGTGACGAAGAATCAAACGAAGTTATCACGGGTTAGTTAATTATAAATTCTTGCGAAGTCTATGACTTATTCGATACCGGTTCTACCTATTCTTTTATCTCTCTTGCTTGCGCTCAATGTTTAAATTTAACTCCGGAGAAGTTAGACTTTGACTTATTGGTTAAAACTTCGTTAGTAGAAACCTTCGTTACCTCCACTATTTATAAATCTTGTTCAAATCAACAATTTCACGTTACCTGTCAATCTTATCTCTTTGAAAATACTTGTCTTTGATGTAATTTTTGGAAACGATTGGTTAACTACTCATCATGCTTTTCATAAGGTTGTTAGCTTTCATACTCCTAACCAACCTGTTATGCGAATTCAAAGTAACCAAACCACTAAAGTCAATCATTGTCATATCAAGCCATAAGTAAAGAGCCCCGATTCTTTCGTTGTTGACTTTCTTGTGTGGGATGCACCAAAGCCAGACTTTCCATAGGAGACGTTGTGAATGACGATGGCAAGTTTATATGTATTAATGTGACGTGTTATCTAAGCCTTGGATGAGAGTCACAGTTTTGAATGATATTTCTATTGTTAATAGATTTCCTGACATATTCTTGAAGACTTCTTGGCCTACCCTAGAGCGTGAAATCGAATTTTGTATAGACCCCAGTACAAAACCCATTTCTTAAACCCTTAAATATTTCTTCAACTAAAGCGAACGTATCATGCGCCAAAGACGTTGGCTCTAGCTGTTGAAGATTATGACCATACCATTCAATATCATAGTGGAAGAACGAAAGTGGTAGCTGACGAGTTGAGTAGAAGATCGTATGCGAGTGAGATGTTGTTAACACAAAGACCCATTTCGTATAATTTACAAATAATGAAGATAGAGTTAAAGACTCTAGGGACCCACGTGAAGATAACGAATATACGATTAGAATCGATTTTAATCGATAAAGTTAAAGCCGCTCAAGCTACATACTCAGAGCTGATGAATATGAAGAAGAAGGTTCAAGAAGGCGTTATCTCAACCCTCGATTTAATTGACCCATTTAAAATCCTCGATCGAGTAGGAACTGTGGCTTATAGACTCATTTTACCGCCAAGTATGTCACGTGTTCATAACATTTTTCATGTATCGTTGTTAGTAAAAACTTAGTCTTGGGGGACTTTGGAGCCAAATTTCAGAATAATTAATGAATCTAAAAAATTATGAAATTATGGGAGTTTTGTAGAGCATGTTACAAGCTTTCCATAGACTCGAAAACGGACTAATTTCGATAAAGGATGAAGAAGTTATGAAGATTTGAAGTATATGTGTCAAAAGTTACAAAATCTGAAAAATTGAAGTGCCAAAGGTCGAGCGCCTAGGCACTAGACTCGGCGCTTGGAATCTGTTCTTGGGCACCTAGGCACTTGCACAAGGCCAATTTTGGGCACCTAGGCGCTGGTCTAGTGTTAAGCCAAAATCTGTTTGGACGTCCTTTAGTAAATTGGGGCATAACTTTTTCATACGAACTCCGATTGAGGTGATTCAAGATGATCCGGAACGAGAACGAATAGACCTACAACGTTTGTTCTTTAAGTTATTTAATTTGAGATCGTTAGAAGGGGTAAAAATGGTTATCTTTGGGACTATTGTGTTTTCAGAGGCAATCGGAGGACGACGGGCATGCACGTATGCAACGTGCAATATTTTCGACGATAAAGGTATTCAAGGTTATACCTCAAAAGTTAGAATCTGAAATAAAGTTAAGGTATCCTCACCTCTTTGGCATATCAGGTACGTACGTAAATTTCGAGGGCGAAATTCCATAAGGAGAGGAGATTGTGAGACCCCAGATTTTATGAATAAAGATTTAAATTTCTCAAAATATTTTTTTGAATATTATGGTGTGGATTTGATATAATGTTATAGTTGTGGGTAGTATTTATAAATTTTACAAAGTATGCAAGTTGTTGTATTATATTCGATTGGTCGGGGAATATTCGTACAACGACGCAATCATTGGTGGACCTCACAACGGAATTATTGTCGGATTGAAAAAACGACAAAAATATTTTTATTAAAAATAACGGCGAAAGTTTTACCATTAATACTATAACATTCCAAAATTTTAGAATTTTAAATGTAATTTATAAATATTTATTAAATTATATAAATATTTATTGGATGTGTTATTGATTAATACATATTTGTATTTGTTTTATTTGATTTAAGTTGGCTAATTATTTGTTAAATAATTAATTAATAAGTTAAGGAAATTATTATTATAGTGATATTTTAATTTGATGGATAATTAGTGGTATTGAGTTATGTGATTAAATAATTTAATTAATAAATTATTATTTGAATTAATTAATTAAGTATAAAAACTTAATTAATTAGAAGTGTGACAAATAACTATATTGTAAGTGGTTATTAAAATAAATTAAAGTAGTTTTAATATATTTTGCCAAACAAGGCTTAAATATATTAAATCTTTAATTTTAAAGAGTTTTTGCCAAACGGAGCCTATGGCTTTTGGATTTTTAAATTTGATTTATTAATAATATAAATTAAATTAAACAAAATATAAATAATATATAATATATTTGGTAACTGATAGTTTAATAGAATCATTAGTATATGGCAGTTACGTTTGGGTTTTAAACGTTTGAAAAGTGCGTTGGTTTTTAGTTTAGGTATTTTGTTTTTGGCTTAAGCCTAAGGAAAATAGAAGTTTGTCTGAGAAAAGTTCAGAGAGAGTTTGAGATAGAAAGGGATGTGATTCCCAAAACAAGTTCTAAGTTCGTCGAAGCTATTTGATTAACAAGTGTTGTCTGAGCAATTAAAAGGTATGTTGCATAATCTTTACACGTATATATGTTTTACAGTATAATGCTTAAAGTATGTATTCTTGAAATTCACTGTGTATAAGGTTTTTACAAAAATTATATGTAAACTATGTTTTTATAATTGGTTATGATATTACATGTATTTGTAATTTAAACTAGCATATATATATATATATATATATATATATATATATATATATATATATATATATATATATATATAGTTATGTATGTCTGTATGCATGTTAATTACGTATTAAAGGAATGAAATTTGTTTTTACAGTGAACACATGTGTTGCAGTGATTTGTAGGAGTACCATAATTAGTAATTGATTTGTATGCTAATTATGAAATTGAACTGTGATTATATGAATTGAGTAAGAATTAAATAGGATATAGTTAGAATAAATCAAATTGTTTTCTAACTATGATCACAGTGCTTACTGTGTTTAACAAATGTCAAACATGGAGTTTTGTTTTAAAATATGGTTTTCAAGGAATTTAGTTTTCTGTGATTATTGCTTAGTAATTTAAACTAGTATATGCATGTTGGGTAGTGTGTATATGTGTAATATATATAAGTTATACATGTTAATTGGGGTTAATTGCTGTTAAAAATAAAGACAGTAGCTTTGTTCTGTTCTTCGTGGTTGGGTTCTGTAAGTTTCGGCTCCCCAGCGCCAAAATTCGCGTCCTAGCGCCAGAAGTTCGCGCCCCAGCGCTGAAATTCGCGCCCCAGCGCCAATTTCTCGCCCCAACGCCACTGTATAGCCTAGTCCTCGCACCCCAACGCCGGATTTGTAGTCTGACATGGACAGTTTTGACCTCCTGTAGTAAAATAGCCATAACTTCCTTATACGAACTTTGATTGAGGTGATTCAAGATGATCCGGAACGAGGACGCGTAGACCTACAACGTTTGTTCTTTACGTTTTTCAATTTGAGGTCATTAGGATGGGTCAAAATTGTCATCTTTAGGACTGTTGTGTTTTCGAAGGCAATCGGAGGGTGTCGGGCATGCACATATGCATGTGTAGTGCTCCTGACCATAAAAGATAAAACATGAATAATAGTAAATATAATGATGCTTAACATTAATATATGATGTATTAGATGAGTTATAGAAGCATAGTAATCATACACAAGAGAGGCAAATCGGGCGTGTGACGAATGAACGTCGAAACGTCGTGCCAAGTGTTAATGAACTTAAAAAGTGTTTCAATTCAATTGAAATGAATATTATAAGATATGGAGTGGATTTAATATAAAGCTAATAAGTAGTCCTTGCAAGACTTAAGCACTTGAATGAACTGCGAATATGAAATACAGTGAGATATAAGTTGAAAGTTAACACAATTAAGTTGAACATTGTGTATTTATTAATAGGAAAAATTATGAGACATAGAGTAGAGTTTACATTACAATTACTATGTGTTGTTATGTGACTAATATTTGATGTGTATGATTATATAATTGCGTAGGGCACGTAAAATGCAGATAGCTATAAGCTGTTAAACTGTTATTGGTAAACAACGATCAAGGCAAATCCTTCGGTTCCTATTTTCTATGTGGACTTGATGAACTATTTTAAATTGCATGATATGTTTTGCATGTTGAAATCATGAAATGTTAAAGTCAATATATGACTGCATTATTTTGACTAAGTAATGATGATTGAGTAAGGAACTCAATCTTTATATTTGTTATGTGAATTAAAAGTATGTATGCCATGTTACTTTAATGAGATGTATATCGAGCATGTTATTATGTGTTATGTGATGCATGAAAACTGTTAGACTTTGCTGGGCTATCGAGCTCACTCTTGCAAATAACCACTTTGCAGGTCAAGATTTTAAGGTAAAGATATGTTCTAAGTGAGTTATAGAGATCTATATTCACGAAGATTACTTATGTTTTATGAGAAATGTATTTCATATTTTGAACGTAATATGTTGTAAATTATAAGTTGAGCTATCCAATGTATATGGATATTTAGTTATGATGTAAGACTTTGTATAGTCATTTTGTTGTAACGATTCGTGATATAAGATTGAATTAAAGAGATGTAGTGTAAAGGTTGCAATTCAGGGCAAGAAAGAAGGATATGTATAAGCGTTTTAAATATTCCGCTATTTTAGTGTTTTAATATCGAATAATGATGTAAAATTAGAGATTTAATGTATGGTTAACGACCGAAGTTGAGATTTTAAATTGTATGGATTTTGGGGTCGTTATAGTTGGTATCAAAGCTGTAGGTTATAAACCTTAGGTAGGAGTACCGTAGGTTATAACCTTAGAGAAGAGAGGTGAAGATAATAAACGAATAAGCTCAAATAGAGTTTGAACAATAAGGGATTAAAACTTGCGTGAAAGGATTCAAAGAAGAATCTCGCAGAGTTATAAGGAATATGAATGTGGGGTTACCCAACTGCAATAATAAGGATGTAAGGTGATAATAAATAGACAGTGTCTATAAGAAGAGTGATAAAGAAGTTATGAATAGAGAGTTATGTCTAAGTGTGGTACAATTGTACTCTTTAGTAGTTGATGTATGGTATCTGGGCTAAACGATTTCTTCATCGAGTGGAGGTATATACGAACTAGTAACTCGGAACCTAGTTTGTTGGTTGTTTGTGGGAAACCACTCAGCGTACCATATTGAAACTGTTAGAGACTCGATGTGTACCAAGTGTAGAAATGGATACGTATGATGAAAGTGTAGAACTCGAATGAAATTTTGAGCAATGTAAATGAAGTTAGAAATTCTTAAAGGAAGAATTGTTATATAAACAAGAAGATTCAAAGAAGAATCTTGAAGAGATATAAAGATAAGAAATGGGAGTTTCCTAACTCCAATAGCCAAGATAACGAATAATGTCATAAATGATGAAAAAGAGAAAGAATGAGGATCGTAAAATAAAACGATCACGAGTTAACAAAAGAATTTTAAGAGAGATGATTACAGAATAAGGTCACGACGTGATCTGTTTAAGTTATAAAAGAAAGATGGTCTAAAATGTTTGAATGATTATAGCTTAATGCTATGAAGATGGTGTACTATAAAATAGTACGAGATAACTCATGAGGAGTTATAGATGATGTGATACGAGGAATTCGTATCTAGCAAAGAGCAAGTTAAAAGAAAGATAGAGTTAAGTGAGATTTCAATTGAGAACTCATGTGATGGCTGAGTTGTACAAACCTTTGTATGGGTGAGGGTTTTGTGCTTGCACTCAGTTTATCACATTGATAATCATTGGAATGTTTATGTCGCGCTATTTGCTATATGCCTGTTGAGAAGGTGATTCTTTTCTCATGCGTATAATAGATAGGTAGAGTATAGTTAGAGAATATTATAAGGTTAAGTGTGAGTTCTTAAAACTCATACTTATGGTAGGTTCGTGACTCATAATTATATGGTATGTTTTTGAACCCCTCAGCGAATGGACGCCTATGGTCTGACTAGGATAAGTTCTTAAACTCATATGATTGTGGCAAGTTCCTGAACTCATAACGTGTGGTAAGTTTGATGAACTAGGGTATAATTAAGTGTGAATAGAGTATTGAGGATGATAGGAATAGATAGACCTATTAAGCAATGGATCATTATAGAAAGTGGAGTTGATGGTGGAAGCATATGTATTCTAAATCTACTGGCTATGCTAGACTTTCGAAATTTATTGACTTCGTGCTGATGTTTACACTTTTATTTTCTTGAAAAACATTGGATCAAATGATGGAACCAATGAGTTTTAACAACAATACTGTTATTCGTATGTCTATGCTAATTACTTCGGCTAGACAAAAATGATTTGCAATATATCAAAATGTATTTTATATCATTAATGCATCATGTAACCTGGTGAAAAGATGATAAAAACGATGGAGTCATCAATGCAGTATTACCTAGTGTTGGATGTGATCTAAGGATCGTCAGCCCACTATGGTATGATGTAGTATGATAAAGTCACCAAATGACGGAATCCTCAATGGACTGTAAATACAGTGCGGTATCATGATGTTATAAAAAGATTTTTGAGATTTCTTTAAGATATGAGAATACATATGTATGTATGTATATGTATATTTTGGTTAATGTCCGAGTTATTGTAGAGGTCTATGCTATTTGATTCAGCTAGACAAATATTGAAAGTGTTCATGAAATTCAAGAGTTTCTTGAGAAGTTATGCCAAACCAAATTGTTTTGGTGCGGATTCAGATGTTGAAAAGCTGAGATGAACAACCCTATTATTAGGGGTTACGCTTAGTTTATACTTTGCGCTGAAATGTTTGTGCACAATACATGTACGAAGGATTGATCCCCTAAGTACCTTGAAGTCATTATAGTCGTATGACTATAAAAGTTAAAGTTGAAAGATTACTTATAACTGTGGACAAGGTTCGAGGTCATTAGACCCTCAGTTGAATGCTTGCACTCTAAATTCTGAGATGAACAACTCTTTTATTAGAGGTTACGCTTAGTTTATACTTTGCGCTGAAATGTTTGTGCACAATACATGTATAATAGGTTAATCACCTAGAGTACTTGCGGAGGGTGTTTTCAGTCTTTGTGATTGATAAACATTCTGTCAAAGAGGGTTTAAAGTGTGAAGAACTGGGGGTGAAGCACTATTAAACCTAGAGAATAGAGTTCATGGCCTTGTGACCCTCAGCATGATTTGGAATCTTTTATATTCATGAGTTATTCATACTACTTCCCAATTATTGAACAATTGTGGAAGATTCTTATTATTCTGCAAGATGGAAGTGAAAAAGGAAAATATTCCTTAGAAAGAAGTAAGTCGTATAATGCGACACTGAATGATCAGTATGTTGAATAAGTGAGAAAAGAGATTTTGAAGTGAGAAGGATATGAGTTATTAAAGAATAATGTGAAACATTTAATAGAAAATTTAATAATTGTATGAATTGTAGAATGATCTTTGTGGAAGAAGTGGTTATAGAACCTAAGGAATGAATGAAGTAGTGATGTAAAATCTACTTTGATAGAATGAATGAATAAAAATTAATTAATAAGATTTCGGGAAGAAATTCTTAGAAGAAAGGGTGAATGTAATATCCTGAGTGTTTATGATAGCGATTCCCGAGTGTTTATGATAACGATCCTTAGAAAAGGAAATGAATGGGTTAAAAGATATATAATACTCAAAATATAATTGAGTTCAAATGAAAGTTATGAAATGAAACCTAGAATTTGTTAGGTAATGAATGTAGTAGGAAATATAAAATCTATATTTAGATAAAATGATGAAAGATTTCTCTGAGTTATTTGTTTAATTTTTGTCTTCGATTCTGGGGACAGAATCTTTGTAAGTAGGGAAGATTGTAACGAATGAGTGGTTTGAATTGTGATTCTGGGGACAGAATCCTTATAAGTGGGGAATGATGTAACATTCCAAAATTTTAGAATTTTAAATGTAATTTATAAATATTTATTAAATTATATAAATATTTATTGGATGTGTTATTGATTAATACATATTTGCATTTGTTTAATTTGATTTAAGTTGGTTAATTATTTGTTAAATAATTAATTAATAAGTTAAGGAAATTATTATTATAGTGATATTTTAATTTGATGGATAATTAGTGGTATTGAGTTATGTGATTAAATAATTTAATTAATAAATTGTTATTTTAATTAATTAATTAAGTATGAAAACTTAATCAATTAGAAGTGTGACAAATAACTATATTATAAGTGGTTATTAAAATAAATTAAAGTAGTTTTAATATATTTTGCCAAACAAGCCTTAAATATATTAAGTCTTTAATTTTAAAGAGTTTTTGCCAAACGGAGCCTATGGCTTTTGGATTTTTAAATTTAATTTATTAATAATATAAATTAAATTAAACAAAATATAAATAATATATAATATATTTGGTAACTGATAGTTTAATAGGATCATTAGTATATGGCAGTTACGTTTGGGTTTTAAACATTTGAAAAGTGCGTTGGTTTTTAGTTTAGGTATTTTGTTTTTGGCTTAAGCCTAAGGAAAATAGAAGTTTGTCTGAGAAAAGTTCAGAGAGAGTTTGAGATAGAAAGGGATGTGATTCCCAAAACAAGTTCTAAGTTCGTCGAAGCTATTTGATTAATAAGTGTTGTCTGAGCAATTAAAAGGTATGTTGCATAATCTTTACACGTATATATGTTTTACAGTATAATGCTTAAAGTATGTATTCTTGAAATTCATTATGTATAAGGTTTTTACAAAAATTGTATGTAAGCCATGTTTTTATAATTGGTTATGATATTACATGTATTTGTAATTTAAACTAGCATATATATATATATATATATATATATATATATATATATATATATATATATATATATATATGTATGTATGTATGTATGTATGCATGCTAATTACGTATTAAAGGAATGGAATTTGTTTTTACAGTGAACACATGTGTTGTAGTGATTTGTAGGAGTACCATAATTATTAATTGATTTGTATGCTAATTATGAAATTGAACTGTGATTATATGAATTGAGTAAGAATTAAATAGGATATAGTTAGAATAAATCAAATTGTTTTCTAACTATGATCACAGTGCTTACTGTGTTTAACAAATATCAAACATGGAATTTTGTTTTAAAATATGGTTTTCAAGGAATTTAGTTTTCTGTGATTATTGTTTAGTAATTTAAACTAGTATATGCATGTTGGGTAGTGTGTATATGTGTAATTTATATAAGTTATACATGTTAACTGGGGTTAATTGCTATTAAAAATAAAGACAGTAGCTTTGTTCTGTTCTTCGTGGTTAGGTTCTGCAAGTTTCGGCGTCCCAGCGCCAAAATTCGCGCCCCAGTGCCAGAAGTTCACGCCCCAGCACTGAAATTCGCACCCCAGTGCCATTTTCGCTCCCCAGCACCACTGTATAGCCTAGTCCTCGCGCCCCAGTGCCGGATTTGTAGTCTGACATGGACAGTTTTGACCTCTTGTAGTAAAATAGCCATAACTTCTTCATACAAACTCCGATTGAGGTGATTCAAGATGATCTGGAACGAGGACGAGTAGACCTACAACTTTTGTTCTTTAAGGTTTTCAATTTGAGGTCATTAGGATGTGTCAAAATGGTCATCTTTAGGACTGTTGTGTTTTCAGAGGTAATCAGAGGGTGTCGGGCATGCACATATGCATGTGTAGTGCTCCTGACCATAAAAGATGATGTTCTAAGTTACAAAATATGAATAATAGTAAATATAATGATGCTTAGCATTAATATATGATATATTAGATGAGTTATAGAAGCATAGTAAGCATACACAAGAGAGGCAAATCGGGCGTGTGACGAATGAACGTCGAAACGTCGTGCCAAGTGTTAATGAACTTAAAAAGTGTTTCAATTCAATTGAAATGAATATTATAAGATATGGGGTGGATTTAATATAAAGCTAATAAGTAGTCCTAGCAAGACTTAAGCAGTTGAATGAACTGCGAATATGAAATACAGTGAGATATAAGTTGAAAGTTAACACAATTAAGTTGAACATTGTGTATTTATTAATAGGAAAGATTATGAGACATAGAGTAGAGTTTACATTACAATTACTATGTGTTGTTATGTGACTAATATTTGATGTGTATGATTATATAATTGCGTAGGGCACGTGAAGTGCAGATAGCTGTAAGCTGTTAAACTGTTATTGGTAAACAACGATCAAGGCAAGTCTTTCGGTTCCTATTTTTTACGTGGACTTGATGAAATATTTTAAATTGCATGATATGTTATGCATGTTAAAATCATGAAATGTTAAAGTCAATATATGACTGCATTGTTTTGACTAAGTAATGATGATTGAGTAAGGAACTCAATCTTTATATTTGTTATGTGAATTAAAAGCATATATGCCATGTTACTTTAATGAGGTGTATATCGAGCATGTTATTATGTGTTATGTGATGCATGAAAATTGTTAGACTTTACTGGGCTGTCGAGCTCATTCTTGCAAATAGCCACTTTTGCAGGTCAAGATTTTAAGGTAAAGATATGTGCTAAGTGAGTTATAGAGATCTACATTCACGAAGATTACTTATGTTTTATGAGAAATGTATTTCATATTTTGAACGTAATATGTTGTTAAATTGTAAGTTGAGCTATCCAATGTATATGGATATTTAGTTATGATGTAAGACTTTGTATAGTCATTTTGTTGTAACGATTCATGATATAAGATTGAATCAAAGAGATGTAGTGTAAAGGTTGCGATTCAGGGCAAGAAAGAAGGATATGTATAAACGTTTTAAATATTCCGCTATTTTAGTGTTTTTAATATCGAATAATGATGTAAAATTAGAGATTTAATGTATGGTTAACGACCGAAGTTGAGACTTTAAATTGTATGGATTTTGGGGTCGTTACAAATACTGTTGAACTACTCAGTAGTAAAAGTACAGTAATACGCGTTGTTGCATAGTAGCACACGGTATTGATTATTGATACTTATGTGATAAGTCACTCAGTTTTATTTTATTGATATTATTAATGTAATAAAACATAAAAATTTTTTATATAAAACAAAATATTTTTATAAAGTTATTCGTTTTATTAGGCTAATAACAAAATCTTTTTATATAAAACAGAATACTTTTATAAAATTATCTGTTTTATTAGACAATAATTAGAATATATTATATTTTATTATGCATAGTGTTTGCATAGTGCCTGCATAGTATTTACATAGTAAAATCTTTTATAAAGTTATTCGTTTTATTAGATTATAAATAGAATATATTATATTTTATTTAAAAAATTTTGCTTTAAATATGGACCGTCAGATTAAAGTAAATCAATCTCGACCGTTCATGAGTTAGTTACTATGCAGTCCATTTTTCTATAAATAGAAGCTCATTCCTTCATTATTCCTTACGAATTCACTGAAACTCTAGAGAGAGAAATTATAGAGAAGCTATAGAAAAGTATTCTGCTCCTTCCCTACTCTTATATTCAGTTTCTTTTACGGTAAGAGATATTATTTATTTTACTCGTAAGGGATATTATTTGTTGTACTCGTAAAGGGTATTCTTTCTTTCTTATTCATGAAGAGAACTTTTGTTATTCCATTCTTTATTATTCTGTTGGAATAACCTGTATACGCGGGCTACCCTATACTTGGTGAAATTCTTCTGTTATTACATTTTTATTATTCTGTTGGAACATCATGTATGCGTTTTACGCCGGACCTGGTTTCATTCTTTATTATTTTGTCGGAATATCATGTCTGTGCGTTTTACGTCGGACCTGGTTCCATTCTTTATTATTCTGTTGGAATATCCTGTCTGTGCGTTTTACACCGGACCAGGTTCCGTTATTTATTATTCTGTTGGAATAACCTTCCTGTGCGGTCTATCACATGCATGGTGATTTCTTTTGTTATTTCATTCTTTATTACACTCAGTTGGTTAAAACTTTGAATTCCATACTCCATGAAATTAGTGGAATATCCTTGATATTTGCGCTTCATCCAGTATCTTTTCATGTAAATATTCTTCTGAGCATTCTTAAATTTTACTTTATAAAGCAGTATCATATTGACAATTTGGACGTTATCAGTTCCTAGATAAATTAATTCTTGAACTTATTTTATTGAATTCTTATATCATTGTCATCATCCTCATGCTTATATTATGTTGAAAGTCATCTCTGGCCTGTAGTGCATAGATGGACTTGGTATGATTATGACCAGGAATTATTCGGTATAATCATGACCGTAATGTTACAAATGATGTGGTAAAAGTCCTCATTTGCCCGTAGTGCATTGATGGACAGTTTTTGATATGATTATGGCTATGGATTCTCTTTGGCCGTAGTGCATAGATGAATTATTTTATGGCATGATCAGGACCGTTGATGAAAATATGATTATCTTTAGCCGTAGTGCATGGATAATTTGTGGTCGTGATACTAAAGAATATCCTTGGCAGTAGTGCAGAGGTGATTCGATGATGTGGATTATTTATTAAGCTGAGTCCCAGCGATAAAAGTGATGAAAAACCTTTTAAATCATAGAAGATAGTAGATTTTATTCCCTACTTGACTCTTCTAATGGATTGTTTGTTCCGCTGCAGTTAAACTTGATGTTTGTTATATTTTATCAGTTTAACACTGTTGAAGACTAATGATAGTTTATTCTGCATTATCTTAGTCATAATATTTTTTACTGGGCTAGTTGAGCTCACCCTTTCTTTCACTGTTCTCTTCAGGAAATGAGAACGTAGCTAGGACTAGTCGGGGAACAGGGTGATGGTCCTAGATGGTGCATTAGTAGTCCTCACTATTCTGTGAAATAGTGTGATAATAATTGTAATGAGGACTCCTTTTGAGTTTGTATACTCTCTAGTAGACAATATTTGTATTCAAACTAACAGTTTATATTTTGTCGTATTGTACACGACAATTATATTATTAAGTTGTATTTGAATTCTGTACCATGTATCTGGCGACTCAAGATGGGTGATGTATACCTACTTTTGGGGGCATCACATATATGGTATCACGTGAATAAGAGTGATATTTTAGAAGGTTACAGGATTCACGTTTTGTTATGATTACCGTAAAATATTATATATATATATATATATATATAATATCCTTAATTATTTTATAATTAAAATAAAAAGTTTATTTTAATCTTAAAATAAAAAATTTATTTTAATATTAAAATAAAAGAGTTTATTTTAATTTTAAAATTAGATTTCATGATAACTAATTAGAGTTAGAATTGGATTCCATGATAACTAATTGGAGTTGAAATTGGATTCCATATTTCCTTAAATAAAGGAGTTTATTTAGATATGAAATAAGATTTCATATAATTCAAAATAAAAGAGATTATTTGTGAATAGGAAAGAGAATCTGTATTTCCTTAAATAAAGGAGTTTATTTGTGAATAGGAAAGAGAATCTGTATTCTTTTAATAAATAAATATTTTTTTTTACTTGGAATTGGATTCCATAATTAATTAAAATAAATGAATTTATTTTGATTAAAGATTTTGATTAAAATAAAATAGTTTATTTTATTCAAGATTGGATAAATTAAAATAAAAGAGATTTATTTTGATTTAAAATTTGGATTAAAATAAAAGAGTTTATTTTGATTCAAAATTAGATTTTATACTAACTAAATTTGCCCATTAAATGATATCAATATATATATTGAATGTTTATTATTCATGAGATGAATGTTATTTATTCATACATATGGTGATGTGTGTGATAATAAATGAGATTGATTATAGACTATTGACCAATGTGATTGAATTTTATTTTAGTTGGATGCATGAATGTATGAGTTTTATTAAATGGGGTCTGCGTACCTTATCTTCTCTAATTTTTTTTAATGTAAATTCTATTTCCCTTCTATGTACTTCCCCTTGACTGCTGATCAAGGTTTCTATTTATTTTAAATAGTTTTGTAATAGGAATAGTTAGAATTAATTTTGAAGAATTGGAGATCAAGGATCAAGGAGCGCTTGAAGACCCGTTTGTAATGAAGCTCGGGTTTAAATGTAGTAGTTATATTTAAATATTAATTCTTGCACCCCTAGAATTTGACCTTTTGGTTCACTTGGTGGCTCTAGTGAACCAAACTAGAATAAAAGTCCATAATCAATCCAGGTAAAATATAGTATTCTATATGTGCATGCTTATACTATATATATTTTATATTATGCAAACATGTTTCGCATGTTAATTAATATGACACGTATTTTATATATATATGTGCATGCACGCTAAACAAGATGAGACAAATTAATAACAAACCCCTCAAATATTTTATATTAAGTTGTAACGTTCAAAGATATTTGAAATATCGAACGTCACCTTCTAGCATGATAGAAACAATAGAGTATTGAATATTTAATATGAGTTTATTGTGCATACACAAGGCAAGTATTAAATATTTAAGATGTTGTTTTTATTACATATGATGTTTATAAGGAATTGAACATTACTGCTTTGTTGTGCACACACAAGGGCTGTAGTTTTCTCTTCACTTATATGAAAATGCTGGGTCTGACTTAACTTAGATCATTTTAGTTCGGATGCACACACACTTGACTATTATGATCTAAGAGGCAAAATACAAGGAGTTGCATAGTTGATGTAATTGACAAAGAGTTGTCTATCTATTTATTTATATATAGTTTATTGTGCACACACAAGGCTATATACATTTGAAATGAGATCCTTATTCTCACTAGCATATCTTTAATTAGATATTACCGAACTATATATATTGAGGTAATATAGTTTAAAGAAAATAGTGGGAGATACCAATTTAAAATAAGACCTAATTTATTTTGGTAATTAATAAAAGAATGTATGCTAAAATATTGTTAATTACAAATTCATTTACAGAATTTTACAATGTCTAAATTACTATCAATGCGAAGCATATTAGATGCTATTTAACCGTGCCGAATTAAACGGATTGGTTAAGGAAATTGAGAATAGTTCTCACTGCTGAAAAGCTATCTTATGTCCTTAATACGCATATCCCTGCAATGGTTGTAGACAATGCCTCTGAGGAAAAGATTGCTACTTTTAGAAAGTGGCAAGATGATGCACAGTTGGCTCAATGCATCATGCTCGCATCCATGAGTAACGAGCTTCAGCGTCAGCATGAAACTATGGATGCTCTTACTATATTCCTGAACATCAAGTAGTTGATGGTGAGGAAAGTAGGACTAATAGATATTAGATATCTAAGAAGATCTTCCGATCTAGAATAACCGATGTCACTACGGTACAAATAAAAGTCCTAAGCATTATCAATTTGATTGATCAATTAGGATAACAGGTTTTGTCATGGATGGAGAGTTGAACCATGATTTGATCTTGCACTCACTCCCGGACTCCTTTCACAATTGTTGTGAATTTTTCTTATGAACAAGCTAGATATTAGCTTCGCTGATTTGCTTAATATGCTAAAAAATATTGAGAGTCACTTTCCAACCAAGAAAGACCAAGTCTTACTGGTAGGGGCCAAATGATCTTCTAAAAAGAAGAACAATTCAAAGAAGGTAAATAAAAAAAAAGGCAAAAACAAAGGATAATAAGAACAAAACTGATATGGATAGCAAAGGAGTTTGCTTCCACTGCAATAAGCTTGGACACTGGAAAGAAACTGCAAGAAGCATCTTGCAGAGGCTAACCAGAAGAAGCTTGGTAAAGTTTCGGTTACAAATACAATTTTGTTCATGATTTAAAATACATTTTTCTTTAAGTCAAGATACTACTTGGGTATTGGATACCGACTTTGGTTATCATAAATATCGATTTATAAAGGGACCAAGCAGAAGTAAAAAGTTAAACAAAGATAAGTAATCCTATGTGTGGGAAATGAAGCAAAGGTTGCTGCATTAGCCATAGAAACTTATAGTTTAGCATTGCCTACGGGAAAACCTATTAAGTTAATAAGTTGTTATTGTATTCCAGTTCTCATTAGAAACATTATTTTTATTTTGTTGTTAGACAAAGAAATCTTTGGTATTATATTTAAAAATAATTGTTGTTCTATTTATAATAATAATGTTTTGAATAAAACTAAAATATTACTTAATAGATTTTGTATACTTGACTTACGTAAAAAATTATTTTGCAAGTTGAACAAACTAGTATAAAAAAGGAGATGATCATTCAAAGAGTTGAATGTTTGTATTTGATGAAATACAAGTGTGAATTATTTAAAAGGTTCAAAGAATTTAAAAGTGAAATTAATTGAAAAAGTATTAGAATTCATTGATTAGATCAAGGAATGAATGCTTGTGCAATGAGTTTCTAGATCATCTCAAATGGTTTTCTCATAATGGATGCCTCCCGATACGTAATAATTGATTGATGTATCTGAAAGGAAAAATCGTACCTTATTGGACATGGTGCGGTCCATAGTGATTTTACCGACATTCCAGTATCTTTCAAGGATAATGTCCTTGAAATGGTTGCATATCTATGGAAAAGGTAACCTCAAAATTTCCCCAAGACTCTATAAGAGTTATGGACAGGGAGGATTCCTAATCTTAAGTATGTTAAGATAAGGGGTTGTCCAGCTTATGTGAAAAGGGTTTCAAAGGATAAGCTTGGGACAAGATTTGATAAGTGTAAATTTGTGGGACATCCTAAAGTAAGTTTAGGGTATATGTTCTATAATCTTACTTAGCAAAAGGTGTTTATTGCGAAATACGTTACCTTCTAAGATAAAGGTGTTTATCATTAAAAGGGCTAGTGGGAGGATAATAGATCTTAAAGAGTTCAAGAACCACAAAATACTATAAGTCAAATAAGAGGAAACTGTAGATAGACCTATTGTACCACAACCGAATCGTAAATCTGGAATAGTACCGAAGATACCTAGGAGGTATGGATTCATCATAAATGATGATGATGAGGTACACATTATAGAAGATGATGATTCAGTTACATATGATGAGGTAAGAGTTGTAGACACTCAGAGAAATGGATTGAAGCAAGCTTCTCAAATATGGAACATTCGTTTTGATGAGATAATCAAAAGAGTTTGATTTTATCACAAATAAGAATGAACCTAGTGTGTACAAAAGGGTCAGTGGGAGCGCTGTGATATTCCTAGTATTATATGTTGATATACTACAGATAAGGAATAACATACCAATGCTATAATCATTAAAGATAAAGTTGTCTAAACATTCCTCCATAAATAATTTGAGAAAAGTATCTTAATTGGGGATAAAATCTATATAGATAGATTCCAGAGGATGCTCGACTTAACCCAAGGAACATAAAAGAGATGTCGTTTAGCATGACAAACTCCAAGAGATGTCTCATGTTGATAAGCCCTTGAGTGTATCTCTCTTAATAGTCCCCATAAACTCATAAAAGAGAGATTGCATGAGTAACCATCATGTATGCAATGAAATGTACGAGACCTGATGTTGATCAGTCATATTCTGGAGAAGTTCACTATGAGTCAGTGAAAAATATCTTAAAGTACTTAACCGGCACTAAGGATGTGATCATGTTTATGGTGGGTCTAAATTAAAACTAGAGGTCTTAACAGACTCAAGTTTTTCAGACAGACCAAGACGACAAAAAATCTACTTTAAGGTAAAGGGTTACCTTAAACAGTGGTGCAGTGAATTGAAAAGGTTCCAAACAGCAAAGAGTTACTGGTTTAGTGATAAAGACGGTATATAGCTATAAATGAAGCTGCAAGTTGATTGTTTGGATGAAAAGTTCATTACAGAACTAGGAATAGTTCCTAAGTCTCATCTTAGATCTAAACATGTGTTATGGCACTTTCATTTGATTATAGGAATCATTAAAAGATGGGAAATCACTATAGAGATAGTGGACTCTCAAGAACAACATTACATATCCATTAACTAAAGCTTATCCAACAGCAGGATAATCGTCACTTAGAGAAGAAGGGTATGAGATACCATGGCGATTGACTTTAGTGCAAGTGGGAGATTGAAAGTAGTATGCACACAAGCCATTCATATTTAATGATAAAGCATATACTTTATAACAATCTTATTCATTTATTAATAAAAAGTATTAATTTATTAAAGGTTTTTAAATTATCTACATGATGCTGTTTTATAATATGTGATAAATCCATAGTTTTAAGCAATACTTTTAGAATAATGATGATGATCATTCTAATGAGATCTAAATTCTTAGAAATCTTAAAACTAAAATAGCTCCCAATCGTTGGATTACTAAATTGGGGATTAGTGAATCCGGATAGATTGGTACATATATTACTTGCTCATTGGATGAGGATTGTTGATCTCATGATCATTTATGTGGAGACACTAAAGCAAGTATGTAGGTGCTTATTAGAGAATAAGTTCACTAAACGTGGCTCGCTAAGGAATACCTAATAGAGTTTTATTTGCCTATCAATAGGAATTCCTGTAGTGATAGTAGTAGAAGTGATCCTTGGACTTGAGATCATCATAATATCTTGTGTATGATGAGTTATACTTTGACTTATTCCTTAAGACCCTTAGGGTATATTAAAGGGTATGTTTGGGTATAATAAGTTGTACATGGAGATAATGTATGATCAATAAAGAATCTACCGCTTCTAGTAAAAGAAGAGAAATGTTCTATGTGATTCAATAAATGACAACCTAGTAGTCCTTGGCCAAGACAGAATGAAATTAGAAAGGAGTTTCTAATTTGTATTATTTGGAGTTGTGCATTTAAGAGTCGAAATACATATAATTAAATAAAATATGACTTGATAGTAATTCCATGTCTTATATTTAATTGGGACATTGTATGGTAGAAGGATTGAATTGTACAGTAACTATTTACTCAAAGGTTCTTTTATGATTAATGTTGAAATCTTTATTATCTGAAAAGTCGTTGATCGCTAGGGAGGCCTATCCCTATTGTAGAATAAATATTATTTATTTAAATAAATTAATAGTTTAATTTATTTATTTAAATAAGATTAGAATTGTTCTAATTGATTTATTCACAACCGGTTTAATATGGAGAACCTAAAGGGTCACACCATAAAAGGAAGAATAATTATTTAAGAAGTTAATGGCATAATCGTAATAATAAGTTAAGTATATTTAATTTAATCTATGGTGATAGAATAAATTAAATAGCTTAATATTTATTATTTAATATTTTAGAAATATTAAATATAAATTAATAAGAGGAGTCTTATTATTATTATTACTATTATTATTATTTAATTCCTAAAGGAGTTTGAGAATTAATTAATAAAAGTACTCTCATATATCCTAATAAGATTAAGAGGCTAATTAATTAAAAGAGTTTAATTAATTACTCCTAATGAGATTGGGAGCCTAATTAATTAAATGATTTAATTAATTAAAATAAAACTCAATTCCTTAATTGTTAAGGAGGGTTGCCCATATCTATAAATAAGAGGAGTCTTATTATGGGTGATTGAGTTGTTGTTGACTTTTTCACAATATACGTAATTTCAATAGTTGGGAGAGTACGCTCTTTTACTATGAGAGATAGAAAAACTAGGGTTTTACCAAATACCCATCTTCTTGAATCCTTCTTCTTCCTTGGTGGATCACCTCTAGAGGCCAAACACTTGGGTGGCTAACGTTAATCAAAGGAAGGAACCAAACTCGGTGGATTCAAGTTGAACACGAAAAGGATTGGAGGTGAACTTGTACCTGAGGAAGCTCAAATCTTCAAGGGTACAATTCTTATTCTTTATCTTTTCGTTTAATTAATAATTATGCATAAAAGATGATCTGGGTATATGATTTGTAAAATTTTAAAACTCTAATTTTTCACGTTTTCGCTTATTTTGTGCAATTTGATTGCGTTCATGAATCTTACAAACCTAACAGTATTAAGGGATGATTAATTTATGTTTAAGTTTAATTATTGGAATGTGTAGTAATGGTCACGAAACCTTGGGACAAGAATATTTATGTTATAACAATATAAAATATTCTATTATTTCGTTGTTGATGATTTTTATATGATATTAGAATTAGCACGTGATGTACCCGATTCGAGATATGAGTGTTTGAATTTGGGGGTGTCACAAGTTGGTATCAAAGCATTAGGTTATAAACCTTAGGAGCTAGAATCCTTATACTATAACCTTAGAAGGATCTAGAGAATAATAGGAGATAAAACTCATGTAGATTTTTCTTAGAGAGTTAGTGGCATTATGAAATATATTTTCATTCCATACTATGAATTTATGTTCTAATGGAGTTTATTGTTTGTTTGTCTTATGTTTGTGGTTATAGGATGTTAAACTTGGGAGGACCCAGTAGAGCGACAGAGGAGGAGCCACGTGTCATACACGTGGTGTATGAGGCACTGTTGATAGCTAAGCCCATTTTGACGGTGGCCCCTATCGACGATGAAGATGAGGAGGAGGAGATGGAGCCAGATCCCGTAAAGTCGGATCCTGAGGAAGAACCCATGGAGGATGAGCCCATGGAAGATTCTGATGAGGCTACATTCGAGGACCAGATGTTGGGGGAATATAAGGAGCGGATTTTGGAATTTGAATGTCGCGTCAAGAAACTAGAGACCTAGGCTCAGGAGAGAGAAATCGAGATGCAAAAGTTGAGGAATAAAGACCATAAGAGGAAACTGGAGATGCAGGAGATGGAGGTAGAACTTGTATATCGCAAGGAAGCAGGTATACAGATGGAAACCATTTTTCACTGTTCGATATCCATAAATATGGAATTGGTGGGTAAGATAAAGGAGTCCAAGCAAAGGGAGTTGAGTGAGAAAGCTGAGAAAGAGGCTTTTCGTACTCAGCTTGACCTATAGAGCAGGAGACCTGGAAGATGAAGTGAGGTGTAAGAGGAGGAAAATGAACAAGATGGGCTATGCTTTTTGCAAGGCCATAGACAGATTGATTAATGGTGTATACCATTACCCAGCAGAGCAGGGACAGACCCGACACACCATAAGCAGGGACTTGGTGGCGCACATAACTCAAGTGGAATACAAGAGTGATGTGGATCGCGAAATGTTAGATTGAGGTCTAGATATTAGTAGTCTAGTAGCAGTAGTTGGTATTTATCTATGATCTGTTGTGGTAATCCCAATCTTTTGTGTGAGATATGGGATAGTTTATTTAAACCCCAAACTTTTGTAAAATGTTAGAGGGGTAGTATGTTAGTGCTTCCCCACTTTTATAATACTAGGGGATATATGTTAACATTTATAGCAGTATGTTATAGGTCAACCACACTTGATGTAATGATTGGGTATATGAATATAAATGTTCTTATTTCAAAAATCGTGTCATAAAATTTTGTTCCCTTTTTGCATTAAAGAAATACTTAATTAATATAATTAGATAATACGGATGAAATTTTGTGATTCAGAAAATGCCGCCCAGGCGCAGACTAATAGCACCAGAAGAATAGATCAATAGCGGGAGGGAATAAGTAGACCCTATCCAACGACTAGTAGACTTGCTAGGAGAAGCCCTGCGGGGAAGAAAAATTGAACCAGTACAACCCAATCCCTAAACGGTTCCAGTTACGAACTTTAAATGATTTTAGGAGCGTAGGACCTCCAGAATTTGTGGGTACTATCGATCTTATCGTGGCACAGACATGGATCAAAGAGATGGAGAAAGCCTTTGCCATTGCTCATGTGGGTGAAGATCAAAAGACTGTATTCTCTATGTACATGATGAAGGATAAAGCAAACTACTGGTGGGAAGCCAATCAACAGAGAGCGGGAGAAGGGACTATAACCTGGGAAAGGTTTAAGACCATGTTCTTCGACAATTATTTCCCGAAGAACATGAAGAATAGGATGGAGGTGAAGTTTCTAGAACTAAAATAAAGGGAGATAACGGTGGCGCAATATGCGGCCAAGTTCAACGAGCTTGCACGATTTACAACGCACTAAGTAGATATTGAAGAGAGGAAAGCTAGACGCTTCGAGCTTGGACTGAAACATTGGTTGTTCAACAAGGTGTCGGTCTTTCAAATCGACTCGTTCGCCACGTTTTTGGGAAAGATGATCATTCCTGAGGGAGGTAGCGAGTCGTTGAGCCAATACAACACAGAAAAGAAGAATAAGAATACTGGGGGAGAAACTCGTGGAGGGAGTAGCAATGGTGGAAGCAATCAGGGAAAGAGGAAATGGGATAACAACAACAACCCCAGCAATAATAACAATCGAAACATCTTCCAGTCAGGAAGTTATCAAGGAGGTTTTGGAAAAGAAGTGAAGCTTGCTCGAAATATGGGAAGACCCATCAAGGGGAGTACTGGAAAGGGCACAGTGTCTGCTATAACTGCAGTCAGGAAGGGAACATTTCACCCAACTGTCCAAAGTCAAAAAAGATCAAAGAATGTTTCACTTGTGGCTCAACTGAGCATCAAATGAAAGACTGTCCAAAGAAGGGGAGCAGAGGAGGAAGCAGCCAACAGGGAGGAGGCAGCAAGCTGATGATCGGTGGACCAACGCAATCCAATCGACCGACTGCCCAAACCTTTAACATGACTGTCCAGGACGTAGTAGCTGCGAAGGACGTGGTGTCAGGTATTACCCAAATCAATAATATAAATGCTTATGTATTATTTGATTCGGGTGCTACCTGTTCATTTGTGTCTGAAGAATTTTCTAGATGACTAAACATACCCCAAGAACTCTTAAAAAATTCGTTGAATATAGAGATTGCGAATAAGGAAGTAATTCTCGTAGAGTTCGTTTGCCAAACCTGTTATGCAAACATTAGAGGTCACGAACTAAGCGTAGATTTGGTTCCTATAAGACTAGGAGAGTTTAATGTGATATTAGGAATGAATTGGTTATCCAGCCATGCTGTAATAATTAACTGTCAAAAGAAAAATGTGATCTTTCAGACTTCAAATCAGTCTAAGGTAGTGTTTTATGGTAGCTCATCGCTTATACAATCGTGTTACCTTACGATGATGCAGGTCAAGAAATTATTAAAGAAATGATGTATAGGTTATTTAGCCTATATTATGGATACTCAGAAACAAGGAGTAGAAATGAAAAATATATTGGTAGTGAAAGATTTTCAAGACGTGTTTCCAGACGATGTACCTAGCGTTTCGCCAGACAGAGAAATTGAATTCGTGATAGACTTAGCACCGAGAACTGCACCAATTTTAAAAGCACCATATCGTATGACACCAGTAGAAATGAAGGAATTGATGATACAATTGCAAGAATTTTTGGATAAAGGATATATTCGGCCGAGTGTGTCTCCATGGGGAGCACTGGTATTATTTTTCAAAAAGAAGGATGAATCGATGAGGCTCTGTATTGACTATCGAGAGTTAAACAGAGTAACAGAATAGATATTTGTTGCCGAGAATAGACGACCTTTTCGATCAACTGAAGTGAGCGAAGTGTTTTTCCAAGATAGATTTACGAATAGGTTATCATTAGTTGAAAGTACGAAAGGAAGACATACCAAAGACGGTGTTCTGAACCCGCTATGGATATTACGAATTTCTAGTAATGTCATTCGAGTTGACTAATGCTCGGACAACATTCATGGACTTGATGAACCGAGTTTTCAAGCCATACTTAGATAAGTTCATAGTAGTATTTATCGACGATATTTTGATTTATTCGAAGACCAAGGAAGAACACACCGAATATCTGAAGATGGTATTGAAAGCATTGAGAAGGGAAAAGATGTATGCAAAATTTTTGAAATGTACATTTTGGATGGAGAAGGTTTAATTTTTAGGACATGTGATAGATCAAAATGGAATTTCAGTGGATCCTGTAAAAGTGGAGGCGGTAAGTAACTGGGAACAACCGAAGACGCCAACAGAAGTAAAAAGTTTTCTATGATTAGCTGGGTACTATCGAAGATTCATCTAAGATTTTTCTAAGATAGCAACCCCGCTGACTAATCTAACGAGGAAGGCAGTGAAGTTCGTGTGGACAGACAAATGTGAAGAGTGTAAGACCCCAACTTTTATAAATAAAGATGAATTTTCTATAAATATTATTTTTGAATATTATGGAGTTAATTTGATATAATGTTATAGTTGTGGGTAATATTTATAAATTTTGCAAAGTACGCAAGTTGTTATATAATATTCGATTGCTCGGGGAATATTCGTTTTAACAGGGAATATTCATACAACGGCACAATCATTGGTGGACCCCACAACGGAATTATTGTCGGATTGAAAAAACGACAAAAATATTTTATTAAAAATAATGGCAGAAGTTTTACCATTGATACTGTTAAACTACTCGGTAGTAAAAGTACAGTAATACGTGTAGTTTCATAGTAGCACACGGTATTGATTATTAATGCTTATGTGAGAAGTCACTCAGTTTGATTCAATTATTGTCAATTAATAATATGAATTATTTAGCGATAATGAAGTTTTATTTTATTTGTATTATTAACGTAATAAAATAGAAACATCTTTTTATATAAAACAGAATACTTTATTAAAGTTATTCTATAAATAGAATATATTATATTTTATTTAAAATATTTTTCTTTAAATATGGACCGTCAGATTAAAGTAATCAATCTGGACCGTTCATGGATTAGTTACTATGCATTCTATTTTTCTATAAATAGCAGCTCATTCCTTCATTATTTCTTACGAATTCACTGAACTCTAGAGAGAGAAACTATAGAGAGAGAAGAAAAGTATTATGCTACTTACCTACTTCCTTATTTTAGATCTTCTTTAAAACGGTAAGGGGTATTATTCTTTCTTATTCATGAAGAGAACTGTTGTGTTTCCATTATTTATTATTCTGTTGGAATAACCTGTATACGCGGTCTACCCTATACTTGGTGACATTCTTCTATTATTCTATTGGAACATCATGTCTGTGTATTTTACACTAGACCTAGTTCCGTCTTTATTATTATTCTGTTGGAATATCTTGTCTGTGTGTTTTACACCAGACCTGGTTCCGTCTTTATTATTATTCTGTTGGAATATCCTGTCTGTGTGTTTTACACTGGACTTGGTTCCGTCTTTATTATTATTCTATTGGAACATCCTGTCTGTGTGTTTTACACCGGACCTGGTTCCGTCTTTATTATTATTCTGTTGGAATATCCTGTCAGTGCGTTTTACGTCGGACCTGGTTCTATTAGTTATTATTCTGTTGGAATAACCTGTCTGTGCGGTCTATCGCATTCATGGTGATTTCTTTAGTTATTCCATTCTTTATTATACTCAGTTGGTTAAGTTTTGACTTCTATACTCCATGAAATTTGTGGAATATCCTTGATAATTGCGTTTCATCCAGTATCTTTTCATGAAAATATTATTCTAAGCATTCTTGAATTTTACTCCACAAAGCAGTATCATGTTGACAATTTGGACGTTGTTAATTCTTGGATAAATTAATTCTTGAACTTGTTTTATTGAATTCTTATATCATTGTCATGATCCTCATGTTTATAAAATGTTGAAAGTCATCTGTGGCCTGTAGTGCATAGATGGACTTGGTATGATTATGACCAGGGATTATTCGGTGTAATCATGACCGTAATATTACAAATGATGTGGTAAAAGTCATCATTGGTCGTAGTGCATTGATGGACAGTTGTTGGCATGATCATGACCATTAATAAATACACGAATATCCTTGGCCGTAGTGCAGGGGTGATTGGATGATGTGGATTATTTTATTAAGCTGAGTCCCAGCGATAACAGTGTTGAAAAACCTTTTAAATCATAGAAGATAGTAGATTTTATTTTCTACTTGTTCCGCTGCAGTTAAACTTGATGTTCGTTATATTTTATCAGTTTAACACTGTTGAAGGCTAATGATAATTTATTCTGCATTATCTTAGTCATAATATTTCTTACTGGGCTAGTTGAGCTCACCCTTTCTTTCACTGTTCTCTTCAAGAAATGAGAATATAGCTGGGACGAGTCGGGGAACGGAGTGATGAACCAGATGATAGTATTAGTAGTCCTCACTATTCTATTAAATAGTGTGATAATAATTATAATGAGGACTCCTTTTGAGTTTGTATAGTCTTCAGTAGACAATAATTGTATTTAAACTCACAGTTATGTTTTGTCGTATTGTACACGACAGTTGTATTAGTAAGTTGTATTTGTATTCTGTACCATGTATCTGACGACCCAAGATGGGTGATGTATACCTAATTTTGGGGGCGTCACAGTTGGTATCAGAGCTTAGGGATATGATCCCTGGCTAAGATGTGAGAATAGAACTAGGAGGGGAGAGACGGGGAATTCCTTCGCTAGTATGACCTACCTAAGTTTATTTGCATGGTATTTAATTGGTCGGTCAGAATATAAGGATAATATATGACATATCAATTAACTTTTGTTTTGTGGCAGTATCTGAAAATGACATCCGAGAATGTTGAGAATAGCAATGGAGCACAAGCGACTGTTGATTCACCACATATCAATAATCGGGATAATGTGCATCAGGAAGGCGACAATCCTCATGTAAACAACAATACTGACCAAATGATAAATGATGGAATGTTCAGAAGCTTTATACAGTTCATACAACAGCAAGCGAGAGCGGCTCCTGTTCAAAATGTAGGTGGAAACACTGAAAACTCTCGGACGGTCACCGCTAAACAGTTCAAGGAGTTGGGACCACCGGAGTTTAAGGGAGAGCCAAAACCACTTATAGCGGAAACATGGATAAAGCAGATCACCAAGATATTTGATGTCTTGGGATGCTCCAAGGAGCAAAAGGTTCCCTTTGCCGCCTTTATATTGCGAGGAGAGGCAGATTACTGGTGGGAATCGATTAAGCGTACTCAACCTGCCGCACTGAAGATGTCTTGGGAGAAGTTCCAAGAGCTGTTCAATGACAAATACTTTCCCGAAAGTATTTGACACATGAAGGAGGTGGAGTTCATCAAATTGGAGCAGAATAATATGACCGTGTCGCAGTATGAGGCTAAATTTGCTGAGTTGTCCCGGTTTACGTCCCACTTGGTGGATAATGAAGAGCGAATGACACGAATGTTTTTGCGAGGTTTGAAACCTGAGATACGTCAACATCTTATTTCTCATAAACTGTGTTTGTATTCAAATGTTGTGAATAGGGCTCAGTTAGTGGAGCGCGATAACGAGTCAACGCAACCAAAAGAGAGCAGTCGACAAAATGATAATACCAGTGAGAGCAGTCATCGAAGCGATGACAACAAGCGTGGTGGGAATCAACAGGCCAGAAATGGTAACCACTTCGGTGGTAATCAGGACCAAAATAATAAGAATGGTCATTTCAAGAAGAGGAGATTTAACAATGATGGAAAGACGTCATCACCAGCACCCGTTGTTAAGGAAGGAGAACGACCACCTATCATATGTTTCAAATGCGGAAGGGAGGGGCACATCAGTCCAAACTGCGTGATGCCGTCTAAAGCATGTTATAATTGTGGAAGAGAAGGTTATTTAGCTCGATTTTGTCGTTTACCAAAAATAAGTTCAGCCAGGATGGAGGCACCAAAGGCCGTCCCAAAAAAGTCAAAACCGGTAGTGCAAGGGAGAGCGTTTGTTGTGACCTCCCAAAAAGTAAGGAACCCGAATGAGGTCATCACGGGTAAGCTTATCATAAACTCTAACGAAGTCTATACTTTATTTGATACCGGTTCTACCCATTCTTTTATTTCTCCTACTTGCGCTCATCGATTAAATTTGACTCCGGAGAAATTAGACTTTGACTTATCTGTTGAAACACTATTGGGAGAAACTTTCATTACATCCACGGTTTATAAGTCTTTTTTGGTTCAAGTTGGTACCCGCACATTACCTGTCGATCTGATTTCATTAAAAATACTTGCATTTGATGTGATTCTAGGGATTGATTGGTTAACTACTCATCATGCAAAAATTGATTGTTTTCGTAAGGTTGTTAGCTTTCATATTCCTAATCGACCTATTATGCGAATTCAAGCAACCAAACCATTAAAATCAATCGCTGTCATCTCAAGCCATAAAGCTATTCGTTTATTGAAAAATGGATGTCAAGCTTTCTTAGCTCATGTCACGGATCTAAACAAAAATACGTCAGTTTTGAATGATATTTCTATTGTTAATAAATTCCCTGACGTATTCCCTGAAGAACTTCCTGGCCTACCCCCAGAGCGTGAAATTGAATTTTGTATCGACCTTGAACCAGGTACAAAACCCATTTCCAAAGCCCCATATCGAATGGCTCCTATTGAACTTCAGGAGTTAAATATCCAACTGCAGGAATTGTTAGACATTGGCTTTATTCGTCCTAGTACTTCTCCTTGGGGTGCTCCTGTTCTATTTGTGAAGAAGAAAGATGGAAGTATGCGACTCTGTATTGATTATCGGGAGTTGAATCATGTCACCATCAAAAATAGATACCCATTGCCACGTATTGATGACCTGTTTGACCAGTTACAAGGAGCACAATTCTTTTCAAAGATCGATCTTCGTTCTGGATATCATCAGCTGAAGGTTAGAACTAAGGATATTCCAAAGACGGCTTTCAGAACTCGGTACGGGCATTATGAATTCCTTGTCATGTCCTTTGGATTGACTAATGCTCCTGCTGCCTTCATGGATATGATGAATCGGGTATTCAAGGAATATTTGGATCACTTTGTGGTCGTCTTTATTGATGACATCCTTATTTATTCCAAAAGTCGTGAAGATCATGAGCAACACATGAGGCTGGTACTCCAAAAGCTTCGTGAATACAAGCTTTATGCCAAGTTGAAGAAATGCGAGTTCTGGCTGGAGGAGGTAGCATTCCTTGGGCACGTAGTATCAAGTCATGGAATATCTGTTGACCCGACAAAGATTAAAGCTATTCAAAGCTGGGAGCAACCTAAATCAGTAACCGAAGTACGTAGCTTTCTCGGTTTAGCTGGTTATTATCGGAGATTTGTGGAAGGATTTTCTCGAATCGCTACTCCACTAACTCAGCTGACTCGGAAAGATACAAAGTTCTGTTGGAGCGAAGAATGTGATAAGAGTTTTCAAGAACTCAAGAGGAGACTCATTTCAGTACCTGTTCTAACAATACTATCTGGCTCGGAGGAATTTGTCATCTACAGTGATGCTTCGAGCAAAGGGTTGGGATGCGTTCTCATGCAACATGGAAAAGTCATAGCCTATGCATCAAGACAACTCAAGAAATATGAGAGGAATTATCCTACTCATGATCTAGAGTTGGCAACTGTTATCTTTGCACTTAAAATTTGGAGGCATTACTTGTATGGGGAGAAGGTGGAGATCTTTACGGATCATAAAAGCCTCAAATATTTTTTCACTCAAAAGGAACTCAACATGCGACAACGACGTTGGCTTAAACTGTTGAAAGATTATGATCATACCATTCAATACCATCCTGGAAAAGCGAACGTGGTAGCTGACACATTAAGTAGAAGATAATATGCAAGTACGAGTGCGATATTGTCAACACAAAGGCCCATTTTGTGTGACTTGCAAAGGATGGAGATAGAGTTAAAGACTCCAGGGACCCATGTGATGATGGAGAATATACGAGTAGAACTGACTTTAATCGATAAAGTTAAAGCTGCTCAAGCTACAGACCTGGAGCTGATGCGTATGAGGAAGAAAGTGCAAGAAGGTGCTATGCCGGAAGCAAGAATCGAGAAGAAGGAATACTTCGAGTCAACTCCAGACTTTGTGTTCCTAACGACCCTGATTTAAAGTATGAAATCATGATGGAGGCGCACAACACAGCGTTTGCAATCCATCCTGGGAGTACCAAAATGTATCATGATCTTCGTCATACATTTTGGTGGAGCAATATGAAGCGAGAGATAGCGCTATTTATCTAAAGGTGTCTAACTTGTCAACGAGTCAAGGTGGAGCATCAAGTACCAAAAGGTCCATTACAACCACTTGAAATTCCAAAATGGAAGTGGGAGCACATTACCATGGATTTTATTACCAGTCTTCCTAAGGTTTCTCAAGAAATTGATGCGATTTGGGTCATTGTTGATAGATTGACCAAGTCTGCTCATTTTTTACCGATACAAGAAACTTATACACTTGAACGTCTTACTCGTATGTGCATAAATGAGATTGTAAGACTGCATGGTATGCCAGTATCCATAGTATCTGACCGAGTGTTGAAAAACCTTTTAAATCATAGAAGATAGTAGATTTTATTTTCTACTTGACTCTTTTAATGGATTGCTTATTCCGCTGCAGTTAAACTTGATGTTCGTTATATTTTATCAGTTTAACACTGTTGAAGGCTAATGATAATTTATTCTGCATTATCTTAGTCATAATATTTCTTACTGGGCTAGTTGAGCTCACCCTTTCTTTCACTGTTCTCTTCAGGAAATGAGAATATAGCTGGGACGAGTCGGGGAACGGAGTGATGAACCAGATGATAGTATTAGTAGTCCTCACTATTCTATTAAATAGTGTGATAATAATTGTAATGAGGACTCCTTTTGAGTTTGTATAGTCTCTAGTAGACAATAATTGTATTCAAACTCACATTTATATTTTGTCGTATTGTACACGACAGTTGTATTAGTAAGTTGTATTTGTATTCTGTACCATGTATCTGACGACTCAAGATGGGTGATGTATACCTAATTTTGGGAGCGTCACAAAGAGAGTTTCCAAGAGTTAAAGAGGAGGTTAAGCGAGGCGCCTGTATTATTATTACCAGATGATACGGAAGGATTTGTGGTGTATAGTTATGCGTCACATAGAGGACTTGACTATGTGCTAATGCAGTATGAAAAGGTCATTGCGTATGTGTCACGATAGTTGAAAGATTATAAAAAATGATACCCTACCAATGACTTAGAGTTAGCGGCGGTAGTTTTTGTGTTGAAGATTTGGAGAAATTATTTATATGGAGAAAAATGTGATATATACATGGACCACAATAGTCTGAAATATATCTTCACACAGAAGGAGTTGAACATGCGACAAAGAAGGTGGTTGGAATTAATCAAGGATTACGAATGCGAAATTCTTTATCACCCAGGAAAAGTAAACGTAGTAGCCGTCGCTTTGAGCAGAAAAGGAAGGGAGAAGTTATTCAGATTGACAACTCAAGAGGAGTTAATAAGACAAATGGAAAGGTTGGAAATAGAAGTGGAGGAACCGAAAGAAGTAGAAGTAAAATTATTCGTAATGAAAGCTCACCCGACGTTATTGGATATAATAAAGGAAGCACAAGAGAAAGACGGAGAATGCGAGAAGATAAGGAAGAGAATAGCAGGAAATGAAGGAGAAAAATTCAGATTGGATAAGGACAGTATAATTAGGTTCGAAGGTCGAGTGTGGGTGCTTGCCGTAACTGAATTAAGAGAGGAGATTTTGCACGAGGCACATAATACAACATATTTTGTTCGCCCAGGAGGCACAAAAATTTATCGAGATCTTCAAAAACACTTTTGGTGGCCCAAACTGAAATAAGAGGTTGCAGAGTGTGTCAGTAGATGTCTTACTTATCAAAGAGTCAAAGCAAAACACCAGAGGCCAAGTGGACTACTTCAACCATTGGAAATACCATAATGGAAATGGGAGCACATTACGATGGACTTCGTGGTTGGACTTCCGATCACATATAAGGGTTATGATGCCATTTTGATTATCGTGGACCGACTAACATAGACATCTCATTTTCTACCCATCAAGATTCGATTCAATCTCAATTAGTTAGCAAAGTTATACGTAAAGGAAATCGTATCGCGACATAGAGTGGCGGTGTCGATTGTTTTTGATTGAGATCCGTGTTTCACGCCGAATTTTTGGAAAAGTTTGCAAGAAAGAATGGGAACACAGTTGAGATTAAGTACTGCTTATCACCCTCAAACTGATGGGCAGAGTGAATGAGCCATACAAACGTCGGAGGACATGCTTAGAGCTTGTGTGATGGCTTTCAAATAGAATTGGGATGACCACTTACCATTAGTAGAATTTGCTTACAATAATAGCTATTATACGAGTATCGGTATGTCGCCATATGAAGCTCTTTACGGGAGAAAGTGTAGAACACCATTGTGTTGGGATGAAGTCGGAGAACGATGACTTTTGGGACCGAAATTACTTCAACAAACGGCCGATGTGGTAACAATTATAAGACCCAGATTGGTAGCAGCTCAAGATCGCCAGACAAAGTACGCGAATTTGCATCGTCAGAACCGACACTTTGAAGTCGAAAATTTTATGTTTCTGTAGGTGTCTCCCTGGAAGGGGAAGATTAAAAGTAGTATGCACACAAGCCAATCATGTATGATGATAAAGCATATACTTTGTAATCAATCATATTTATTTATTAATAAAAGAATTATTTATTAAAGACATTTAATTATCTACATGATGTTGTTTTAATAATATGTGATAAACCCATAGTTTTAAGCAATGCTTTTAGAATCATGATGAGATCTAAATTCTTAGATAGCTTAAAAACTAAAAAGTTCCCAATCAATGGATTATTAAAAAGGGATTAGTGAATCCGGATAGATTGGTACATACGTTGCTTGCTCATTGGATGAGGATGATTGATCTCATAATCATTTATGTGGAGACACTAAAGCAAGTATGTAGGTGCTTATTGGAGAATAAGTTCACTGAACGTGACTCGCTAAGGAATACCTAATGGAGTTTTATTTGCCTATCAATAAGAATTCCTGTAGTGATAGTAGTACAAAAAAATCTTAGACTTGAGATCATCATAGTATCTTGTATATAATGATTTACACTTTGACTTATTCCTTAAGACCCTTAAGGTATATCAAAGGGTATGCTTAGGTGTAATAAGTTATATATGGAGATAATGAATGATCAATAAAGAATCTACCGCTTCTAGTTAAAGAAGAGATATGTCCTATGTAATTCGATAAATAACAACCTGGGAATCCTTGGCCAAGGTGGAATAAAATTAGAAAGTAGTTTCTAATTTGCATTTATTCGGAGTTGTGCATTTGGGAATCGAAATACATATAATTGAATAAAATAAGACTTGACAATAATTCCATGTCTTATATCTAATTGGGACATTGTATAGTGGAATAATTGAATTGTACGATAACTATTTACTCAAAGGTTCTTTTATGATTAATGTTGAAATCTATATTATCTGAAAAGTCATTGATCGCTAAGGAGGCTTGTCCTTATTGTTGAATAAATATTATTTATTTAAATAAATTAAAAGTTTAATTTATTTATTTAAATAAGATTAAAATTGTTCTAATTGATTTATTCACAACTAGTTTAATATGGAGAACCTAAAGGGTCACACCATAAAAGGAAGAATAATTATTTATGAAGTTAATGGCATAATCATAATAATATGTTAAGTATATTTAATTTAATCTATGGTGATAGAATAAATTAAATAGCTTAATATTTATTATTTAATATTTTAGAAATATTAAATATAAATTAATAAGAGGAGTCTTATTAATATTATTACAATTATTATTATTTTAATTTCTAAAGGAGTTTGGAAAATAATTTAATATTAGTACTCTCGTTGTAAGACCCCAAATTATTAATAAATGAAATTTAATTTTCTCTATTTATTATTTTAAAATAGTAAGGGTTGAATTGATTAATGAGGATAGTTATGGGTAAAATGCGCAAATATTTTAAATAAGCAAGTGGTTATAAAATATTCATTGTTGTCGGGGAATATTCGTTTGGTCGTGGAATATTCTTCCTGTCGGGGAATATTCGTACGACGGCGTAGTCTTTTGTGGGCCTCATAACGAAAAGTGATTGGATGAAGAAAATGACAAGTATAAGTTGTTTATAAATAACGGCGTAGTTGTTACCGTTAATACTGTTGGAATACCCGGTGGTTAAAACACAGTAATACGAGTTGTTGCACAGTAGCACATGGTATTGCACCAATTATTGATTCTTATGTAAGAATGGACTACTCAATAATTGTTACAATAATTACTGTTCAGTATTTTATTTTATTGATTCAATAATTGCTACTTTGATATTTTATATTACTATTGTTTCAATAATTGTCATTACACAGTATTTTCTATTATCGAAGCAATAATTCATATTATCTGAATAATATTATTAGATAATATTATTGACAATGTCTAGAAAGTTCTGTCTAAGGAGAGGTTTGGTCACCTAATTGCGCGCCAGTAAGGAGAAATCTTTATTGGAAAGCCTCCTCTTTCTTGGGAAATGCCTGGTTGTTAGTATTGTGATTCTGTAATATTATTTGTGAATAATTAATTATTGATTTATATGATGAGAAAAATATTTATTTTATGTGGATATAGATGGAAAAAATTTTTAAAGTGACAATTGTTGAAAATCGATATTTTATCTTTTTTGATAAAATAATATTTTATTATATTATTAGAATATAATAATGATGATATTTTTACAATGAATGTGGAATATATGTGTATATGAGGAGGAAGAGTATTTTTATTGCAAAAGTTGTTTAAAACATGTTAAACATGTCTGTAGGCACATTTCTTGTTTGAAATTTGATTATAGCCTATAGAATCACCCGTTTGTAGATTTCAGTCAATTTCTGTTTGGAATTTAGAAAAACTTTCTTCTGCAAAGTTGTAGATAATGAAATTTCCTATGAAAAAGTCATGAAGTTCAAATTTTTCTAATAAAAGGTCTATTTATTATGAATTATTGAAGTTTCGAAGTTCTGAAATAATTGATTTTTGGAAGTTTTAATTATTATTTTTAAGAAAAACATTTTTTAAAAGTTTTGTGAGTTGGTGGGCTATGGTAAATGTGCTGAAATGAGAATTCAAATGGTGCGTATGATTATTTAATAAATATTAATATTTTATTAAATTTTTTGCTTTGGTGTTCTAAACATTTTCCTATAAATAGGGTGCTTAGGTTAGAATTAAAAATCACACCAGAAACACAAGTTTTCTCTCTCTTTCTCTCTCTATATTATCGAGCGTATTCTTGTGAGTATTTTAAGACTTTTGAGTGTTGTTATACGGTGCAAGTTTCTTTAGCTCTATATCCAATATTCCAGTCAGAAGTACTATCTTTTCGAGGTAAGGAATATTATTTTTTTATATAAATGATATTATTTCTTCCAATATCATTATGTCGAAATATTGATCTAAATTTTTATCAAATTTGAATCTTTTTTGTCGGGATTACTATTCACGTATACGGTACTATTCACGTATACGACACTATTCACGAATACGACACTATTTACAGAAAAATTAAATTTTCGTTTTTCGTCCAAAATATCTATTATGGATACTAGCTTTGATTGTATCCATATTTTAATCATTCTTAAATTTTACTCCACTATGATTACTTATGAGGTATTTTTGGACATGGATAAACCGAAATACGAATCCTTAATATTTGTTATTTTGTTTCACTTGATTCGTTTCCTTTAAAATATTTTTCATCATCCTCAGTCCTAAATGATGATATTACTGAATATCTTTGGTCTGTAGTGCAAAGATGAATAATTTTTGATGAATATCTTTGGCCTGTAGTGCAAAGATGAACAGGTGTTTAGATGAACATGATCAACTGATGAATATCTTTGGCCTGTAGTGCAAAGATGAATATTTGATTCTAGATATATATTGATTGATGTTACAGGGATAAAATATCGACGATGAACTTTTAAATTCATATATAGAAGATAGTAGATTTCATTCTCTACTTAACTCTTCTAATGAATTATTATTTCCGCTGCAAATATTGATTTAAAACTTGTTGTCTATTGTATTCTATTAAATTTTTCCCTATTGAAGACTAACGATAATTTGTTCTATATTATCTTAGTCATAATATTCTTTACTGGGCTAGTTGAGCTCACCCTTTTTTCTTTTTGTTCCATTTTTCTTCTCAAGAGGCGAGAATGTAGCGAGTACTGGTCGGGGTATGGAATGAAGGTTCTAGAAAGTCATTTTAGTAGTCCTCACCATTTTTGTAAAATAATATATCAATAATTGTAATGAGGACTTATTTGAGTGTGGATATTGTCTAGATGATAATATTTGTATTTAAACTCACAGTTTTTATATTGTATTAATAAAGTTGTAGTTGTTTCTGTACCATGTATTTTGACGACTCAGAATGGGTGTTGTATACCTATTTTGGGGATGTCACAGTTGGTATCAGAGCTTAGGGATATGGTCTTTGGCGAAGATCGGGGAATAGTACTAGGAGGGGAGAGACGAGTAAATCCTTCGCTAGTGTGTCATACCTAAGCTTATTTGTTGGTCAGTCATAATATAGGGGTATTATGTGATTTGTTAATTTATTTAATTAACCCTTATTTTATGGCAGTATTTAAGAATGTCAACTGAGAATGTGAACAGTAAAGTAAATGAAACCGTGGAGACGCATGTACTCACCAACGAGGAGAACGTGCAATAGGCTGGCAATGTTCCTCCTGTAAACAACACCGCTGAGCAGATGATGAACGATGGGATATTTAGAAGCTTTTTGCAGTTCATGCAAAATCAGACGAGGGAGACTCGTGTTCAAAATACAGGAGGAAATGATAGCAATTCACGATTTGTCACAGCTAAAGCAGTTCAAGGAGTTGGGACCACCAGAATTTTGGGAAAAGTCGGATCCGATTAAGGCGGAGACGTGGGTCAAACAAATTACAAAGATATTCGATGTCTTGGGATGCACGAAAGAACAGAAGGTTCCATTCGCCACCTTTATGTTCCGTAATAAGGCAGATTACTAGTGGGAATCTGTAAAGCGTACCCATCCAGCCGCACTTAGCATGTCTTGGGAAACGTTTCAAAAACTGTTCAATGACAAGTACTTTCCTGAAAGTATTCGTCATATGAAGGAGGTATAGTTTATTAGACTGGAGCAGAATAACATGACCGTGTCCCAGTACGAGGTGAAGTTTGCAGAGTTATCCAAGTTTGTACCTCATTTGGTGGAGAATGAGGAACGTATGACACGGATGTTGCTGAGAGGTTTGAAACCCGACATACGTCAATATCTCATTTCACATAAATTTTCTCTCTATTCAGATGTTGTCAACAGGGCTCAATTATTAGAGCGAGATAACGAGTACGTTCAACCGAGGGACCACAACCAGGATCATACCAGTGACAGCAGTTATCAGAACAACGATACCCAGCGGAGAAAGGAAAATATGGACAAGAGTGACAACCACTCTGGTGGTAATCATGGCCATGAGAATAGAAAAAGCTAGTCGGGAGGAGATTTCAAAAAGAGGAGATTCAACAATGACAATACGAAGACTTCAACACTAGCAGCAACTGGTTTCAAGGGAGGAGAACGACCACCGGTCATATGCTATAAGTGCAGAAAAGAAGGACATATCAACCCAAACTGTCCACAACAATTTAAGGTATGTTATAACTATGGAAAGGAATGACATATCGCTCGAGATTGCACTGTAGCGAAACCAAGTCCAGCGGGGATGGTGACTCAAAAGGCTGTCCCAAAAAAGTCAAAGTCAACGATTCCTGGAAGAGCGTTTGTCGTGACTGGTCAACATGCGAGGAACCCAAACGAGGTGATCACTGGTAAGCTAATCATAAATTCATGCGAAGTTTATACCTTACTAGATACCGGTGCTACCCATTCATTTATTTCTCCAGCTTGTGCTCAACGTTTAAACTTGACTCTGGAGAAATTAGACTTTGATTTATCTGTGGAGACTCCGTTAGGAGAAACTTTCATCACATCCACTGTTTATAAATCTTGTTTGATCCAAGTTGGCACCATCACCTTACCTGTTGACCTTATCTCTTTAAAGATACTTGCATTTGACGTGATTTTAGAGATTGATTGGTTAACTATTCATCATGCCAAAATTGATTATTTTCGTAAGGTTGTTAGTTTTCATATTCCTAAGTAACCTGTTGTGCGAATTCAAGCAACTAAGCCATTAAAATCAATCACTGTTATATCAAGTCATAAAGCTATTCGTTTATTAAAAAACGAATGTCAAGCTTTCTTAGCCCATGTTATGGATTTGAATAAAGACACATCATATTTGAATAATATTCCCGTTGTTATTGACTTTCCTGAAGTATTTCCTGAAGAACTTCACGGTCTACCCCCAGAACATGAAGTTAAATTCTTTATAGATCTTGAACCTGGTACAAAACCCATTTCTAAAACTCCATATCGAATGGCTCCTATTGAACTTCAGGAGTTAAAGGTCCAATTACAGGAGTTGTTGGACATCGGTTTCATTCGTCCTAGTACATCTCCTTGGGGTGCTCCTATTTTATTCGTAAAGAAAAAAGACGGGAGTATGCGACTTTGTATCGACTACCGGGAATTAAACCATGTCACTATCAAGAATAGGTATCCGCTACCTCGTATTGATGACCTGTTTGACCAGTTACAAGGAGCACAATTCTTTTCAAAAATCGATTTTCGTTCTGGATATCATCAGCTGAAGATTAGAACTGAGGATATTCCAAAGACTGCTTTTAGAACTCGGTACGGGCATTATGAATTCTTAGTCATATCTTTTGGATTGACTAATGCTCCTGTGGCTTTTATGGATATGATGAACCGAGTATTCAAGAAATATTTGGATCAAATCGTTGTTATTTTTATTGATGACATCCTCATATAATCCAAAAGTCGTGAAGATCATGTGCACCATTTGAAGCTGGTACTCCAAAGGCTTTGTGAAAATAAGTTATATGCCAAGTTGAAGAAATGTGAGTTCTAGCTTGAGGAAGTAGCATTCATTGGGCACGTGGTGTCAAAACATGGAGTGTCTGTTGACCCGGCTAAGATTTAAGCAATACAAAGTTGGGAACAACCGAAGTCGGTGACTGAAGTACGTAGCTTTCTGGGCTTAGCTGGTTATTATCGGAGATTCGTGGAAGGATTTTCTTGAATCGCTACTCCATTAACTCAGCTGACTCAGAAAGATAGCAAATTCATATGGAGCAAGGAATACGAGAAGAGTTTCCAAGAGCTTAAGAGGAGACTCATTTCGTCACCTATTTTGACCATACCATCTGGTTCGGATGGATTTGTTATCTACAACGATGCTTTAGGCAAAGAGCTAGGATGTGTTCTCATGCAACGTGGGAAAGTTATAGCCTATGCCTCACGATAACTTAAAAAATATAAGAGGAATTATCCTACTCATGATCTAGAGTTGGCAGCAGTCGTTTTCGCGCTAAAGATCTGGAGGCACTATCTATATGGGGAGAAAGTGGAGACATATTCAGACCATAAAAGCCTCAAATATTTTTTCACTCAAAAAGAACTCAACATGCGGCAACGACGTTGGCTCGAGCTATTGAAAGACTATGACCATACCATTCAATACCATCTTAGAAAAGCGAACATGCTAGCCGACGCATTGAGTAGAAGATCATACGTGGGAATAAGTGCAATATTGTCAACACAAAGGCTCATTTGGTGTGATTTATAAAAGATGAAGATAGAATTCAAGACTCCGAGGACCCATGCAATGATGTCAAGTATACGTATAGAACCAACTTTAATCGAAAAAGTTAAAGTTGCTCAAGCCACAGACCCGGAGCTGGTGCGTATGAAGAAGAAAGTACAAGAAGGTGCTATTCCAGAAGCAAGAATCGATGAAGAAGGAATACTTCGAGTCCACTCCAGACTTTGTGTTCCTAATGATTCTGATTTGAAGTACAAGATCATGATGGAGGCACACAATACACCATTTGCAATCCATCCTGGAAGTACCAAATTGTATCGTGATCTTCGACATACATTTTGGTGGAACAATATGAAGAGAGAGATTGCAAAGTTTATCTCGAGGTGTTTAACTTGTCAACGTGTAAAGGCGGAGCATCAAGTGCCAAAGGGTCCATTGCAATCACTTGAGATTCCGAAATGGAAGTGGGAACATATTACCATGGATTTCGTTACGGGTCTTCCCACGGTTTATCAAGGCATAAATGCTATTTGGGTTATTGTTGATAGATTAACTAAGTCTGCTCATTTCTTGCCGATACGGGAGACTTATTCCCTTGAACGTCTTGCTAGTATGTACGTAGATGAGATTGCATGGCATGCCAGTATCCATAGTTTCGGATCGTGACCCAAGATTCACTTCAAGATTTTGGATTAGTTTGCAAAAAGCTATGGGCACAGATTTACGATTTAGTTCGGAATACCATCCTCAAACGGACGGACAATCAGAGAGGACTATTCAAACTCTTGAAGATCTATTAAGACTCTGTGTCCTGGACTTCAAAGGGAGTTGGGATAAGTATTTACCATTGGTGGAATTCTCCTACAACAACAGTTATCAAGCAAGTATAGGTGTGGCTCCATTCGAAGGATTGTATGGAAGAAAGTGTCGCTCTCCAATATATTGGGATGAGGAGGGTGAAGCAACATTATTGGGACCCGAGTTGGTACGTATGACTACGAAAAAGATCCAAATGATTCGACAACGTATACAAACGGCACAGGATCGACAAAAGAGTTATGCGGATCTTCATCGAAAGGACGTGAAATTTGATATTGGGGATCATGTATTGTTACGTGTTGCTCCATGGAAGGGAGTTACAAGATTTGGGAAGAGAGAAAAGCTCAATCCATGATTTATTGGTCCATTTTAGATTCTTGACCGAGTAGGAAATGTGGTCTATAGACTCGCGTTACCTCCAAGTATGTCTCGTGTTCATAATATTTTTCATATATCTGTGCTTCGTAAATATGTGCAAGACCCAAACCACGTCATTGAGTTAGAACCGGACGAGATAGCTGAAGACTTAACGTACGAGGAGGTACCTGTCAAGATCTTGGATATGAAAGAGCATGTCCTACGCACAAAGGTCATACCACAAGTTAAAGTTTTATGGAGGAACTATGCTATTGAGGAAATGACCTGGGAGTTGGAAACGAAAATGAAAGCGAGGTATTCTCATCTTTTCGAAACACCAGGTACGTACGTCAATTTCGAGGACGAAATTTCATAAGGAGGGGAGGTTGTAAGACCCCAAATTATTAATAAATAAAATTTAATTTCCTCTATTTATTATTTTGAAATAGTAAGGGTTGAATTGATTAATGAGGTTAGTTATGGGTAAAATACACAAATATTTTAAATAAACAAGTGGTTATAAAATATTCATTGTTGTCGAGGAATATTCGTTTGGTCGTGGAATATTCTTCCTGTCAGGGAATATTCGTACGACGGCGCAGTCTTTTGTGGGCCCCATAACGGAAAGTGATTGGATGAAAAAAATAACAAGTATAAGTTATTTATAAATAACGGCGTAGTTGTTACCGTTAATACTGTTAGAATACCCGGTGGTTAAAATATAGTAATACACGTTGTTGCACAGTAGCACACGGTATTGCAGCAATTATTGATTCTTACATAAGAAGGCACTACTCAATAATTGTTACAGTAATTACTGTTCAGTATTTTATTTTATTGATTCAATAATTGCTACGTTGATATTTTATATTACTATTGTTTCAATAATTGTCATTACACAATATTTTCCATTATCGAAGCAATAATTCATATTATCTGAATAATATTATTAGATAACATTATTGATAATGTCTAGAAAGTTCTGTCTAAGGAGATGTTTGGTCACCTAATTGCGCGCCAGTAAGGAGAAATCCTTATTAGAAAGTCCCCTCTTTCCTGAGAACTGCCTGGTTGTCAGTATTGTGATTCTGTAATATTATTTGTGAATAATTAATTATTGATTTATATAATGAGAAAAATATTCATTTTATGTGGATATAGATGGAGAAAATTTTTAAAGTGACAATTGTTAAAAATCGATATTTTATCTTTTTTGATAAAATAATATTTTATTATATTATTAGAATATAATAATGATGATATTTTTATAATGAATGTGGAATATATGAGTATATAAGGAGGAAGAGTATTTTTGTTGTAAACGTTTTTTAAAACATGTTAAACATGTCTGTGGGCCCATTTCTTGTTTGAAATTTGATTATAGCCTATAGAATCGACCGTTGGTGGATTTCGGTCAATTTTTGTTTGGAATTTGGAAAAACTTTCTTCTGCAAAGTTGTAGATAATGAAATTACCTATGAGAATAACATGAGGCTCGAATTTTTCTAATAAAATGTCTATTTATTATGAATTATTGAAGTTCCAAAGTTCTGAAATAATTGATTTTTAGAAGTTTTAATTATTATTTTTAAGTAAAACGTTTTTTTGAAAGTTTTGTGAGTTGGTGGGCTATGGTAAATGTGCTGAAATGAGAATTCAAATGGTGCGTATGATTATTTAATAAATATTAATATTTTATTAAATTTTCTGCTTTTGTGTTCTAAGCATTTTCCTATAAATAGGGTGCTTAGGTTAGAATTAAAAATCACACCAGAAACACAAATTTTCTCTCTCTTTCTCTCTCTATGTTATCGAGCGTATTCTTGTGTGTATTTTAAGACTTTGAGTGTTGTTATACGGTGTAAGTTCCCTTCAGCTCTATATCCAGTATTCCAGTCAGAAGTACTGTCTTTTCGAGGTAAGGGATATTATTTTTTTATATAAATGATATTATTTCTTCCAATATTATTATGCCAAAATATTGATCTGAATTTTTATCAAATTTGGAACTTTTTGTGTCGGGGTTACTATTCACGTATACGGCACTATTCACGAATACGGTACTATTCACAGAAATATTAAAATTTTGTTTTTCGTTCAAAATATCTATTATGGATACTAGCTTTGCTTGTATCCATATTTTGATCATTCTTGAATTTTATTCCACTATGATTACTTATGAGGTATTTTTGGACATGGATAAACCGAAATACGAATCCTTAATATTTTTTATTTTATTTCACTTGATTCGTTTCCTTTAAAATATTTTTCATCATCCTCAGTCCTAAATGATGATATTACTGAATATCTTTGGCCTGTAGTGCAAAGATGAATAATTTCTGATGAATATCTTTGGCCCGTAGTGCAAAGATGAACATGTGTTTAGATGAACATGATCAACTGATGAATATCTTTGGCCTGTAGTGCAAAGATGAATATTTGATTCCAGATATATATTGATTGATGTTACATGGATAAAATATCGACGATGAACTTTTAAATTCATATATAGAAGATAGTAGATTTCATTCTCTACTTAACTCTTCTAATGAATTATTATTTCCGCTGCGAATATTGATTTAAAACTTGTTGTCTATTGTATTCTATTAAATTTTTCCCTGTTGAAGACTAACGATAATTTGTTCTATATTATCTTAGTCATAATATTTTTTACTGGGCTAGTTGAGCTCACCCTTTTCTTTTTTGTTCCATTTTTCTTCTCAGGAGGCGAGAATGTAGCGAGTACTAGTCGAGGTATGGAATGAAGGTTCTAGAAAGTCGTTTTAGTAGTCCTCACCATTTTTGTAAAATAATGTATCAATAATTATAATGAGGACTTATTTGAGTGTGGATATTGTCTAGATGATAATATTTGTATTTAAACTCACAGTTTTTATGTTGTATTAATAAAGTTGTAGTTGTTTCTGTACCATGTATTTTGACAACTCAGAATGGGTGTTGTATACCTATTTTGGGGGCGTCACACTCATTTATTTCTAATAAGATTAGGAGTCAAATTAATTAAAAGAGTTTAATTAATTATCTCTAATAAGATTAGGGAGCCTAATTAATTAAAAAAGTTTAATTAATTAAATAATACTCTATTTTAATTATATTAAAATAGGTTAACTGATATCTTTATAAGTGAAGTCTTACATTAGATATCAAAGTGTGTGGAGATACGTGATTCCAATTGTTGAAAGAGTATGCCCCTTTTTCTATACAGATAGAAAACTAGGGTTTGAGCCAATACACCCTTCTTATTGATTCTTCTTTTTTCGCTTCGTTTATATGATTTGATCATTGCATATTGTTATTTCTAGCAAACTTAACAGTGGTATCAGAGCCAATCTTGTATTAATTATTAGTCTTTGTGATTCAATATATGTATTATATGTGATTGGATCAATTTTTTGTTTTTGCGACGTGGCGCAGCTGCGCCCTCTCCAGTTCATTCTGGAGCGCAGCTACACCGATACCCAGATCCAGTTTCCTGGATGAACAGCGCAGCTGCGCCGCGACCCAGTTCATTTTGGGCACAGCTGCGCCATTACCTGGAAATCTGTTTTTGACTTTGAAGCTGTAACAATCTAGATTTTTTAATTAAATATTTGTTAAATTATATAAATTTTTAATGGTTGTGTTTATCGTTGAATAAGTATTTGTTGAATTGATTTGATGTGATTTGATTATTTATTTGTTTAATAAATAATTAATGAGTTAAGGAAAGTAATTATTTTGAAATAGTAATCTAATTTAATTTAATAATTAAGTTAGAGAGTTTATAATGATTAAATAGATTATTATATTATGCAATAAATTGTTATTAGAATTAATTAAATTAAGTATGAAAACTTAATTAATTAGAAGTGTGACAAGTAACTATATTTTAAGTGGTTATTAAAATAAATTAAAGTGATTTTAATTTAGTTTTACCAAACAAGGCTTAAATATATTAAGTCTTTAATTTTAAAGTATTTTGCCAAACAAAGCCCTATGGCTTTTGAATTTTTAAATTTGATTTATTAATAATATAAATTAAATTAAACAAAATATAAATATAATATATATATTATTTTGGTAACTGATAATTGATTAGTATATTAAGTATAGCGTCGGTTTAGACGTTTTAAAAACCGTACGTTGTTTGTGTTTTTATTTTACGTATATTCTATTTGGCTAAAGCCTAAGTAAGAAAAGAGAAGAAGTTTGTCAAAAAAAAAACTTAGAGACGTGAGAGTTTGGAGAGAGACTGTCAAGGGTTAGAGAGAAAGTTTTGAGTTTTAACAAGTGGTGGTCAAGCAAGTGAAGGTATGTTATATAAAACTTAAAACATATTACGGTATAATTTTATTGAATATCACTGTGTATGTTATAAAATTTTACAAAAATTGTATGGAAATTATGTTTTTATAATTATGTATGATATTATGTATATTTGTAACTGTAATTGTTATATTAGCACATGTATGTATATATGAGAAGTATGCTAGCATTCACAGAGAAAGAAGAATTAGTTTTATAGTGAAAACGTATATGAACTTGAGTTGTACAAAATCAAAGGTTATAGATACAATTGTATGCTAATTGTAAAATTGAAGTGTGATTATGTTAATTGGGTATGAAATAACAGAGAACTTAGTTAAAAAGGAATCAATTGGGTTTATAATTTTGGTTACAGTGTTCACTGTATCAAGAATATAAACAATGGAGTTTTGGGTTTTTAAAACAATACTTTCAAGGATTTAACTTCTCTCAAATAGTTGTTTAAGTTGTGCTAAGTTAATATATGTATGCTTGGTGAGATTATGTGTAAATTACATCAGTTATATGTATGTAATTAGTTGCTAGAATTTCTTAAACAGACCGAAAATGGTCTTCGTGCTCGGTTCTGTTAGTTTTTGGTGCCCCAGTGCCAAAAATGGAGCCCCAGCGTTGAAATTCGCGCCCCAGCACCAAAATTCGAGCCCCAGCGCCAGAAATTCACGCCCCAACGCTGAAATTTGCACCCCAATACCAATCTCACGCTGCGGCACCACTGGTTAGCCTAGTTCTCGCACCGCGACGCGGGGATAGAAGTCTGAGTCGGACAGTTTTGGCCTCCTGTAGTAAAATGGCCATAACTTTCTCATACGAACTCCGATTGAGGTAATTCAAGATGATCCAGAATGAGGACGAGTGGACCTACAATTTTTGTTCTTTAAGTTTTTCAATTTTAGGTCTGTAACAGTAGTCAAAATGGTCATCTTTAGGATTGTTATGTTTTCGGGGGCAATCGGAGGGCGTCGGGCATACACATATGCATGTGTAGTGCTCCTGACCATAAAAGATGATGTCCTAAGTTATAAAACATGAATGTTAGTAAATATAATGATGCTTAACATTAATCAATGATGTATTAGATAAGTTATAAAAGTATAGTAAGCATACACAAGAGAGGCAAATCGGGCGTGTGACGATTGAACGTCGAAACGCCGTGCCAAGTGTTAATGAACTTAAAAAGTTTTTCAATACAACTGAAATGAATATTATAAGATATGGAATGGATTTAATATAAAACCAATAAGTACTCCTATCAAGACTTAGGCACTTGAATGAATTTCGAATATTATATAAGTCGAAAAGTTAACACAATCTAATTGAACATTGTGTGCTAATTAATAGGAAAGATTATGAGATGTAGAGTAGAGTTTACATTATAATTACTACGTGTTGTTATGTGACTAATAGTTGATGTGTATGATTATATAATTGTGTAGGGCACGTGAAGTGCAGATAACTGTAAGTTGTTAATCTATTATTGGTAAACAACGATCAAGGCAAGTCTTTCGGTTCATATTTGTTACGTGGACTTGATGAATTATTTTAAATTGTATGATATGTTATACATGTTGAAATCATGAAATGTTAAAGTCAGTATATGACTGCATTGCTTTGGCTAAGTAATGATGATTGAGTAAGGAACTCAATCTTTATATTTGCTATGTGATATAAAAGCATGTATGCCATGTTATTTTAATGAGATGTATATCGAGCATGTTATTATATGCTAAGTGATACATGAAAACTGTTAGACTTTGCTGGGCGGTCGAGCTCACTCTTGCAAATAACCACTTTTACAGGTCAAGATTTTAAGGTAAAGATATATGCTAAGTGAGTTATAGAGATCTATATTCACAAAGATTACTTATGATTTATGAGAAATGTATTTCATATTTTGAACGTAACATGTTGTTGAATTGTAAGTTGAGCTATCCAATGTATACAGATATTTAGTTATGATGTAAGACTTTGCATAGTCATTTTGGTGTAACGATTCATGATATAAGATTGAATCAAAGAGATGTAATGTAAAGGTTACGATTCAGGGCAAGAAAGAAGGAAATGTATAAAAGTTTTAAATATTCTGCAATTTTAGTAATTTTAATATCGAATAATGATGTAAAAATAGAGGTTAAATATATGGTTAACGACCTAAGTCGAGATTTAAATTGTATAGATTTTGGGGTCGTTACAGTTGGTATGATTATATAATTGCGTAGGGCACGTGAAGTGCAGATAGCTGTAAGCTGTTAAACTATTATTGGTAAACAACGATCAAGGCAAGTCTTTCGGTTCCTATTTTCTACGTGGACTTGATGAACTATTTTAAATTGCATGATATGTTATATATGTTGAAATCATGAAATGTTAAAGTCAATATATGACCGCATTATTTTGGCTAAAGAATGATGATTGAGTAAGGAACTCAATATTGATATTTGCTATGTGAATTAAAAGCATGCATGTCATGTTACTTTAATGAGATGTATATCGAGCATGTTATTATGTGCTATGTGATGCATGAAAGCTGTTAGATTTTGTTGGGCTGTCGAGCTCACTCTTGCAAATAACCACTTTTGCAGGACAATCATTCATATCTCGGTACCAACTAAGATTCATTACCTAACTTCATACTTTAATATTATACTTTAAGTATTCTAAATCTTATACTTTAATATTGAGCAAGTTTTTTTAATATGTAACTTGTTATTTAGCATGCGACCAATCTAATTACTTTAAACTATGTTTCTCTGAATTTCTTACCCAATTATCATCTACAAGGTTCAATTTCACAATTAACATATACAATTTTGATATTTCTACCAACCACATTCATACATGAATATTTACTGTAAATCCAATTCCTTTTTCTTTAACACGTAATTAGCATAAAATCTTATATACATGTTAAACATACAATCATATATTCATATATGCTAGTATAATAATTACAAAAATATGGTTTACAAGAATTTTGTAAAAACTTTATACATAGTGAAAAAGAAAAACACAAAGACATATTATAACGTAAAACATATATTAGTTTCTAATATTAATGTCATAGACATACCTTTTTGTTGATAAGAAATTCTTGTTAATCATTGGAAATAGTTTAAAGAATTCAGCTCTTGTTGCTTCTCTCTCTCAGACTCTCTCAAAATCTCTAAACATTTCTTTTTCTCAAAACTCTCTCTAGCTTTTCTCAGACAAACTTCTATTTTCCTTAGGTTTAAGCCAAAAACAAAATACGTAAACTAAAAACCAACGCACTTTTCACAAGTTTAAAACCCAAACGTAACTGCCATATACTAATGACCCTATTAAACTATCAGTTACCAAATATATTATATATAATTTATATTTTGTTTAATTTAATTTATATTATTAATAAATCAAATTTAAAAATCCAAAGTCATAGGGCTTTGTTTGGCAAAATTATTTAAATCTTAAAGACTTAATATACATAAGCCTTGTTTGACAAAACTAAATTAAAACTACTTTAATTTTAATAACCACTTATAATAAAGTTATTTGTCACACTTCTAATTAATTAAGTTTTCATACTTAATTTAATTATTTCTAATAACAATTCATTACATAATATAATAATTTATTTTATCATTATAAACTCTCTAACTTAATTATTAAATTAAATTAGAACATTATTCCATCATTATTAATTTTCTTAACTCATTAATTATTTATTAAACAAATAAATAATCAAATCAATTAAATAAATATTTATTCAACGATAAACACATCCATTAAATATTTATATAATTTAATAAATATTTAAATATTATAATTAAAAATCTGGATTGTTACATCATTCCCTCCTTACAAGGATTCTGTCCTCAGAATCACAACTCAAACCACTCATTCGTTATAATATTCCCTACTTACAAAGATTCTGTCCCCAGAATCGAAGACACAAATTAAACAATAACTCAGAGTAATCTTTCATCATTTTATCTAAATATAGGTTTTATATTTCCTACTACATTCCTTACTTTAACAAATTCTAGATTTTATTTCATAACTTTCACTTGAACTCAATTATATTTGAGTATTATATTCTTAACCCATTCATTTCGTTTTCTAAGGATCGCTGTCAAAAATACTCGGGATATTACATTCACCCTTTCTTCTAAGAATTTCTTCCTCGAAATTTTATCTATTAATATTTATTCATTCAATCTATCAAAATAGATTTTACGTCACTACTTCATTCATTCATTGATTTCTATAACCACTTTCTTTTCACAAAGATCATTCTACAATTATTAACTTTTCTATTAAAAGTTTTACAAATTTCTTTGATAACTCATCCCCTTTTCATTTCAAAATCACTTTTCTCACTTATTCAACAATTCATCATTCAGTGTCGCATTCTATGACTTGCTTCTTTCTAAAGAATACTTTCCTTTTCACTTTCATCTTGCAGAATAACAAGAATCTTCACAATTGTTCAATAATTGGGAAGTAGTATGAATAACTAAGGAATTTAAAAGATTCCAAACCATGCTGAGGGGTCATAAGACCGTGAACTCTTCTCTAGGTTTAATAGTGCTTCACCACCAATTCTTCACACTTTAAACCCTCTTTGGCAGAATGTTTATCAATCACAAAGGCTGGAAACACCCTCCACTCGTACACTAGGTGGCCAGCCTATTGTACCACTATGTTGGGCCGCAACGTAGTGTTTTGTAACGACTATATGCGTTACGCTCGGTACTTAGGGTGTTAAGCCCTTCGTACAATGTATTGTACACAAATATTTTAGCACAAAGTATAAAACTAAGTGCAACCCCTAATAATAGGGTTGTTCACCTCAGCTTTTCAACATCTGAATCCGCACCAAAACAATTTAGTTTGGCATAACTTTTCAATGAACGTTTAAATGTCTTGAACATCTTTCAATATTTGTCTAGCTGAATCAAATAGCATAGACCTCTACAACAATTCAGACATCAACCAAAATATACATATACATACATATATATGTATTCTCATATCTTAAAGAAATCTCAAAAATCTTTTTATGACGTCATGATACCGCACTGTATTTACAGTCCGTTGAGGATTTCGTCATTTGGTGATTTTATCATACTACATCATACCATAGTGGGCTGACGATCCTTAGATCACATCCAACACTAGGTAATACTGCATTGATGACTCCATCATTTTTATCATCTTTGCACCAGGTTACATGATGCATTAATGATATATAAAATATATTTTGATATATTGCAAATCATTTTTGTCTAGCCGAAGTAATTAGTATAGATATACGAATAACAATATTGTTGTTAAAACTCATTGGTTCCATCAGTTGATTCAATATTTTTTTTCAAGAAAATAAAAGTGTAAACATCAGCACGAAGTCAAAATCTAACAGTTGTAACGAATGAGTGGTTTGAGTTGTGATTTTGAGGACAGAATCCTTGTAAGGAGGGAATGATGTAACAATTCAGATTTTTTAATTAAATATTTATTAAATTATATAAATATTTAATGGTTGTGTTTATCGTTGAATAAGTATTTATTTAATTGATTTGATGTGATTTGATTATTTATTTGTTTAATAAATAATTAATGAGTTAAGAAAAGTAATTATTTTGAAATAGTAATCTAATCTAATTTAATAATTAAGTTAGAGAATTTATAATGATTAAATAGATTATTATATTATGCAATAAATTGTTATTAGAATTAATTAAATTAAGTATGAAAATTTAATTAATTAGAAGTGTGACAAATAACTATATTTTAAGTGGTTATTAAAATAAATTAAAGTGATTTTAATTTAGTTTTACCAAACAAGGCTTAAATATATTAAGTCTTTAATTTTAAAGTATTTTGCCAAACAAAGCCCTATGGCTTTTGGATTTTTAAATTTGATTTATTAATAATATAAATTAAATTAAAAAAAATATAAATATAATATATATATTATTTTGGTAACTGATAATTTATTAGTATATTAAGTATAGCGTCGGTTTAGACGTTTTAAAAATCGTACGTTGTTTGTGTTTTTATTTTACGTATATTCTATTTGGCTAAAGCCTAAGTAAGAAAAGAGAAGAAGTTTGTCAAAAAAAAAAAACTTAGAGACATGAGAGTTTGGAGAGAGACTGCCACGGGTTGGAGAGAAAGTTTTGAGTTTTAACAAGTGGTGGTCAAGCAAGTGAAGGTATGTTATATAAAACTTAAAACATATTACGGTATAATTTTATTGAATATCACTGTGTATGTTATAAAGTTTTACAAAAATTTTATGGAAATCATGTTTTTATAATTATGTATGATATTATGTGTATTTGTAACTGTAATTGTTATATTAGCACATGTATGTATATATGAGAAGTATGCTAGCATTCACAGAGAAAGAAGAATTGGTTTTATAGTGAAAACGTGTATGAACTTGAGTTGTACAAAATCAAAGGTTATAGATACAATTGTATGCTAATTGTAAAATTGAAGTGTGATTATGTTAATTGGGTATGAAATAACAGAGAACTTAGTTAAAAAGGAATCAATTGGGTTTATAATTTTGGTTACAGTGCTCACTGTGTCAGGAATATAAACAATGGTGTTTTGGGTTTTTAAAACAATACTTTCAAGGATTTAACTTCTCTCAAATAGTTGTTTAAGTTGTGCTAAGTTAATATACGTATGCTTGGTGAGGTTATGTGTAAATTACATCAGTTATATGCATGTAATTAGTTGCTAAAATTTCTTAAACAGACCGAAAATGGTCTTCGTGCTCGGTTCTGTTAGTTTTTGGTGCCCCAGCGCCAAAAATAGAGCTTCAGCGCTGAAATTCGCGCCCCAGCGCTGAAATTCGCGCCCCAGCACTGAAATACACGCCCTAGCGCCAATCTCACGCTGCGGCACCACTGGTTAGCCTAGTTCTCGTGCCGCGGCGCGGGGACAGAAGTCTGAGTCGGACAGTTTTGGCCTCTTGTAGTAAAATGGCCATACCTTTTTCATACGAACTCCGATTGAGGTGACTCAAGATGATCCGAAACGAGGACGAGTAGACCTACAATTTTTGTTCTTTAAGTTTTTCAATTTGATGTTTATAACAGTAGTAAAAATGGTCATATTTAGGACTATTATGTTTTCGGGGGCAATCGGAGGGTGTCGGGCATACACATATGCATGTGTAGTGCTCCTAACCATAAAAGATGATATCCTAAGTTATAAAACATGAATGTTAATAAATATAATGATGCTTAATATTAATAAATGATCTATTAGATAAGTTATTAAAGTATAGTAAGCATACACAAGAGAGGCAAATCGGGCGTGTGACGATTGAACGTCGAAACGCCGTGCCAAGTGTTAATGAACTTAAAAAGTATTTCAATACAATTGAAATGAATATTATAAGATATGGAATGGATTTAATATATGTTGCCTAATTTTTTAATAGCACTTTAACACGCAAGTATACGCGTTCAATTGTAATATTCAGCAAGCAAGGATATCGTTCCCACGAGGAAATAGACTAATATTTATCCATTACTAATTTCAATGCGATTAATCCTATTTTAAACTACAAAATATTGTTTGTGATTTGAAAATTAAACTTAACAAAACTAATAATTAAAATCAGAATTTCACAAGAATAACTGCAGATTTAACAAATTAAGATTACAACTTCCCTTAGTATTTCATTTAAACCAATTTACTTCCCATTTAAATCAATTAATTAATCTGAATCATTATCCAAGAATGTTTTATAGAATTCACGCGTTTCTTCCAAAAACACATGAACAAATCCTTCTAACTCCAATCCTTAAGACACAGAATTACAAGGAACACCCCAGTTAATCAACTCACTATATTCCTATGTGAATCAAGTTAATTAGGGTTTTACGCACAAATTCTTTCAATGGATACAAAAGACACATAGGTATATTCCTATCCTACATGCTAATCATATTAACCCTAATCAGATTATATGAACAGATGTTATCATATCCAGATCTCAATCTATACTCCATCTTCCAATTTTATATAGATTATCACAGTAATTGTTGGCCAAACAATTAATCAATAAGCAAAAGATATAATAAATAATTCAATAAAAATCAACTTTCATTCAATGGGAAGATTTAATTTAAACTACATACCAAGTTCCGTTGCAATCTTAATAAAAATTTAGTTCATGATAATAATAAAGAAAAACATCATCCAGATGAATAATCCAAACATCCCAGATAATTACAAAAGATAAAACTAAAGAAGAGAAGAAGAAACTCTGAATTTGCTCCAATAATCTCTCTTTAATCTTCAACCCTTGCAATTCTCCTTCGTGTTTTCCTTCGTTGTTCTCTCTGCAAATCTCTTGAGAAATTGAGTTGTACGTCTTTTCCCAAGTCTTCTCCTATTTGTATTGGTCTCCACCCTCTTTTAGATTCCTTTTTGGCTTCAAAAACCCATTTAGTAGTAGAAAATCCTTCTTCAGCCGCACATGAGCGCCTAGGCGCTCAACATAGGCCATTTCCAAGCGCCTAGGCGCTTGCTCAGGACAGCGTAATTACAAAAATGCCACTCAGCTTTAATTTTAATGAATTTTGACCTTTTTCTTCTCCTAAATGACCAATTTGTCCCTCCAGCTCCAACCTACAAGAAATAAACACAAAACACATAAAAAGATACTAAAAAACAATTAAAGATAGTAATAATTAAGTTTAATAATATCAGATTCATAGGTATAAAACCTACTCATCAAATACCCCCAAACTTAACCAATTGCTTGTCCCCAAGCAACAAAACACAATGCAATAACTAAACATGCAATGCAAATGCAAATGCAGCTATCTATATGCCTAAAATTCCAGCTGCCAAATAGAACAAAATCTATTCATCACGCCTCAGAGAAATCACAATAAACATGCTAGTACATCATACCAAGACAGATCAATAATTTCCTAGTCAATCATCAAATCTTACCCTGTCATTACTGATATAGTGCGTTTGTGCTCAACAACAATGCAAACTAATATAATGTTAAATACAACACATAATAGATCTCCTTAAAGGCATCATACAGTGAAAACTCACAAAATTCACGAACACGCTAGATCCAACTAAAGTTAAACATCCACCAAGTTCAAGAGTCCAATCCGGGATACTTATGCTTTACTTTTCATTACGGGGGCTTTTTGCTCTTTTCCCGTTTTATTGTTTTTTTTTTAACCATGACTGTGCAATGTCTCATTCCATTAGGCTAACAGTGTCACCCCTTAGCGAGCTTTCGACCAACGACTCCCAGACCATATAAGACCTTAGGGCGCTAGGTTTTAAGATACCCCTTCGGGCGTACTTACTCAAGTAACAAAGGCCCCAAAACAAAACTAGCCACGGTAATATTTTTTTTTTTTTTTTTTTAGCGAAGCTTATATATCCCAAATTTTTCCCCCAAACTTAAGTTTTTATCGAAATTTAGCCATCTCCGCCTATTCATGTCTTTCATTCCTTCACATTAGTATTATCCTTAAGAAATTCATTATGTATCACTTTAAACTTAATCAGTCAACATAGCTGTTATTAACGTGCTAACCTTAATTATACCAGTTTCAAACAGGAAAAGATTCAAATCATGACAAGAAACCACATCAAAGTCTTAACAGTCAATACTATACTTGTCTACTCAATTCCAATCTCATCATTGGCCAAAACAGACTTAAACTATCTAACAGCTGGAAACATGCAACAACCTGAATTTTTCTCTTTTTTTTTCTTTTTTCAAAAATATTCGAAAAACTATAAAATGAATACTAAATGAATGCAACTAGCACTGGAAGAATGCACCCCCAAACTTAACATATGCAATGTCCTCATTGTATATAACAAACAAAACATAAGAAATTAAGCACTGAGGACTTCCCTGAAAGATAGACGCCCTATTCCTCGTCAGTATCCTCTTCTTCTTCTTCATCAACCTCATCAGCCGGGGGATATGCAGACAAGGGTGGAAATTGGTAGGGAGCGCCTGCTGGATTCATGCGGTCGAACATCTCTAGAAATGCTGCGCTACAGTTCTGATACATCTCTGATTGTCGCTGAGCCAAGCTATCCTGATTTCTTTCCACCCAGGTCAATCCATACTGAACTCGATTAGCCACCATGTCAATCCTTCGAGTTTGATTTCTTAATTCTTGACGAATGTCTTCAAAAAAATTTGGTGGTGGCCCAGAACTTCCAGCAGCAGTAGTAGGATTGTCATGTGACTGTTGATTAGGCTCGTCTGCAGGCTCGGGAGGCACAATAATGAAACCTAACCCTCTCGGGTGTGGTGTTCCCCCTCCCCATATCTTGTACTTTTTTATCACTGAATGGTCAATTGCAGCTAAAGGAGGTTGTGTAGCTTCTTCAGCATCCCATTTTACTCCAGCTTGTCGACATAGACCAGTAATCAAAGATGGATGAGGTAATCCACCTGAGGTCCCTCCTTTAATTGCTCTGTCAATTGAATCATGTATAACCTGACCTACATCTATAGATTTTCCTTGTGCAATACAGAAAAGCAATGCTGCCCGTCGATTTATAACATCACTTGTATGTCTACACGGCATCAACTTGGCACAAATAAAGGCATGCCATGCTTTCCCGTAATTACTTAGTGCGGATGTAGGGAACAAAACAGCTTCTTGTTGATCTGTTAATTTCCATTGTGTTCCAGGTACACACAAGGCTTGAATGACTTCACTGTAGTCCAACTCGTGATCTAAATATTGAATGAAGCCATTATTGGGTATTGTGTTTAAGCCGTAGTAAGCATTTATTGACCCGAAACTGACTTCCACTGATTTTTCGCGAACCCAAATCATGTTACCAATATGATCTTTTGCATTGGCGTAGAATTCCTTAACAATTTAACGACCGATGAATCTGGTTGGGCTGTAAAGTTCGCCCATCTTCTACCACCAATCATTTGCAGTAACTCCCCATCTTCTACCTCTGGACATAATCCACGCTCAGGAATTAGCGTTTTACTAGAGAGTGAATTATAATATTTGTCGGACGCACTAGCACTTGTAAATCTCTTTTTGTCATACTTAGTCGATGTGCTCGAAGTCTCGCCTCTTTGCCTTTTAGTAGCCATGAGTCGTGTGTGTGAATTGCTTACCCAATAGATGATGTTCAGAGGCTTAGTATGGGTCAATCCTCTTTATGACAATATATCAAACACTTGGTGTGCACAAATTTTGAATACTATTGGTAGGCACTCCCCCAAACTTAATTTTCACCAAATTTGTCAATAACTAAGCACACTAGTCTTCCAATGCACTACAAGCAACAATTAACAGTACCCAAACCCACTTGAGCCAACACAATGAAAGAACTAACTTCAACTCACTACCTTGGCTACTCTCCAAGCAAATCCAAATAATTTGTAATAAAACTTTGTGCACTTACTTGGTTATCGCCATAATTGATGTTCCAAGCAAAGTTGTAGGAGTTTGAACACTTACGTCAGCGAGATGAGATTAGCATGTGAGTTGGTGCCCGGATTGGTGATGATGACCCCGAATTGGTGATGAAGGATGACCATATGGAGATTAATTGCCTTTGAGTTTGGGTAAGAGATTGAGTACTTGGTTATCCTTAGTCAAGAAGAAGATTATTATCGTGGCTAGATTAAAGGAGGGATGGGAGTTGAGTGAGTTTGAGTTGGAGTGGGAGAGCAAGAGAGTTGTAGAAGTTGTGCCCGATTAGGGCTTTAAATTTTTTTTTTCTTCGCTGCAGTAGGAGCGCCTAGGCGCTTGGGATTGCACTGGTTGGACCGCCTAGGCGGTTGGCTGCAGAATGCATTGAACGCATGTAGCGCCTAGGCGCTTGGTTTGGCCCAGACTGGACCGCCTAGGCGCTTGGGGCTCGTTGTGGCTACTGACTTGGAGCGCTTAGGCGCTGCATGATGCCTAATTTGGGGCGCTTAGGCACTTGGGGCGGCATCTCAGCTACTGTATTGAGGCGCCTAGGCGCTTGTTTTGTACTGGGCTTGGGCGCCTAGGCGGTTGGGAATGTCTTAGGGAACTGTTTGCTTCTTTGTGCTCCCAACCTGCATACCACAGCTTAAATTAAGACTTATTCTAAAACCATAACTAAGATAAACTACATAATTAACTAAACTAACATACTAAGAAAGAAAAACAAAAACAAGATACCCTACACCACTAAGCAATTCAATAACACAAAAATGAAGGACATGATTAGAAATCTGAGAATTTGACAAATGAATATTCTTCTATTGAGCTCATAAGTGCTTGGCTTCCAGGGGGCGCTGCCCCCTTGCAACCCCCGCCAGCTCACCAGCGAGCTGGGCAGCTGCTCGCTCACCGGGGAGCGAGACCCCCGACTGGGTAGTCGTAGTGGCCATTAGTCGAACCCGCCAAATATGAAATCTTGTTTCCTATCCTGAAATCAATTAAATATCGTGTTAGAGAACATAAGGGGTGTAACAAACCCTAAACTATAAAAGTTTAACCACTTAATAAACTAACAGTAACGCAAATAAAAAAAAATTTAAAAGTAAAAATAAAAAAATAAAAAAAAATAACAATAAAATTTCCTGGGTTGCCTCCCAGTTAGCGCTTGGTTTATAGTCTTCAGCCTGACTTTCTTCTCTGTTCTAATCAGCAAGGTTGACCGATGTCTTTTCACGATCAACACAACCCCCATAGTAATGCTTCAATCTCTGACCGTTGACTTTGAAATTACGTTTGGCATCCGGGTCTTCCACTTCCACAGCTCCGTGAGGATAAACTTTTGTAATGATAAATGGCCCTGACCAACGGGATTTCAACTTTCCTGGAAATAGTTTAAGCCTTGAATTGTATAATAGCACTGTTTGCCCTGCTTCGAACTTTCTTTCCAGAATTTTTGCATCATGCCACCTCTTAATCTTTTCTTTATATAACTTCGCGTTTTCGTATGATTGGAGTCTGAATTCATCCATTTGGTTCAATTGCAAGAGGCGATTCTCTCCCGCAGCAGACATATCAAAGTTTAACTTCTGAATTGCCCAATAAGCATTGTGTTCTAGTTCAACCGGAAGATGGCATGCCTTCCCATATACTAACCTGTACGGAGACATCCCTATCGGAGTTTTGAATGTTGTACGGTATGCCCATAAAGCATCATCTAACTTACTCGCCCATTCTTTCCGATTAGGGTTCACTATCTTCTCAAGGATTCGTTTTACTTCTCGGTTTGATACCTCGGCTTGACCACTTGTTTGTGGATGGTAAGCAGTAGCTATCTTATGAGTGACTCCGTACTTAGCGAGAATAGCTGAGAATTGCTTATTACAGAAGTGCGTGCCTTCATCACTAATGATTGCACGAGGAGTGCCGAATCTAGAGAAAATATTCTTCCGAATGAACTTAACCACAACCTTAGCATCATTGGTGGGCGATGCTATAGCTTCTACCCACTTCGAAACATAATCCACCGCTAGAAGTATATAGGAGTTGCTAAAAGATGATGGAAATGGTCCCATGAAGTCGATGCCCCAAACATCAAACAATTCGACTTCTAAGATCATGTTTAGTGGCATCTCTTGTCGGTTTGATATATTACCAACTCTTTGGCATCTGTCACATTTCAATGAAAACACACGGGCATCCTTAAAGAGTGTTGGCCAGAAGAATCCACATTGAAGTACCTTAGCGGCCGTTCTTTCTCCCGCAAAATGTCCACCATAGGCAGATGCATGACATTGGTGTAGAATATTCTCCATTTCAATTTTCGGAACGCACCTTCTTATTACTTGATCTCCACACTGTTTAAATAAAAACGGCTCATCCCATAAATACTGTTTCACATCATGGAGAAATTTCTTCTTCTGTTGACTTGTCAAATCTGGTGGAAACACCTTACTCACAATGAAATTTACATAATTTGCATACCATGGTATATCCATCCTTACCGCAAACAGTTGTTCATCCAAAAAAAATTCATTGACCACTGTTGTGTCATCTTTCTTTAGTTTTGCATTTTCTAATCGTGATAAATGATCAGCAACCTGATTTTCTGTTCCTTTTCGGTCCCTGATCTCCAAGTCGAACTCTTGTAGCAATAATACCCATCTAATTAATCTCGGCTTCGCATCTTTCTTTGTTATTAAGTACTTAATTGCCGAATGATCTGTAAACACGATCACTTTTGTCCCAATCAAATATGAGCGAAATTTATCAAATGCATAAACAACTGCTAATAGCTCTTTCTCGGTAGTGGTATAATTTAGCTGGGCATCCGTTAGCGTCTTACTAGCATAGTATATAGCGTGGAAAATTTTATCTTTTCGTTGGCCAAGAACTGCACCAATTGCAAAGTCGCTAGCATCACACATTAATTCGAACGGGATACCCCAATCTGGTGCTATGATTACAGGTGTGGTGACTAGTTTCTTCTTCAACACATCAAAAGCTTCAAGGCATGCTTGATCAAAGTTGAATGGGACATCCTTCTCCAAAAGATTACAAAGTGGTTTCGTGATTTTGGAGAAGTCTTTTATAAATCTTCTATAAAAACCAGCGTGTCCCAAAAAACTTCGAATACCCTTTACTGAAACTGGTGGCGGTAGGTTCTCAATGGTTTCGATCTTAGCTCTATCAACCTCAATTCCTTTTGATGACACTCGGTGACCCAAGATTATCCCCTCTTGCACCATAAAATGACATTTCTCCCAATTTAAAACCAAATTCGTTTCCATACACCGTTTAAGCACAAGAGTGAGATTTTCCAAACAATAATCAAACGAATCCCCAAAAACTGAGAAATCATCCATAAATACCTCAAGATTTTGTTCGACCATATCGGAGAAAATAGCCATCATACACCGTTGAAATGTCGCCGGCGCGTTACATAATCCAAAAGACATTCTGCGAAAAGCAAAGGTACCATATGGGCATGTGAATGTCGTCTTCTCCTGATCCTCGGGTGCAATGGCAATTTGGTTATAACCTGAGTATCCATCCAAAAGACAATAATACTCATGTCATGCAAGCCTGTCCAACATCTGATCTATGAATGGTAGAGGAAAATGGTCCTTACGAGTGGCCTTATTTAACTTTCTATAATCCATACACACCCGCCAACCCGTAACTGTTCGAGTAGGGATCAATTCATTATGTTCATTTGTAACTACTGTCATTCCCCCTTTCTTTGGCACACATTGGACTGGACTTACCCATGAGCTATCTGAGATAGGGTAGATAATTCCCGCATCCAACCATTTAATGATTTCCTTTTTGACAACTTCCTTCATGATGGGATTGAGTCTTCGTTGTTGTTCAATAGTTGGTTTCGCTTCATCTTCCAATAAAATCTTATGCATGCAAATTGATGGGCTTATCCCCTTGATATCCGCAAGAGTCCATCCAAGAGCAGTCTTGTATTGCCGAAGTACCCTTAGTAGCTTTTCTTCTTGAACCTTATCAAGTGATGCAGAAATAATAACTGGAAAGGTAGAAGAAGAACCAAGGTAGGCATACCGTAGATGGTTAGGCAATGGCTTAAGTTCCAAGCTGGGCGGTTCTTCTAAGGATGATTTCACCTTTTCATCCGGTTTTCCCCAATAATCCAGAGGTTCAAATTTTTGCAAGCATCGTGTGAACTTCGGAGCTGAATCTAGCATTTGAACCCATTCTAGCACAGTTAAATCATCAGATAAATTTTCACTTACCAATGCAGTTTTAAGAGGGTCTTCATTCACAGACACACTAAATACCTCCCTTGTCACTCCTTCAATCAGATCAACTTTAAAGCACTCTTCCTCTCCCTTCGGGAATTTCATAGCCTTGAAAACATTAAAAGTTACTTCTTCATCTTGGACTCTCATCGTTAACTCTCCCTTTTGTACATCAATTAATGTCCTTCCAGTGGCTAAAAATGGTCTTCCAAGGATAATGGGTATGTCTTTATCCTCTTCATAGTCCAACACAATGAAGTCGGCTGGAAATATGAATTTGTCCACCTTCACTAATATGTCTTCCACAATGCCCCTAGGGTATGTCACTGATCTATCTGCGAGCTGTAAAGAGATATTTGTTGGCTTCGGTGCTGGTAATCCCAACTGAGTGTAGATTGAAAGCGGCATCAAGTTAATACTCGCACCCAAATCGCACAAACATCTATTAAAGAACTGGGGTCCAATCGTGCACGGTACGGTGAAGCTACCCGGATCCTTCAACTTCGGTGGTAACTTTCTTTGCAGAATTGCGCTACATTCTTCTGTCAACGCTACAGTTTCGAACTCCCCTAGCTTCCTCTTTCTTGCTAAAATATCTTTCATGAATTTCGCATAGCTAGGCATTTGTTCTAAAGCATCTGCAAATGGAATATTGATTTGCAGCTTTTTGAACACTTCTAAAAATTTTGAAAACTGTCTATCTAATTTCTGCTTTTGCAATCTTTGAGGAAATGGCACAGGTGGTACAACTGTTGTTTGCTTATCTTCTTGTTGTTTTTGCACAACGTTTTCCCCAGATTTACTTTCCGAATTTCCACTCTCTTTTTCGTCATTCTCAGCAGAAATTATTTTCTTTTGTCCGTCTAAATTTGTAGTCAACTCCTTCCCACTTTTGAGTGTAACTGCCTTACAATGTTCATTTCCATCATTCCTTGGATTTTTCTCCGTATCACTAGGTAAAGAACCGGGAGTTCTAGTATTCAAAGCACTAGCTATCTGCCCCATTTGGTTCTCAAGATTCTTTATTGCAGCTGATTGATTTTTCATTGTGGCTTCAAACTGAGTTGCCAATCTTGCCAATAATTCTTCCATTTATGATAGCTTGTCAGGTTGATAAGGCTGTGGGTGTTGTTGAGATTGTTGATGTGGCTGAAATCCAGGTGGATATGATTGCCTTGGAGCTTGTGCTTGAGCATGTGACTGATTACTACTCCAAGAAAAATTTGAGTTGTTTCTCACTCCTGGATTGTAACTGTTTGGATAACTGCCCTGCTGCCTATTATAACTGGAAACGAACTGGACTGATTCAGGATTTATTGCACATTGATCACTTGAGTGGCTACCCGCACATATTTCACAAATCGTTTCCATTTTCTGAACTGGTTGTACCCCAAGTGCATCTATCTTCTTTGTAAGAGCAGAAATCTGAGCTGTCACTTGAGCTGATAATGCTGTCATCGCATCCACTTCATAAACCCCTACTGTCCTTGGCTGAGTCGTTCTTGCTGTAGGCCACTGATAATTATTAGCTGCCATGGTTTCAAGCAACTGATACCCCTCATCACAATTCTTGGCCATAATAGCTCCTCCCGCTGCAGCATCGATACTCGATCTCACTGTGCTGAATAAACCGTTATAAAAAGTTTGCACCTGAAGCCATTTAGGAATCCCATGGTGTGGACATTTTCGCAATGAGTCTTTAAATCTCTCCCATGCTTCATATAGTGATTCTGAATCGTGCTGAACGAAAGAGAAGATATCGTTCCGTAACTTTGCTATTTTTGCAGGTGGGAAAAACTTTGCAAGAAATTTCTGAGCTAGGTCGTTCCATGTAGTAATCGAGCCTGGTGGTAGTGAATGGAGCCAACTCTTAGCCTTATCTCTGAGAGTAAATGGAAACAGCCTTAGCCTTATTGCATCCTCTGACACATTATTGTACTTGAAAGTATCGCAGATTTCTATAAAGCTGACTATGTGATCGTTCGGATCATCATTCGGTAACCCTCCAAACTGACATGAATTTTGAATCATCTGTATTGTCCCCGGTTTTATCTCAAAACTTGTAGCAGTAATGGCAGGCCTCGTAATACTTGACTGAATTTCAGTAACCCGCGGCGTAGCATAATCCCGCAGTGCTTTTTGCTCTTCTTCAGCCATAGTATCTTTCTTTTCAAGTGCCTCTTTGGTTTCTTTAACCCACTGACGCAACTGCTGAAACCTTTTTTCGATGTCGTCCTCGTAAGGCAATAAATCTGGCTTCTTCGATCGCGTTTGCATACACTAGTCAAGAGCACCTGAATAGAACAGAAAAGAAAAATGTTTAAATTAAGATTAATTCTATCAAAATCAATAATGACAAAATTTTAAACTAATCCCCCCGGCAACGGCGCCAAAAACTTGTTGCCTAATTTTTTAATAGCACTTTAACACGCAAGTATACGCGTTCAATTGTAATATTCAGCAAGCAAGGATATCGTTCCCACGAGGAAATAGACTAATATTTATCAATTACTAATTTCAATGCGATTAATCCTATTTTAAACTACAAAATATTGTTTGTGATTTGAAAATTAAACTTAACAAAACTAATAATTAAAATCAGAATTTCACAAGAATAACTGCAGATTTAACAAATTAAGATTACAACTTCCCTTAGTATTTCATTTAAACCAATTTACTTCCCATTTAAATCAATTAATTAATCTGAATCATTATCCAAGAATGTTTTATAGAATTCACGCGTTTCTTCCAAAAACACATGAACAAATCCTTCTAACTCTAATCCTTAAGACACAGAATTACAAGGAACACCCCAGTTAATCAACTCACTATATTCCTATGTGAGTCAAGTTAATTAGGGTTTTACGCACAAATTCTTTCAATGGATACAAAAGACACATAGGTATATTCCTATCCTACATGCTAATCATATTAACCCTAATCAGATTATATGAACAGATGTTATCATATCCAGATCTCAATCTATACTCCATCTTCCAATTTTATATAGATTATCACAGTAATTGTTGGCCAAATAATTAATCAATAAGCAAAAGATATAATAAATAATTCAATAAAAATCAACTTTCATTCAATGGGAAGATTTAATTTAAACTACATACCAAGTTCCGTTGCAATCTTAATAAAAATTTAGTTCATTATAATAATAAAGAAAAACATCATCCAGATGAATAATCCAAACATCCCAGATAATTACAAAAGATAAAACTAAAGAAGAGAAGAAGAAACTCTGAATTTGCTCCAATAATCTCTCTTTAATCGTCAACCCTTGCAATTCTCCTTCGTGTTTTTCTTCGTTGTTCTCTCTGCAAATCTCTTGAGAAATTGAGTTGTACGTCTTTTCCCAAGTCTTCTCCTATTTGTATTGGTCTCCACCCTCTTTTAGATTCCTTTTTGGCTTCAAAAACCCATTTAGCAGTAGAAAATCCTTCTTCAGCCGCACATGAGCGCCTAGGCGCTCAACATAGGCCATTTCCAAGCGCCTAGGCGCTTGCTCAGGACAGCGTAATTACAAAAATGCCACTCAGCTTTAATTTTAATGAATTTTGACCTTTTTCTTCTCTCAAATGACCAATTTGTCCCTCCAGCTCCAACCTACAAGAAATAAACACAAAACACATAAAAAGATACTAAAAAACAATTAAAGATAGTAATAATTAAGTTTAATAATATCAGATTCATAGGTATAAAACCTACTCATCAATATAAAACCAATAAGTAGCCCTAGCAAGACTTAGGCACTTGAATGAATTTTGAATATTATATAAGTCGAAAAGTTAACACAATCTAATTGAACATTGTGTGCTAATTAATAGGAAAGATTATGAGATGTGGAGTAGAGTTTACATTACAATTACTATATGTTGTTATGTGACTAATAGTTGATGTGTATGATTATATAATTGTGTAGGGCACATGAAGTGCAGATAACTGTAAGTTGTTAATCTATTATTGGTAAACAATGATCAAGGCAAGTCTTTCGATTCCTATTTATTACGTGGACTTGATGAATTGTTTTAAATTATATGATATGTTATACATGTTGAAATCATGAAATGTTAAAGTCAATATATGACTGATTGTTTTGGCTAAGTAATGATGATTGAGTAAGGAACTTAATCTTTATATTTACTATGTGAATTAAAAGCATGTATGCCATGTTACTTTAATGAGATGTATATCGAGCATGTTATTATGTGCTATGTGATGCATGAATACTGTTAGACTTTGCTGGGCTGTCGAGCTCACTCTTGTAAATAACCACTTTTACAGGTCAAGATTTTAAGGTAAAGATATGTGCTAAGTGAGTTATAGAGATCTATATTCACGAAGATTACTTATGATTTATAAGAAATGTATTTCATATTTTGAACGTAACATGTTGTTGAAATGTAAGTTGAGCTATCCAATGTATACGGATATTTAGTTATGATGTAAGACTTTGTATAGTCATTTTGTTGTAACGATTCATGATATAAGATTGAATCAAAGAGATGTAATGTAAATGTTGCGATTCAGGGCAAGAAAAAAGGAAATGTATAACAGTTTTAAATATTTTGCAATTTTAGTGATTTTAATATCGAATAATGATGTAAAAATAGAGGTTGAATGTATGCTTAACGACCGAAGTCGAGATTTAAATTGTATGGATTTTGGGTTCATTACAGTTGGTATGATTATATAATTGTGTAGGGCACGTGAAGTGCAGATAGCTGTAAGCTGTTAAACTGTTATTGGTAAACAACGATCAAGGCAAGTCTTTCGGTTCCTATTTTCTACGTGGACTTGATGAACTGTTTTAAATTGCATGATATGTTATATATGTTGAAATCATGAAATGTTAAAGTCAATATATGACCGCATTATTTTGGCTAAAGAATGATGATTGAGTAAGGAACTCAATCTTGATATTTGCTATGTGAATTAAAAGCATGTATGTCATGTTACTTTAATGAGATGTATATCGAGCATGTTATTATGTGCTATGTGATGCATGAAAGCTGTTAGATTTTGCTGGGCTGTCAAGCTCACTCTTGCAAATAACCACTTTTGCAGGACAATCATTCATATCTCGGTACCAACTAAGATTCATTACCTAACTTCATACTTTAATATTATACTTTAAGTATTCTAAATCTTATACTTTAATATTGAGCAAGTTTTTTTGATATGTAACTTGTTATTTAGCATGCGACCAATCTAATTACTTTAAACTATGTTTCTCTGAATTTCTTACCCAATTATCATCTACAAGGTTCAATTTCACAATTAACATATACAATTTTGATATTTCTACCAACCACATTCATACATGAATATTTACTGTAAATCCAATTCCTTTTTCTTTAACACGTAATTAGCATAAAATCTTATATACATGTTAAACATACAATCATATATTCATATATGCTAGTATAATAATTACAAAAACATCGTTTACAAGAATTTTGTAAAAACTTTATACATAGTGAAAAAGAAAAACACAGAGACATATTATAACGTAAAACATATATTAGTTTCTAATATTAATTTCATAGACATACCTTTTTGTTGATAAGAAATTCTTGTTAATCATTGGAAATAGTTTAAAGAATTCAGCTCTTGTTGCTTCTCTCTCTCAGACTCTCTCAAAATCTCTAAACCTTTCTTTTTCTCAAAACTCTCTCTAGCTTTTCTCAGACAAACTTCTATTTTCCTTGGGCTTAAGCCAAAAACAAAATATGTAAACTAAAAACCAACGCACTTTTCACACGTTTAAAACCCAAACGTAACTGCCATGTACTAATGACCCTATTAAACTATCAGTTACCAAATATATTATATATAATTTATATTTTGTTTAATTTAATTTATATTATTAATAAATCAAATTTAAAAATCCAAAGTCATAGGGCTTTGTTTGGAAAAATTATTTAAAGCTTAAAGACTTAATATACATAAGCCTTGTTTGACAAAACTAAATTAAAACTACTTTAATTTTAATAACCACTTATAATAAAGTTATTTGTCACACTTCTAATTAATTAAGTTTTCATACTTAATTTAATTATTTCTAATCGCAATTCATTACGTAATATAATAATTTATTTTATCATTATAAACTCTCTAACTTAATTATTAAATTAAATTAGAACATTATTTCATCATTATTAATTTCCTTAACTCATTAATTATTTATTAAACAAATAAATAATCAAATCAATTAAACAAATACTTATTCAACGATAAACACATCCATTAAATATTTATATAATTCAATAAATATTTAAATATTATAATTAAAAATCTGGATTGTTACATCCTTCCCTCCTTACAAGGATTCTGTCCTCAGAATCACAACTTAAACTACTCATTCGTTACAATCATCCCTACTTACAAAGATTCTGTCCCCAGAATCGAAGACACAAATTAAACAATAACTCAGAGTAATCTTTCATCATTTTATCTAAATATAGGTTTTATATTTCCTACTACATTCCTTACTTTAACAAATTCTAGGTTTCATTTCATAACTTTCACTTGAACTCAATTATATTTGAGTATTATATTCTTAACCCATTCATTTCTTTTTCTAAGGATCGCTGTCATAAATACTCAGGATATTACATTCACCCTTTCTTCTAAGAATTTTGTCTTCGAAATTTTATCTATTAATATTTATTCATTCAATCTATCAAAATAGATTTTACGTCACTACTTCATTCATTCATTGGTTTCTATAACCACTTTCTTTCCACAAAGATCATTCTACAATTATTAGCTTTTTTATTAAAAGTTTTACAAATTTCTTTGATAATTCATCCCCTTCTCATTTCGAAATCTCTTTTCTCACTTATTCAATAATTCATCATTCAGTGTCGCATTCTATGACTTACTTCTTTCTAAGGAATACTTTCATTTTCACTTTCATCTTGCAGAATAACAAGAATCTTCCACAATTGTTCAATAATTGGGAAGTAGTATGAATAACTAAGGAATTTAAAAGATTCCAAATCATGCTGAGGGGTCATAAGACCGTGAACTCTTCTCTAGGTTTAATAGTGCTTCACCCCCGATTCTTCACACTTTAAACCCTCTTTGGCAGAATTTTTATCAATCACAAAGGCTGGAAACACCCTCCACTCGTACACTAGGTGGCCAGCCTATTGTACCACTACGTTGGGCCGCAATGTAGTGTTTTGTAATGACTATATACGTTACGCTCGGTACTTAGGGTGTTAAGCCCTTCGTATAATGTATTGTACACAAACATTTCAGCACAAAGTATAAAACTAAGTGCAACCCCTAATAACAGGGTTGTTCACCTCAGCTTTTCAACATCTGAATCCGCACCAAAACAATTTGGTTTGACATAACTTTTCAATGAACGTTTAAATGTCATGAACATCTTTCAATATTTATCTAGCTGAATCAAATAGCATAGACCTCTACAACAATTCGGACATCAACCGAAATATACATATACATACATACATACATATGTATTCTCATATCTTAAAGAAATCTCAAAAATCTTTTTATGACATCATGATACCGCACTGTATTTACAGTCCGTTAAGGATTCCGTCATTTGGTGATTTTATCATACTACATCATACCATAGTGGGCTGACGATCCTTAGATCACATCTAACACTAGGTAATACTGCATTGATGACTCCATTATTTTTATCATCTTTGCACCAGGTTACATGATGCATTAATGATATATAAAATACATTTTGATATATTACAAATCATTTTTGTCTAGCCGAAGTAATTAGTATAGATATACGAATAACAATATTGTTGTTAAAACTCATTGGTTCCATCAGTTGATTCAATATTTTTTTTCAAGAAAATAAAAGTGTAAACATCAGCACGAAGTCAAAATCTAACAGTTGTAAGGAATGAGTGGTTTGAGTTGTGATTCTGAGGACAGAATCCATGTAAGGAGGGAATGATGTAACAATCCAGATTTTTTAATTAAATATTTAAATATTTATTGAATTATATAAATATTTAATGGTTGTGTTTATCGTTGAATAAGTATTTATTTAATTGATTTGATTTGATGTGATTTGATTATTTATTTGTTTAATAAATAATTAATGAGTTAAGGAAAGTAATTATTTTGAAATAGTAATCTAATCTAATTTAATAATTAAGTTAGAGAGTTTATAATGATTATTATATTATGCAATAAATTATTATTAGAATTAATTAAATTAAGTATGAAAACTTAATTAATTAGAAGTGTGACAACTAACTATATTTTAAGTGGTTATTAAAATAAATTAAAATAATTTTAATTTCGTTTTACCAAACAAGGCTTAAATATATTAAGTCTTTAATTTTAAAGTATTTTGCCAAACAAAGCCCTATGGCTTTTGGATTTTTCAATTTGATTTATTAATAATATAAATTAAATTAAACAAAATATAAACATAATATATATATTATTTTGGTAACTGATAATTTATTAGTATATTAAGTATAGCGTTGGTTTAGACGTTTTAAAAATCATACGTTTGTTTGTGTGTTTTTTTTACGTATATTCTATTTGGCTAAAGCCTAAGTAAGAAAAGAGAAGAAGTTTGTCAAAAAAAAACTTAGAGATAGGAGAGTTTGGAGAGAGACTGTCAAGGGTTGGAGAGCAAGTTTTGAGTTTTAACAAGTGGTGGTCAAGCAAGTGAAGGTATGTTATATAAAACTTAAAACATATTATGGTATAATTTTATTGAATATCACTGTGTATGTTATAAAGTTTTACAAAAATTGTATGGAAATCATGTTTTTATAATTATGTATGATATTATGTGTATTTGTAACTGTAATTGTTATATTAGCACATGTATGTATATATGAGAAGTATGCTAGCATTCACAGAGAAAGAAGAATTGGTTTTATAGTGAAAACGTGTATGAACTTGAGTTGTACAAAATCAAAGGTTATAGATACAATTGTATGCTAATTGTAAAATTGAAGTGTGATTATGTTAATTGGGTATGAAATAACAGAGAACTTAGTTAAAAAGGAATCAATTGGGTTTATAATTTTGGTTACAGTGTTCACTGTGTCAAGAATATAAACAATGGAGTTTTGGGTTTTTAAAACAATACTTTCAAGGATTTAACTTCTCTCAAATAGTTGTTTAAGTTGTGCTAAGTTAATATATGTATGCTTGGTGAGGTTATGTGTAAATTGCATCAGTTATATGCATGTAATTAGTTGCTAAAATTTCTTAAACAGACCGAAAATGGTCTTCGTGCTCGGTTCTGTTAGTTTTTGGTGCCCCAGCGCCAAAAATAGAGCTTCAGCGCTGAAATTCGTGCCCCAGCGCCAAAAATTCACGCCCCAGCGCTGAAATTTGTGTTGCGGCGCCATTGGTTAGCCTAGTTCTCAAGCCGCGGCGCGGGGACAGAAGTTTGAGTCGGACAGTTTTTGCCTCCTATAGTAAAATGGCCATAACTTTCTCATACGAACTCCGATTGAGGTAATTCAAGATGATCCGGAACGAGGACGAGTAGAGTAGACCTACAATTTTTGTTCTTTAAGTTTTTCAATTTGAGGTCTGTAACAGTAGTCAAAATGGTTATCTTTAGGACTATTATGTTTTCGGGGGCAATCGGAGTGCGTCGGGCATACACATATGCATGTGTAGTGCTCCTGACCATAAAAGATGATATCCTAAGTTATAAAATATGAATGTTAATAAATATAATGATGCTTGACATTAATAAATGATGTATTAAATAAGTTATAAAAGCATAGTAAGCATACACAAGAGAGGCAAATCGGGCGTGTGACGATTGAACGTCGAAACGCCGTGCCAAGTGTTAATGAACTTAAAAAGTATTTCAATACAATTGAAATGAATATTATAAGATATGGAATGGATTTAATATGAAACCAATAAGTAGTCCTAGCAAGACTTAGGTACTTGAATGAATTTCGAATATTATATAAGTCAAAAAGTTAACACAATCTAATTGAACATTGTGTGCTAATTAATAGGAAAGATTATGAGATGTGGAGTAGAGTTTACATTACAATTACTATGTGTTGTTATGTGACTAATTAATAATGTGTATGATTATATAATTGTGTAGGACACGTGAAATACAGATAACTGTAAGCTCTTAATCTATTATTGGTAAACAACGATCAAGGCAAGTCTTTCGGTTCCTATTTGTTACGTGGACTTGATTAATTGTTTTAAATTGTATGATATGTTATACATGTTGAAATCATGAAATGTTAAAGTCAATATATGACTGCATTATTTTGGCTAAGTAATGATGATTGAGTAAGGAACTCAATCTTTATATTTGTTATGTAAATTAAAAGCATGTATGCCATGTTACTTTAATGAGATGTATATCGAGCATGTTATTATGTGCTATGTGATGCATAAAAACTGTTAGACTTTGTTGGGCCGTCGAGCTCACTCTTGCAAATAACCACTTTTGCAGGTCAAGATTTTAAGGTAAAGATATGTGCTAAGTGAGTTATAGAGATCTATATTTATGAAGATTACTTATGATTTATGAGAAATGTATTTTATATTTTGAACGTAACATGTTGTTGAATTGTAAGTTGAGCTATCCAATGTATACGGATATTTAGTTATGATGTAAGACTTTGTATAGTCATTTTGTTGTAACGATTCATAATATAATATTGAATCAAAGAGATGTAATGTAAAGGTTGCGATTCAGGGCAAGAAAGAAGGAAATGTATAAAAGTTTTAAATATTCTGCAATTTTAGTGATTTTAATATCGAATAATGATGTAAAAATAGAGGTTGAATGTATGGTTAACGACCGAAGTCGAGATTTAAATTGTATGGATTTTGGGGTCGTTACAGTCGGTATCAAAGTCGTAGGTTATAAACCTTAGGTAGGAGTACCGTAGGCTATAACCTTAGAGAAGAAAGGTGAAGATAATGAACGAATAAGCTCAAATAGAGTTTGAACAATAAGGGATTAAAACTTGCGTGAAAGGATTCAAAGAAGAATCTAGCAGAGTTAGAAGGAATATGAATGTGGGGTTACCTAACTCTAATAATAAGGATGTAAGGTGATAATAAATAGACAGTGTCTATAAGAAGAGAATGATAAAGAAGTTAAGAATATAGAGTTATATTTAAGTATGGTGCAATTGTACTCTTTAGTAGTTGATGTATGGTATCTGGGCTAAACGATTCCTTCATAGAGCGGAGGAATATACGAACTAGTAACTCGGAACCTAGTTTGTTGGTTGTTTGTGGGAAATCACTCAGCGTACCATATTAAAACTGTTAGAGACTCGATGTGTACCAAGTATAGAAATGGACATGTATGATGAGAGTTTAGAACTTGAATGAAATTTTGAGCGATGTAAATGAAGTTAGAAATTCTTAAAGGAAGAATTGTTATATAAACAAGAAGATTCAAAGAAGAATCTTGAAGAGATATAAAGATAAGAAATGGGAGTTTCCTAACTCCAATAGCCAAGATAATGAATAATGTCGTAAATGATGAAAAAAAGGGAAAGAAAGAAAATCGTAAAACAAAACGATCACGAGTTAAGAAAAGAATTTTAAGGGAGATGATTATAGAATAAGATCACGACGTGATATGTTTAAGTTATAAAAGGAAGATGGTTTGTAATGGTTGAATGATTATATCTTGATGCTATGAAGATAATGTACTATGATAGTACGAGATAAACTCATGAGGAGTTATAGATAATGTGATACGAGCAATTCGTATCGAGCAAAGAGCAAGTTATAAGCAAGATAGAGTTAGGAAGGATTTCAATTGAGGACTCAGGTGGTGGCTGAGTTGTACAAACCTTTGTATGGGCGAGGATTTTGTGCTTGTACTAAATTTATCATATTGATAATCACTGGAATGTTTGTGTCGCGCTATTTTCTATATGCCTATTGAGAAGGTGATTCTTTTCTCATGTGTATAACAGATAGGTAGAGTATAGTTAGAGAATATTATAAGGTTAAGTGTGAGTTCTTAAAACTCATACTTATGGTAGGTTCGTGACTCATAATTATATGATATATTTTTGAACCCCTCGGCGAATGGACGCCTATGGTCTGACTAGGATAAGCTCTTAAACTCATATGATTATGGCAAGTTCCTGAACTCATAACGTGTGGTAAGTTTGACGAACTGGGTATAGATAAGTGTGAATGGAGTATTGAGGATGATAGGAATAGATAGACCTATTAAAAAATAAATCATTATAGAAAGTGGAGTTGATGGTAGAAGCATAGGTATTCTAAATCTACTAGCTATGATAGACTTTCGAAATTTATTGACTTCGTGCTGATGTTTACACTTTTATTTTCTTGAAAAACATTAGATCAAATGATGGAACCAATGAGTTTTAACAACAATATTGTTATTCGTATGTCTATACTAATTGCTTCGGCTAGACAAAAATAATTTCCAATATATCAAAATATATTTTATATCATTAATGCATCATGTAACCTGGTGCAAAGATGATAAAAACGATGGAGTCATCAATGCAGTATTACCTAGTGTTGGATGTGATCCAAGGATCGTCAACCCACTATGGTATGATATAGTATGATAAAATCACCAAATGACGGAATCCTCAATGGACTGCGGTATCATGACGTCATAAAAAGATTTTTGAGATTTCTTTAAGATATGAGAATGCATATGTATGTATGTATATGTATATTTCGATTGATGTTCGAATTATTGTAGAGGTCTATGCTATTTGATTCAGCTAGATAAATATTGAAAGATGTTCATGAAATTCAAGAGTTTCTTGAGAAGTTATGCCAAACCAAATTATTTTGGTGCGGATTCAGATGTTGAAAAGCTGAGATGAACAATCATATTATTTAGGGGTTGCACCTAGTTTTATACTTTGTGCTGAAATGTTTGTGCACAATACATGTACGAAGGATTGATCCCCTGAGTACCTTGAAGTCATTATAGTCGTATGACTATAAAAGTTAAAGTTGAAAGATTACTTATAACTGTAGACAAGGTTCGTGGTCATTAGACTCTCAGTTGAATGCTTGCACTCTAAATTCTGAGATGAACAACTCTTTTATTAGAAGTTACGCTTAGTTTATACTTTACGCTGAAATGTTTGTGCACAATACATGTACAATAGGTTGACCACCTAGTGTACGAGTGGAGGGTGTTTCCAGTCTTTGTGATTGATAAACATTCTGCCAAAGAGGGTTTAAAGTGTGAAGAATCGGGGGTGAAGCACTATTAAACCGACAGAATAGAGTTCACGATCTTGTGACCCTCAACATGATTTGAAATCTTTTAAATTCATGAGTTATTCATACTACTTCCCAATTATTGAACAATTGTGGAAGATTCTTGTTATTCTGCAAGATGGAAGTGAAAAAGGAAAGTATTCCTTAGAAAGAAGTAAGTCGTAGAATGTGATACTGAATGATGAATATGTTGAATAAGTGAGAAAAGATATTTTGAAGTGAGAAAGATGTGAGTTATCAAAGAATAATGTGAAACTTTTAATAGAAAAGTTAATAATTGTAGAACGATCTTTGTGGAAAGGAAGTGGTTATAAAACCCAAGGAATGAATGAAGTATTAGTGTAAAATCTATTTTGTTAGATTGAATGAATAAAGATTAATAAATAAAATTTCGAGGATAAAATTCTTAGAAGAAAGGGTGAATGTAATATCCCGAGTGTTGATGATAACGATCCTTAGAAAAGGAAATGAATGGGTTAAAAGATATACAATACTCAGAATATAATTGAGTTCAAGTGAAAGTTATGAAATGAAACCTAGAATTTGGTAGGTAATGAATGTAGTAGGAAATATAAAATATATATTTAGATAAAATGATGAAAGATTACTCTGACTTTTTGTTTAATTTGTGTCTTCGATTCTGGGGACAGAATCTTTGTAAGTATGGAAGATTGTAACGAATGAGTGGTTTGAGTTGTGATTCTGAGGACAGAATCCTTGTAAGGAGGGAATGATGTAACAATCCAGATTTTTTAATTAAATATTTAAATATTTATTGAATTATATAAATATTTAATGGTTGTGTTTATCGTTGAATAAGTATTTGTTTAATTGATTCGATGTGATTTGATTATTTATTTATTTAATAAATAATTAATGAGTTAAGGAAAGTAATTATTTTGAAATAGTAATCTAATTTAATTTAATAATTAAGTTGGAGAGTTTATAATGATTAAATAGATTATTATATTATTAAATAAATTGTTATTAGAATTAATTAAATTAAGTATAAAAACTTAATTAATTAGAAGTGTGACAAATAACTATATTTTAAGTGGTTATTAAAATAAATTAAAGTGATTTTAATTTAGTTTTATCAAACAAGGCTTAAATATATTAAGTCTTTAATTTTAAAGTATTTTGCCAAACAAAGCCCTATGGCTTTTGGATTTTTAAATTTGATTTATTAATAATATAAATTAAATTAAACAAAATATAAATATAATATATATATTATTTTGGTAACTGATAATTTATTAGTATATTAAGTATAGCGTCGGTTTAGACGTTTTAAAAATCATACGTTGTTTGTATTTTTATTTTATGTATATTCTATTTGGCTAAAACCTAAGTAAGAAAAGAGAAGAAATTTGTCAAAAAAAAACTTAGAGACAGGAGAGTTTGGAGAGAGACTGTCAAGGGTTGGAGAGAAAGTTTTGAGTTTTAACAAGTGGTGGTCAAGCAAGTGAAGGTATGTTATATAAAACTTAAAACATATTACGGCATACTTTTATTGAATATCACTGTGTATATTATAAAGTTTTACAAAAATTGTATGGAAATCATGTTTTTATAATTATGTATGATATTATGTTTATTTGTAACTGTAATTGTTATATTAGCACATGTATGTATATATGAGAAGTATGCTAGCATTCACAGAGAAAGAAGAATTGGTTTTATAGTGAAAACGTGTATGAACTTGAGTTGTACAAAATCAAAGGTTATAGATACAATTGTATGCTAATTGTAAAATTGAAGTGTGATTATGTTAATTGGGTATGAAATAACAGAGAACTTAGTTAAAAAGGAATCAATTGGGTTTATAATTTTGGTTACAGTGTTCACTGTGTCAAGAATATAAACAATGGAGTTTTAGGTTTTTAAAACAATACTTTCAAGGATTTAACTTCTCTCAAATAGTTGTTTAAGTTGTGCTAAGTTAATATATGTATGCTTGATGAGGTTATGTGTAAATTACATCAGTTATATGTATGTAATTAGTTGCTAGAATTTCTTAAACAGACCGAAAATGGTCTTCGTGCTCGGTTATGTTAGTTTTTGGTGTCCCAGCGCCAAAAATGGAGCCCCAGCGCTGAAATTCATGTCCCAGCACCAAAATTCGCGCCCCAGCGCTAGAAATTCACGTCCCAGAGCTGAAATTCGCGTCGTAGCGCCAATCTCGTGCTGCGGCGCCATTGGTTAGCCTAGTTCTCGAGCCGCGGCGCGGGGACAGAAGTCTGAGTCGGACAGTTTTTGGCTTCTATAGTAAAATGGCCATAACTTTCTCATACGAACTCCGATTGAGGTGATTCAAGATGATCCGAAACGAGGACGAGTAGACCTACAATTGTTGTTCTTTAAGGTTTTCAATTTAAGGTCTGTAATAGTAGTCAAAATGGTTATCTTTAGGACTATTATGTTTTCGAGGGCAATCGGAAGGCGTCAGGCATACACATATGCATGTGTAGTGCTCCTGACCATAAAAGATGGTATTCTAAGTTATAAAATATGAATGTTAATAAATATAATGATGCTTAACATTAATAAATGATGTATTAGATAAGTTATAAAAGAATAGTAAGCATACACAAGAGAGGCAAATCGGGCGTGTGACGATTGAAAGTCGAAACGCCGTGCCAAGTGTTAATGAACTTAAAAAGTATTTCAATACAATTGAAATGAATATTATAAGATATGGAATGGATTTAATATGAAACCAATAAGTATTCCTAGAAAGACTTAGGTACTTGAATGAATTTTGAATATTATATAAGTCAAAAAGTTAACACAATCTAATTGAACATTGTGTGCTAATTAATAGGAAAGATTATGAGATGTGGAGTAGAGTTTACATTACAATTACTATGTGTTGTTATGTGACTAATTGGTAATGTGTATGATTATATAATTGTGTAGGGCACGTGAAATGCAGATAACTGTAAGCTGTTAATCTATTATTGGTAAACAACGATCAAAGCAAGTCTTTCGGTTCCTATTTGTTACGTGGACTTGATTAATTGTTTTAAATTGTATGATATGTTATACATGTTGAAATCATGAAATGTTAAAGTCAATATATGACTGCATTGTTTTGGCTAAGTAATGATGATTGAGTACGGAACTCAATCTTTATATTTGCTATGTGAATGAAAAGCATGTATGCCATGTTATTTTAATGAGATGTATATGGAGCATGTTATTATGTGCTATGTGATGCATGAAAACTGTTAGACTTTGTTGGGCTGTCGAGCTCACTCTTGTAAATAACCACTTTTGCAGGTCAAGATTTTAAGGTAAAGATATGTGCTAAGTGAGTTATAGAGATCTATATTCACGAAGATTACTTATGATTTATGAGAAATGTATTTCATATTTTGAACGTAACATGTTGTTGAATTGTAAGTTGAGCTATCCAATGTATACGGATATTTAGTTATGATGTAAGACTTTGTATAGTCATTTTGTTGTAACGATTCATGATATAAGATTGAATCAAAGAGATTATACTTCGTTATGGCTTATTAACGTTCTTACGTTATTAACCGACATTCAATCACCATTGGTGAACTACCAACGTTGAACATCATTCACGGTGTACTTATTACATTCTCGCGTTCTTCGTTTAATTCTTATTTAAACCATATCAATCTTCTAATGTTATCACTTCATTAGTGATTTAAAGTCAGTCTTATTATGTACATTAAGTACCTTCATTGTCTTACCTTAGGTCTACATTTAAATGGAACAAAAACCTAACTTGGTCAACATTTTTCTACTGTCGGCGCTGCGGCGCCAGACTCTAGTACACTATTGGTGCTGCGGCGCCAACTAACAGTTGCTAGAGCCCAGAGCCGGCGCTGCGCCGCGGCCATTATTGCTGGGTTTGGTGCTGCGGCGCCGCCCCTGTGCACCAGTTGGTCAAAACAGTTTGCTTTCTTAACGAAACTCCCAGCTTCATAACTTCTTCGTTTTACATCTGAATTGACCCATTCGAAAGCCTACAACTCACAAATTACACCCTCTATGTGTTCATATAAGAATTTCACATTTTTAAATCCGTTAACACAGAATTCACCTTTTGGTTCATTTTGAGCGTTAGTTTATCGTTTTCGACTGTTTAATACTCGTTTTCTTCGTTATAAGTAGGAATTCGACGTTTCTTGCGTCCACGACTCTTAAATACCTTATCTCACGTGTTGACATTGGAAACCAACATTTTCAAGTCACACGCTAACTTTTGACCCTTAATCTGAGATTTTTACGTTTTCGACATTTAGCGTCTATTTATGCAAAATTTGCCATAACTTCGTTACTCGTGTTCTATAGGCCGAATCAAATGGAACACTCCATTGATTCATCATATACATCCTAACCAAACAATATGCACATACCCTAGCTATGACGATTTTCAAATCGTTCATCACAACTAAGTTCACGTTCCTAACTTTCTTAGGTTTTTAACTTACGTAAACACTTACGATTTCTATTTGGTCATGACTTATCAATGATTTGATCATTAATAGACATCCTTATATCTTCTTAATAAACATGCTCCACCAATCTACGATTCTTCTACAAGAAAGAAATTGAAAAAGATGAAGACTACGGTTTATGAGAATTTACATTTGTCATTCTTTGCGTTCTTAGAAAACGTCTTATGGTTTGCTTGGAAGTAACTCGATTATGTGTTTCTAGCTTTTCTCTCTCTCAATATGTATTGGACAATGTTTGTAAAAACACTAAAAGTCCAAACTTAAGCTTTGTATTTATAGGATTTCAACATAGGGGCAAAATAGTCGAAACCCCACCTCCTTACTATTCATCACTTTATCACCAAGTAAAGTACTTGGTGATCAAGTGTTGCACTTTACTTGGCCATCAAGTGGCCAACCCACCCCTTCATGGATCATCCCATGGTTTGCCCTATGGGATTTTACCCATCCTGTGACCCACAGGTTCGACCCGCGATTCGGTTTCTTGTATTGGGCTTGACTTAAGTTTATATTGGGCTTTGACTTGGGCTTGTTCATATAATTCATTGGGCTTGCTATTAGCCCAAGTCCAATTGGATTACACAAAAATTCTTAACTCATAATCCATTAAAACTTCTCATATTCTACGTGAATAACTTTCGTATTCTCTTCATCTAATACTCATAAAATATTCGTATTATACGTCGTACTATTCTTCATATCATACTCGTATTCGAACTAGTATAATATTCGTATCTCATACGTATAATAACCGAAATGAGTATACACATTACATTTCCCTTTCGAAAATCTCTTTCGCAAACCCTTAGGTTTTAAGTCCGCAGGCGAAAACTTCGTTTTTGCCATAACTGAAATATTATTACATATTCTATCTCATCTTCATATTCTATCATTACGCTTTTCTCGGAATTCAAAACCTAAGCTCCGAACGAAATCGGATGAATAGTGCTTTTACGGGAAAATTCTCGAAAATCCTTCATTTTCGTCTTGATAATTCAAAATAATTAATCTTACCACATAGCCAGAATACTAACCACATTCACATATTCTAGGCCATAGAACGACCTTCGAATATCTTACTCACATAATAAATCAATTAAATTCATTTAATTCACATAATCAAACAAAAATTTAATTCATTAAAAAAATCTGAAATTCTCAGGCTTTACATTCTTCCCTCCTTATAAGGATTCTGTCCCTAGAATCTTGTTATAATTACATAAACAAATGAGGAAACTTTTTCTTCATTTTACTTTCGAGCTCCCACGTTGCTTCTTCAGCATCGTGGTTACTCCAAATTACCTTTACTGAAGGTATTACTTTATTTCTCAAGACTTGTTCCTTCCTATCAACAATCTGAATCGGAAGTTCTTCATACGTTAAGTCTTTTTCTACTTGAATGGATTCATATTCTATTACGTGCTTGTACTCCGATTTATAAGGACGTAATACTGACACGTGAAACACATTGTGTATTCTTTCCATCTCTGGAGGTAAGGCTACTTCATAAGCTACCTCTCCTACCTTTCTTAAAATTTTAAAAGGTCCTACAAACCTTGGACTTAATTTCCCTTTCTTCCCAAAACGTATCTTCCCTTTCTAAGGGGACACTTTTAGAAAGACATACGATCCTACTTCAAACTCCCTCTTCTCTCGATGAGGATCTGCATACTTCCTTTATCTATCTTGAGCCACTACCAACCGAGTTCTTATCAGTCTAACCATTTCTGCCGTTTGTTGTACCATTTCAGGTCCCAACATTCGACATTCACCTACTTCATCCCAGCAAAGTGGTGTTTTGCACTTCCTCCCATACAATGCTTCGTAAGGCGGCATGCCTATACTAGCGTGAAAACTATTGTTGTACGCAAACTCCACCAAAGGTAAATGTTCGTCCCAACTCCCTTTAAAATCCATAACGCAAGATCTTAACATATCTTCTAGCGTTTGAATTGTCCGTTCACTTTGTCCATCCATCTATGGATGATATACCGTACTCAATCTCAACTGCGTTCCCATTTGCTCTTCCAAACTCCTCCAGAAGTTCGACGTGAATTGTGGATCACGATCAGACACAATCGAAACAGCTACTCCATGTCTAGAAATAGTTTCCTTGACATAAAGCTTAGCTAACTACTCTAGGTTATACTTAACTCCTATTGGTAGAAAATGAGCTGATTTAGTTAACCGATCCACTATTACCCAAATAGCATCGTATCCTTTTCTCGTTGTTGGAAGTCCCACCACAAAGTCCATGGTGATATGCTCCTATTTTCACTCTGGAATCTCCAATGGATGCAACAACCCACTCGGTTGTTGGTGTTCAGCCTTAACTTTCTGACAAGTTAAGCACTTACTAACGTATTCTGCAATCTCCCTTTTCATGTTTAGCCACCAAAAGTTCTGACGAAGGTCTTGATACATCTTAGTACTACCAGGATGTATTGAGTACCTCGAACTATGGGCCTCATACATAATCTCTTCTTTCAACTCAGAATTATTTGGAACCCAAATTCTTCCCTCAAAACAAAGTAAACCTTCTTTATTAAGGTTATACTTAGTCTTTACGTCATCCTTCATTATCTTTTTCATTCGCTCTCATTCTTTAGTACGTATCTGTACTTCTTTAACCCGTTCCACTATCGTTGGTCGAGTCTCTATTGAGAATAACATCTCCATCGTTTCACTCGGTAACTTAACTTCTAATTCCATTTTTGCCATCTCCGTTATTAACTCATCCTGAGTTGTTAACATTGACAAATTTTCCCTACCCTTCTGACTTAACGCGTCGGCTACAACATTTGCTTTTCCCGGATGATACAAAATATCACAGTCGTAATCTTTTATCAACTCTAACCACCTTCTCTGCCTCATATTCAACTCCTTCTGTGTAAAGATATATTTCAGACTTTTATGGTCCGTGTATATCTCACACTTCTCCCCATATAAATAATGTCTCCATATCTTTAAGGAAACACCACAGCTGCTAATTCTAGGTCATGAGTAGGATAGACTTTCTCATAATCCTTTAACTGACGTGACGCGTACGTAATAACCTTGTCATACTGCATGAGCACGCAACCAAGTCCTCTATGTGAAGCGTCGCTATATACTACAAAATTCCCCGTATCATCTGGTAAGGATAATACAGGTGCCTCACTTAACCTCCTTTTTAGCTCTTGAAAATTATGTTCACACTTTTCTGTCCACACATACTTCACTGACTTCCTCGTCAGATTTGTTAACGGAGTAGCTATTTTAGAAAAGTCTTGAATGAACCTTCTATAGTATCCCGCTAACCCCAGAAAACTCAAAACCTCGGTTGGCATTTTCGGTTGCTCCCATTCATTCACCGCTTCCACCTTCGCTGGATCTACGGATATGTCATCTTTATCTATAACATATCCTAGAAACTGCACTAGTTCAAGCCAAAATTCACACTTAGTGAATTTTGCATACAACTTCTCCCTCCGTAATGTTTCCAACACTATCCTTAAATGTTCTGCATGATTTTCTAGCGTCTTAGAATAGACTAGAATATCATCAATGAACACTACAATGAACTTGTCCAAATACGGTTTGAACACTCAGTTCATCATATCCATAAATGCGGCTGGCGCATTGGTCAACCTAAACGACATAACCAGAAACTCGTAATGCCCATAACGAGTTCTGAACGCCGTCTTAGGTACATCATCCTTCCCCACTTTCAGTTGATGATACCCCGTACATAAATCTATTTTAGAAAAATACTTTGCCCTTTCAACTGATCAAATAGATCATCGATCTTGGGCAATGGATATTTATTTTTAATCGTTAACTTGTTCAACTCTCGATAGTCGATACAAAGTCGTAACGACCCATCTTTTTTCTTTACAAACAATACCGGTGCTCCCCATGGAGACACACTCGGTTGAATGTACTTTCTATCTAACAGTTCCTGTAATTAAACCATTAACTCCTTCATCTCTACTGGTGTCATTCTATATGGTGCCTTTGAAACTGGTGTCGTACCCGGCAGCAAATCAATCACAAATTCTACATCTCTATCTGGTGGAATACCAGGTAGCTCCTCCGGAAACACATCCGCAAACTATTGAACTACCTCTATCTATTCCAATGATATTCCCACTCTTTGGGTATCCACAACATGGCACAGGTAACCCTTACACCCCTTCTTCAACATCTTCCTAGCTTGTGTCATGGTTAGACAACAAGAACTTCCTAGTGATTTATTACCATAAAACACCACCTCAGGTTTCTTAGAAAGCCTTAGTTTTACACTCTTTTTATGACAATCTATTATCGCTCTATGGTTAATTAACCAATCCATACCGAGAATCACATCGAATTCTCTTAACCTTATCGGTAAAAGATCTACCGATAATCTGTTACCCTTAATATCTATGAAACAATTCCTATGAATGTGTTCAATGGGAATTGTCTCCTCGTTTGCTACCTTAACGTCTAAAGGTATTTCTAACTTTTTAGAATTTAACCCTAACTGCTTAGCAAATCCACATGCTATAAAAGAACAAGTAGCACCCGAGTCAAATAACACGTAAGCATTTATTTTGTTGACTGGAATGATACCTGCTACTACATCCGCTGATGCAACCGCATCTTGGATAGTCATATTAAACATTCGGGCTGAGGGTCTACCCAATGATGGTGTTGGTCCAATAATGGCTAAATTACCACTACCAGAACCCTGACTGACCTCCGCCCCCTTCTTCGGGCAATTTCTTTCCATGTGGTCCATCGATCCACAAACAAAATAGCCCCAGCTTTTCTTAGGATTAGGACAGTTAGGAGATATGTGACCCTCCTATCCACAGTTATAACAACCCATTTTCCCTTTCAGACAGACTCCTAGATGAGTCTTGCCGCATGTCTTGCATGCCTCCATCCTACGTTTAAGATCCCCTTATTTCACCCTAGTATTCCCAGGATTAAAATTCTTTCGTTTAGGCATATTGCCACTACCACTAGCAACTTCTGCCTTATTTCCTCCCTCTCCCTTACTCTTATTCTTTCTTTCTTTATGGTATTGGGTCAACGCCTCACTACCACCCTCTACTATTATCGCCTTTTCTAGAACGGTCCTGTAGGAAGCACTCTGAAAAACCAAAATCCTACTATAGAGCCAGGGTTTCAAGCCCTGCTCAAACCTACGAGCCTTTCTCTCCTCCGTGTCCACTTGGTGTGGAGAAAACCTTGTCAATTCATTGAATTTGGCTGCGTATTGGGGAACCGGCATGTCCCCCTACTTAAGTTCTAGGAACTTAATCTCCATCCTCCCTTGCATGCTAGTAGGGAAGTAGTTCTCAAAGAATACCTTCTTGAACTGTTCCCATGTAATAGCGTCATTTCTAGCCCACCCTGGTGAGCCTCCCACCAGTAGTTGGCTTCCCCATTCATCATGTAGGTCACAAAAGAAGTCTTTTACGCCTCAGCTACGTTTGTAATTACAAACGCCTTTTCTATTTCGTTGACCCATGTCTGGTCCTCCATTGGGTCCTTCGTTCCCTTGAACTCAGGTGGACCTACACTTTTAAATTCCTTAGAGGTAGTTGTTCGAGCTACCCTGGGTTCTGCGGGCGCTCTACCCCCGGCTTGGTTAAATGCAGCCGTTAATAAATTAACGAACTTTTGCATTGGGTTATTAGGACTCCCTTGATTATCGTTATGCGATTCCGCCTCTTGATTACGTTGTCTTCTTCTTGGCGGCATTTCTGATTAAATAAATAAAGTTTTGTTATTACTTATTTGCTTACTTAGTTATTATTCGTCGAACAACTTGAACAATAACTCATACACAACAAAGCACGTTAAATATAAACTTCATTATATTAAAATGCTTCTTCATAGTTCAAGACTATTTACAACTTGCTTTCCATAGCCAAAGGCTATTACATTTCTATCCCACAATTGACTTTCACAAAATTGGGATTTACAAAAGACTACCTTTTAATTATACAAAAGAGGGTTTTACGTCACTTACACAAAAGTATTTACTACGCTAACTTCTAATACTGCCTAACAACATTCTCATGCTTCTCGTTCTCTAGAATCGACACAATATCTCGACTTATAGTATATCGAGTATGTCCCAACTTAATAGAATAACAAGCTATTTTAAGCTTGAAATCCTCGTGCGCACTGTCATTGATATATGACATTCGTGCTATCTTCTGGCCTTTCTCAACCAGTTTCTTACGAAGTTTAACAACCTCGTTCTTATAGTCCCTAGCCTTATCAGTCATGAGCACCTTCTCATCATGCTCTATCTCATAGTCTGATTCTGCAAACTCCTTGGCACCATAGAGATCATTGATCTCTTCCTTCTAGTGCTGCACCATATTGTGCAGTTGCACGTTACGGTCAAGCACAGAGAGGTACATCGCCCTCATCGTCTCTGTAGGTGTTAACTCTGATGCAGGCATCACCGTATTAACTGATGTTACCTCCATATCATCCTCCACGTCTATCATCATATTTAGATATAATGCTAATCCCATCGTCTCCTCGGAATAATCTTCCTCTGAAAAATACTCCTCGGGTTCTGATTCTTCTAGAATCACTACAGGTATCTCCGCTACAGGCATAGGTACTGGCTCTACTCTGTTCACGGACTCCTCGCTTACCACATGTATATCCCTATACATCAAGCTATCGATTGACATCTACAATAACACATAACAAATTGATTAGTACATAATACACAATAATATAAGCACAAATCACATTTAATCCATTTCGGGTTACTTTCCATCTTTTAAATCTTTCGGTACTGAGTTTCCTCAATACCTTATTAACTCATTAGACTCGAATTAACTTTCTTCGAACCTTTCCTTTCCTAACGAGGTTATTAACCTAAGGTTCTTCCCCTCTTAAGTTTTATAACCTAATGCTTTGATACCAACCTGTGACGCCCCCAAATCCGGGTATCTTCCAACCCGACAGATGGTGCTCCATGATACTACAATTCATACAGTCATTCCATTGAGATAACAACAAAATGATTGTATTCACTATATTTGTATTACAATAATAACAAATCCTTTCCCAGGTTCATAACAGAAATACATTCCTTGTTCTTCATAAGTATATTACATACAAATACATTATTCTATTACAGGATGTTTAACTGTCCATCTTAGCCTTGCCTTTATCTCTCTTAGAACTCTCAGTTCATTTGGCTTTAGCTGCAAACATATGGTTCAAGCAAGAGTGAGCATTTCTAGCTCAGCAAGTCTTAACACAGAATCATATGAATATCACATTGGCAATTACATGCTTCACTTCCATAACTGAACAATTAACTACGAAGCACTATAAAACATTTGGCTAGTACTTTCCATTTCATAACAACAAATCCAAAGTATATATAATAGCTTAGGAATTCTGAACCGGTCAATAGACCATGAATATACTCTTTTCGTTTTCATACTTGAAAAGGACATCCGGCACTAAGGCCATCCATCCGTCTTTACTTACGAGCACTTCTAGGTGATCAGCCTATTGTACTCTATGTTGATCAACACTCTTTCGTTAAACGTATTTACGTTTAACATTTGGCAACCTCGCGTGCCCATCGAATAATCGATAAAAATACTTTTGTTTGTACATAGACAAACTTACCTTCTCATCCGTACCAAATACTTGGCATAGGATAGCGTTAACAGTTCTATATCGAAATACTTGTGAACAAATCAATCCATTCTTCCATACCAGTCTAGCCGAGTTAAAACAGGCATCGACTCTTTCTTTAAAACCATTCATGCATTTCAAAACATGCATCATAGAAAACTTGGCTAACACGGAGGTTAGACAAGCGTCAAGAAAGACTTGCCTTCAAGCGTCTTCGAATATATAATTCAATCAATTCTCAATCCTTACAGGATCTACATGATATATTCACATAGCACAGTGTAATTAGTTATCAAACAAACTAACTTTATAGCTTTAACCAACTTCTTTCTCTTTTATGTCTTAATTGAATTTATTTTGTTTAATAAAGTCAATCCGTCTTGTTATACTTCATTACGGCTTATTAACGTTCTTACGTTATTAACCGACATTCGATCATCATTGGTGAACTACCAACGTTGAACATCATTCACGGTGTACTTATTACGTTCTCGCGTTCTTCGTTTAAATCTTATTTAAACCATATCAATCTTCTAATGTTATCACTTCATTAGTGATTTAAAGTCAGTCTTATTATGTACATTAAGTACCTTCATTGCCTTACCTTAGGTCTACATTTAAATGGAACAAAAACCTAACTTGGTCAACAATTTTCTACTGCCAGCGCTGCTGTGCCAGACTCTAGTACACTATTGGCGCTACGGCCCCAACTAACAGTAGCTAGAGCCTGGAGCCGGCGCTGTGGCGCGACCATTATTGCTGGGTTTGCCGCTGTGGCGCCGCCCCTGTGCACCAGTTGGTCAAAACAGTTTACTTTCTTAACGAAACTCCCGGCTTCATAACTTCTTCGTTTTACATCCTAATTGACCCATTCGAAAGCCTACAACTGACAAATTATACCCTCTATGTGTTCATATAAGAATTTCACATTTTTGAATCCATTAACATGGAATTCACCTTTTGGTTCATTTTGAGCGTTCGTTTATCGTTTTCGACCGTTCAATACTCGTTTTCTTCGTTATAAGTCGGAATTCGACGATTCTTGCGTCCACGACTCTTAAATACCTTATCTCACGTGTTGACATTGGAAACCAACATTTTCAAGTCACACGTCAACTTTTGACCCTTAATTCGAAATTTTTACGTTTTCGACGTTTAGCGTCTATTTCTGCAAAATTCGCCATAACTTCGTTACTCGTGTTCTATAAACCGAATCAAATGGAACACTCCATTGATTCATCATATAAATCCTCACCAAATAATATGCACATACCCTAGCTATGACGGTTTTCAAATCGTTCATCACAACTTAGTTCACGTTCCTAACTTTCTTAGGTTTTTAACTTACGTAAACACTTACGATTTCTATTTGGTCATGACTTATCAATGATTTGATCATTAATAGACATCCTTATATCTTCTCAATAAATGTGCTCCACCAATCTACGATTCTTCTATAAGAAAGAAATCGAAAAAGATGAAGACTACGGTTTATGAGAATTTACCTTTGTCATTCTTCGCGTTCTTAGAAAACGTCTTACGGTTTGCTTGGAAGTAACTCGATTATGTGTTTCTAGCTTTTCTCTCTCTCAATATGTATTGGAAAAGGTTTGTAAAAACACTAAAAGTCCAACCTTAACCTTTGTATTTATAGGATTTCAACATGGGGGCAAAATAGTCTAAACCCCACCTCCTTACTATTCATCACTTTATCACCAAGTAAAGTACTTGGTGATCAAGAGTTGCACTTTACTTGGCCATCAAGTGGCCGGCCCACCCCTTAATGGATCATCCCATGGGTTGCCCCATGGGATTTTACCCATCCCGTGACCCACAGGTTCGACCCGCGATTCTGTTGCTTGTATTGGGCTTGACTTACATTAATATTGGGTTTTAACTTGGGCTTGTTCATATAATTCATTGGGCTTGCTATTAGCCCAAGTCCAATTGGATTATACAAAATCCTTAACTCATAATCCATTAAAACTTCTCGTATTCTATGCGGATAACTTCTGTATTCTCTTCGTCTAGTACTCATACAATATTCGTATTATACGTTGTACTATTCTTCATATCATACTCGTATTCGAACTAATATAATATTCGTATCTCATACGTATAATAACCGAAATGAGTATACACATTACATTTTCCTTTCGAAAATCTCTTTCGCAAACCCTTTGGTTTTAAATCCGCAAGCAAAAACTTCGTTTTTGCCATAACTAAAATATTATTACCTATTCCATCTCGTCTTCATATTCTATCATTACGCGTTTTTCAGAATTTCAAACCTAAGCTCCGAACGAAATCGGATGAATAGTGTTTTTACGGGAAAATTCTCGGAATTCCTTCATTTTCGTCTTGATAATTCACAACAATTAATCCTAGCACATAGCCAGAATACTAACCACATTCACACATTCTAGGCCATAGAACGACCTTCGAATATCTTACTCACATAATAAATCAATTAAATTCATTTAATTCACATAATCAAACAAAAATTTAATTCATTAAAAAAATCCAAAATTCTCAGGCATTACAGGAAAGCCCCCTCTTTCCTGGGAACGACCTGGTTGTCATTATTGTGATTCTGTAATATTATTTGTGAATAATTAATTATTGATTTATATGATAAGAAAAATATTTATTTTATGTGGATATAAATGGAGGAATTTTTAGAAAAGTGACAATTATTGAAAATTGATAATTTATCTTTTCTGATAAAATAATTCATTCAAATATATTATTATATTACATTATAAATGTATAATGCGATAATATAATAATGGTGATATTTTTATAATGAATGTGTGATATATTAATAAATGAGGAGGAAGAGAATTTTTGTCACAATAAATGCTAAAAACATGTTAAACATGTTGGTGGACTGCATTTTTAACTGAAATTTGATTATAGCCTGCAAAATAGTCCGTATGTGGATTTCGGTCATTTTCTGTTTGGAATTTAGAAAAACTTTCTTCTGTAAAGTTGTGGAGAATTAAATTTCCTAGGAAATGGACATAAAATTTGAATTTTTCTGATAAAATAGCTATTTATTATGAATTATTAAAGTTCTGAAATAATTAATTTTTGGAGTTTTAAATATTTTTTTAATAAAAATATTTTTTTCATTTTGGTGGGCCCCACTTGCATGTGGTAAATGCTGAATTCAGATTGTAAGGTGTGCATAGGAAATTTAAATAAAAATTTTAATAATTTATTAAATTTTCTGCTTTGGTATTCTAAGTATTTTTCTATAAATAGGATGCTTAAGTTAGAATTAAAAATCACGCCGGAAACTGAAGTTTTCTCTCTCTATATTATCGAGCGTATTTTTGTGAGTATTTTGATAATTTGAGTGTTGCTATACGGTGCAAGTTTCCTTCAACGTTATATCTGATATTCCAGCCAAAAATACTATTCTTTTGAGGTAAGGGATGTTATTTTTTTCGAAAATAATATTATTTCTTTCAATATCATTATCGGAATATTGGTATGAATTTTATTATTAAATTTTTACCTTTTCATGTCGGGGTTACTATTAATGAGTTATTATTCATGAGTTACTATCTACGAGTTACTATTCACGAGTACTATTTACGAAGTATGATAATTTTTCTTGTAGAATTTTTACCTTTTAGTGTCGGGGTTACTATTCACGGATACTACACTATTCACGTATATGACACTATTCACGAATACGACACTATTCACAGAAAAATTAAATGTTATTTTCCAAGATTGTCTGTTATGGTTCCTATCTTTGATTGGATATATATTTTGATCTTCATTCTTGAATTTTGTTCCACAATTGATTATTATGGAGTATTTTTAAACTTGAATAAACTAAAGTACGAATCCCTAATCTTTGTCCTTTTATCTTACTGGATTTATTTACTTTAAAATATTTTCATCTTTCTCAGTCCTAAATGGTGATATAACTGAATATCTTTGACCTGTAGTGCAAAAATGAGCGATTACATGATAAATATCTTTGCCCTGTAGTGCAAAGATGAACAGGTGTTGAGATGAACATGACCAACTGGTGATACAAATGAATATCTTTGACCCGTAGTGCAAATATGAATATTTGATGATTGATGTTACGTGGATAAAATATTGATGATAAACTTTTAAATTCATAGATGATAGTAGATTTCATTATCTACTCAACTCTTCTAATGAATTATTGTTTCCGCTGCAGTTGTTGATCTAAAACTTGTTGTCTATTGTATTCTATCAGATTTTTCCCTGTTGAGGACTAAGAATAATTTATTCTACATTATCTTAGTCATAATATTCTTTACTGGGCTAGTTGAGCTCACCCTTTTCCTTTTTGTTCCATTTTTCTTCTCAAGAGACGAGAATATAGCGGGAACTAGTCGGGGTATGTAATGATGATTCAAGATAGTTGTTTTAGTAGTCCTCACTATTTTGTAAGATAGTGTATCAATAATTGTAATGAGGACTCCATTTGAGTTTGAATACTGTCTAGATGATAATATTTGTATTTAAACTCATAGTATATGTGATGTCGTATTTTGCACTACAATTGTAATAATAAAGTTGTAGTTATTTTCTGTACCATGTATTTGGCGACTCAGAATAGGTTGGGTGGAGTGGACCTATTTTGGGGGTGTCACAATGATGATATGTATGATAATAAATGGGATTGATTATGGACTATGACCAATGTGATTGGATTTTATTTTGGATGGATGCTTGAATGTATGTATTTTATTAAATGGGGTATGCGTACCTCGTCTTTTCTGATTTTCTTCTTGATGTAAATTTTATCTCTCTCCTATGTACTTTCCCTTGACTGATGATCAAGTTTTCTATTTAAATTAAATAGTTTATGTAATATGATTAGTTAGAATATCTCGAAGAACCAGAGATCAAGGAAAAACTGTAACAATCCAGAATTTTAATTGTAATTTTAAATATTTATTGGATTAAATAAATATTTTAATTAATGTGTTTATTATTAAATAAATATTTGTTTAATTTAATTATTTATTAGTTAAATAAATAATTTATAAGTTGAGGGAATTAGGTTAATTTGTTAATTAAGTGATAATTGGTAATTTGATATTTTGAAGTTAATTAAATAAAAGAGTGATGAATTAATTATTATGAGATAATATTCTAATTTAATTTAATAATTAAATTAGAGAGTTGATAAGGATTAAATGAATTGTTATAATGTTAATTTAATTTGATTTAATAATTAAAGTGATGTGTTACTTTATTAAATAAAATTATAATAAAAATTATAATGTTGTATTGGATTATGCGGCAAATTGAATTAATAAGTTGTTTTAATTAAATGTGAATATGGGAATTTAATTAAATAAAGTTGGACAATAAACTATATTATAAATAAGTTATGAAAATAAATTAAAAGAGTTTAATTCAGTTTTTCTAAACAATGCTTAATGAATGTTGAGTCTTTAATTTAAATGGGTTTTACCAAACAAGGCATAAGGATTTTAAGTTATTATTTTTAATTTTGTTTTGTCAAACAAGGTTAAGGGTTTTAAGTCTTTAATTTTAAAGTGGTTTTAGCCAAACAAGCCTTGTGGCTTTTGATTTTCAAATGTTATAACTGACATCAGTTATATTATATATTAATACGTATTATATGTTATACATTATATTATATTATATCAGTTTTATATTACGTAAAACTAAAAGAGAGAGAAAGAAGTGAGACAGAGAGAGAGAAGAGAAGAGAATAAATTCTCTGTATTTTTTTACGAGTTTGAGAGAGAAATTGGTAAGAAGAAGTTGCAAGAATAAGGAGTAGTAATCTAAAGTTTTGTAATCATCTTCTAGCAAAGCTATGATCCTATCACTACCACAAAACATTAAATAGATAATGTGTAAAAAACGTTGTGATTTCAATCAGAAAAACGTCGTGGTTAAGAGTCATCTATTTGACACCTTTATACAACGTTTTTAAAACATTGTAGTTAGATACATTATACACCGTTTTTTAAGAAAAAAACGTTGTAGATTTGTTTTCTATAAATTAGTAGATGGTATACTTCCACAACTTTTTTGACTTAAAATGTTGTAGTTTAATATATCAAACAACGTTTACACACATTATACAACGTTTTTAAAATGTTGTAGATTGACTTGAAAAGAAAAAAAGAAAGAAAAAGTTTCACCTATATTACCAGTGCACCTGCAATCTGCTAACGCCATGATATATAGCTAAAAAGTCTAAATTCTCATTTAAATTTAAAGCCAAAATGTATCAACCATTCAAAATACATCCCAATAATACCATTCGTTTACAGTTTCAAATTACTACATTTACAAAATATATACCAAACTATCCATATATACATCTCAAATTCGCTTTTCACTATAAATTACTACTATATTGAATTGTGAATTTTATTACACAACAATAGAAACTGTTACTAGTGCAGAATATTTAACCAGGTACATATAGCAAAGTCACAGAAAAATGATCATAACTGAAATTATCAACTATATGCATAACCATCTCATTTGCAGTACAATAACCATGTAAACATGTATTTCCTGGTATGCTTGGGCTGATATGGGTTGGAATGCTTCGGCTGTGTGGGAGAAGGGACGATGTTTGGCAATCCATTTCCCTGACCACTACTTCTCTTGATGCCCACGGTTGCCCCTCTCCAATTGACAGCTCCTGCTAAGCCTTTCCTCCTAACCGAACTGTTATGTTAACCACATGAGTTGGCTATGTAAGTTGACTGAAGTTTTCTTGCTTCAGATTCCGCAACTTCAGCCTCCCCAAGTAGGAATATGTCAGCTTCTTTGAGACAACAAAAGTATACACAACTATATTGATTATTGAAGGAGCTTGCCATAAACATTTAAAGCAGCGCAAGGAAGATTTAGAGTGTAGCATATTCGTTTATCCCTAATTCCTCTCAAAAATTATAAAGGGAGAATTATCATGTATTGGTTGCATAAAAAACGTACCTCCAACCATGCCAAAAAACCCACTACAATTGGAATTTTGCATATCTACATTAAGTTTGGTTCCATGAAGAACACTCCAATTGGAGTTCACATCTTTCACAGCTTCCTTAATTGCAATTGCAGCAGGTCTACCAATAGTAGAGTCAATTGTTAACAACACTATAAAGTTAAAAATTGAAACAATAATAGAAAGTGTTACTAATGCAGAATGTTTAACCAGCTTCAGTAACAGCAAAGTTATTAGAGAATGAACATCTCATTTGTCAAAATCTTGACATTTTCAGCAATACATACTCACTGAGATATTTCTACCAACATGTTAACCACAAATTACTCAATGCGACATTTGTACAAGCATCTTAACTGCAAATTTACTTCAAAAAAATGCAATGGTTTCCTTTATTCATGGCTGTGGCACAACAATCCCAATTCAAATATGGAGAAGAAAGAATAAAGTTAATATGAAGGCATGGAGCTTATCCCCACTTTTTAACTCCTTCTCAAATAGATTTGGATTGAAGTTGAAAATACCTCTTTTCAGACATTGCTTTAATTAGCTGAGGGAACTTTTAGTTCTTCCTCACGACATGCTGGTTCGATCTGAAATTTTCACAGCCACAAGCATACAAATAAACAAGACTTTCAACTAAGGATACTAGATAGACTTAAATCGAGATAATATTGATGCAAGTTTATAATTTAACATAAGCTGTCCATAATCATAATAGAACATTAAAGGTAGTAACAAGAACAGTAATTTGTGGCTTTTGCTTGCACTATGGCACCATTGCCCAAAAATAAGCTAAGGAGATGGGCCATTTTTCTCCATTCTCATCCTTAGTCTTTGATAAGGTTGCAGAGACCCTACAGGCCTTTGCTTGTAATCAAGTACCAACAAATTGAGATGGGGCAAGTGCTCACGGGAGGGATAACAGAATGATACCAGCTAAAATGATTGAGATGTAACTTCGGGTGGAGGGAGAAGGATCCCTGGCCTTGACGCCCATCCTCTACGATTCCTGTAGGCATCAACTGCTTCCAGACAAAGCCTCTCTTTTGAAGCATTTTGGGCCAACTTCTTTCCCTTCATGACAGAAAGAGCATACGAAATAAAACTGAGAATTAATGTCATGTACATGAAAGTTTCAGAAGACCAAATGTTAGCCAGGGTGGAATCTCCTATTTACCCTCAGAGAGGACGTATCAGGTTTAAGCCTCTTGTTGGGAAATGGGAAAGTGTTTGTCTATTACAGACAAATGGTAATTAAGGATATACTCAAATTTAAGGATACCTTTGGAATAGAGACCAACTTTGGTGGAGCTTCAACGACCTCTCCAAATTTTATCACTTCACGTGCAGGGAAATCCAAATTCAAATATGGAGAAGAAAAAATAAAGTTAATATGAAGGCATGGAGCTAATATGGGACTAGATCTGACTTTTAGTTTTAGGCTTTGTTACAGCAAGGCAAAAGTAGCTTACCAAACAAAGACCACCACTCAATTAGAAGCTCACATAAGCTTCCTCCCACAGAAAACGTTAGATATCATTCTAATAAATTTCTCAGAAAAGTTATACATAACATCAATCCATGGGGTCCTACTTATACCACCATCACCACAGGTATAATAGTTTAGACATCTACTTATAAAAAGTTGAAAAGAACATGCTAGTTGCTTCCATACCATGATCAACATGGGCAATAACAGACATATTACGGATGTTCTGTTTATAGTCCATCCTGTGAACTTCACCTGTATGGTACCAGGTAAATTGCCATCAGAACAATATATTTGTTCAACCAACCCAAAAAAAATAAGCAACAAGGAAAATGCACAGAAAGTTACAAAAAAAAACAAAAAGAAGTTACTTATCATCTTGACAGCTGCTTAAATGTCACAAAAATATAATAGTTCTGAACGGTTCGGCTTTTGCACCTACATAAAACACAAGAAAATAATAAATACTATTTAAGAAACTAAGCCAATAGCCTACACCAACTCCAAAATATGTATACCTACTATAAAATTGGTAAACTAAAAACATATCTACAACATGATGCAAGTAGAATTCTCTATGGATTTTAATAAAATTTTGTATTTTTTTTACAGATTAAAACAAAAACAAAAATGCAAGTAAAATATATCTGTTGACATTACCAACTTCATAATGGCATATTAAGGATTTGCATGCATCTTGTGGTTACATAATCGTGGCTAACTGGCCATGGCAGTTGACATTCCTAAAAAGTATCTAATGGTGAAGGGGCTAAGCTCCATTCCAGAGAAAAGCATGTGCTACACGTGCCTTACTCCCAAAAGGAGTTACTGGAAAGCATGAAAACGAACCTCGAATTAGTTAAAAGATGGCAAACCATAGAAAATTGCAAAATGAATTTGTCCCATATAAAAGAGTCATTTGCAAAATTTATGAATGTTAAAGAAAAATAAATAACCCAGCAGTAACACAATAGATGTAGATGGTTTCAAAATCAGACAACAATATTGCAGAAAGAATCTCATTATAAATATAACTTATCAACTATCTGTATGAATATCGGTAAAATCTAGAGCCCTGTATGGAACATCTATCTGTATGAATATCGGTAAAGTAAATGTCATCTACCAAACTTAACTCAACAATACTTTATCCCACAATTATTACTCAAACAAGAAAGTTTGACAATAGCACTAATGCAAGTATTTCTCATGGATGAAAATAGTGCCCAAAACAGGTCATGTCCAACAAACAATTATCAGAGCATAAAACTGACTTACTTTGTGGAATATGGAATCCATTAGATATAGGAACAGAGGCAGCTCCATTTGGCAATATCTGACACATTAGCTCAGCCTATTTTTCAAGCAACTGGTTGAATTCTAATATTTGTTCTTTCACCACAAGTCTCAGATGATATGCCTAAAAAAATTCCTGATTTTCTTCTTCAAGCTTTTGCCAGACTGAATAAAAAAATATTAGATATTATAATCTCAAAGTGTTTACAGAAAAAGAAAGAAAAATGGAACCCTACCCCGTCGTTTTCCGGCCTATAACCTACTCTAGTAGGAACCTCAGGCAACTGCAACCGCCAAAGCCCGGCTGCGAGCTTCCTCGCTGAGACCGAAGCCTCTCTCCCTTTCCTTATTTTTTGAGCATTCTTCCGACCAATCTCTGGCATCGACTTGTCATCCTTAGTGATACAATCCTGATCAAGCTTTCATCGAACGATAATAATCCAATTTAAGTCTTAGTGGTTCATCAAATAATTTTAAATAATTAGATTGAAGATTATGCAAAGAAAATAAGCAAGTTTTACGCGACAAAATATCCTAACATAGCACGAGTTGGGATTTTAGAAAAAAGATTTTTGTTTCCTAAAATATTAGACAGATTCTATTAGCCTAATTTTTAGGGATTTATTTTTTAAATACTTATCAAATTCTATTATAATTAAGATTTCTTTTCCGTTTAGATTTACTTTCTAAATAAGGTTTTTATTGTTTTATAGAAATATGAATTTCTTTTCCAAATTAATTTCTACTTCCATGTAGAAATTAGGGTTATGATTTGTAATTACTATTAGGATTAGAATAATTTGTTCCTATTGTTTTTAGGATTGTTTTGAGTAGTATAAATAGATGTCCAAGTTGATGTAAACAATATACATTATTCATTATTAATATATTTGTGAGGTTATTCTCTACTTTTGATTTTTTTGAAGAATTTCTAAGTATTTTTCTTAGTTATTTCTTTGATATTCAATTTGACTTATCATACAACAATTCATAGTTGTGTGTGGCGTCTTCTACCGCATCAATCGTCGATTGTATCGAGATTATAGCTTCAATATAAGCGAGGGGTCAAGGTGTCGTTGGTGTCCATTCAACGCAGAATTCCGAACGCGAGCAATTGTATCAAGATTACCGTCTACATATAGGCGAGTGGTTAAGGTGTTGCAAGCAATTCACCCAACAACTGTGCTAGAAACGATCCGGGCGACAACCACCTCACGCAAGCGTGCCGTGGAGTCTATCATTTGGTATCAGAGCTAAGCCTTTCTAGGGAGTTACTTATCTTTAATTTTCTTGTCGAAATATATATTGTAAAAAAAAAAGAAAGAAAAGAAAAGAAAAAAAAGTACAAAAAAATAAAAAATAAAATAAAATAAAATAAAATAAAGAAGAATAATTCATATTCTATTTTCATTGTGCTAACCAAACTTGTAGCACACCATCAAATCATCAAATTCCAACAAAGATTTCATACCGTTCCATCATCATCAATTCTGAAACGGAGCTACAATTTATAAATCTGAAGCATACAAGAGGAGTACAAGGCAATCAATCGGTGATTTTGTGGTATTCTGATAGTTACACCATCTATATTTTTGTTTCGTGATAAGTAATTTTGAATTGATTAGTAAAACCACGAATTTTACTAGGGGAATTCAAAAAGAACCTATTAGAGATAATATTGAGGTAAAAGGCTTAGTGGTGAGATTAATCGAGGGTAAAAGCTAATTTATTGAGAGTATACACGAGTGAATCATTGATTCGAGCAAAAACACGTAAGGGAGTGTGTGAGGAAAATTTTTATCTACTAACCCTTGTTTTGCAGTAAATATGTTGGGCTATGAGGAGTCATTGGAAAGAAGACCCAGAGTTCGTATGAAATCTGGCGTGGATGAGTGGTGGAAATCATGGGAGGAGGATTATGAGAGGCATCATAATTATAATGGATGTAGGGAGCAGCCTCATAAACCTATGGAGCACAAGAAGGAACATTTATTGTCTAAGGAAATAAAAGTTGAAGAAGATCATGCGATTCTTGGAGAGTCATGGGAGACTAGAAAAGCTACAAGTGTGCAAGCTAACGAGGAAGAAACAATGCAACAAAAGAATATGTTTTATACTAGGTTTCTAGTACAAGAAAAGGTATGCATTGTAAAAATTGATTGTGATATTGGTACTAACATTGCTAGCACTACAATGGTGGAGAAACTAGGGTTGTCAACAGTTGCACATCCTCGGCCTTACAAGATGCAAGGGATTATCGATTGTGAGGAGGTAATGGTGACTAGACGAGTGTTAGTTTCTTTTCGCATTGGCAGATATGAAGATGAAATATTATGCGATATAGTTCCAATTCATACTTGTCATTTGTTACTTGGGAGGCCATGGCGACACAACAGGCGCGCGAAGCATTACAGTTGTACTAATAAGTATTTATTGATACACAATCGATTAAGGGTCAACCTTTGTCCTATGACGTCCGAGCAAGTTCGTGACGATCTAATGTATTTACAAAAAGATCGTGATCAAATGCAAGAAGAAATTATAGAATATGCAGTCCAAGGAGAGTTATTGGGTTCGAGTGTTCAAGATGAAATGCATGATCTAAAGCAAGATGGTGAACATCCGAAAGAAAGTAATCAAAAAGATGAGTTTGTAAAAGGAAATACATGTGGAAAAGATCGACAAAAAGAAATTGTTCAAAAGATTTATAATATAAAAGAAAAAATTGAAAAGAGTGAGAATGAAAAGAAAAGAGAGATTGAGAAAAAAAAGAATGAAAAGAGTGAGCTTAAAAATAAATGAGAGAAAAACAAACGAGAGGGTGAGCATAAAGAAGAGAGAAAAAAAAATATGTGACTATGAAAAAGAGAGTGAGTTGACAAGTGAGTTATATTTTGAAAAGCCAATGAATGTACATTCGTACAAGACGACGCTTTTGAATACTAACACTAACGATTCTTCTTTGTCTAGTTCTATTTTGTCTCTTGTACATATTGTTGATGATATACCTAGCGCTATCATTCCATATCAATCAGCTGATAGTATTCCCGAGGAGAAGACGAAGTTACCGATGCGGGTTGGAGAGTTAGTGAAAGTTGGTATCGTGAGAGAAGACATGAGTTCATGTGTTAATTATGAGATCATAGTACCTAAGGAGGATAAGACGACAAGCTTGTGCATCGATGTTGAATTGGTAAACAAGTATCGATGTGTTTTTCTTTACTTAGATAATGCTTGATAAATTGCATGGTGCTTGTGTTTTATCTACACTTGGAGATGGTCATGTGATGACAATACCTAATCAAATTAGTGTGCATGACTGTGATAAATGGGAAATCGTTTTAACATGTGAGTTGTTTAGATGGATAGTTATTTCTGTTAGATTAACTGATGCATCTAGTGTTTTCATGAGTTATTTAAAACATGTTTTGCATGCTTCCATAGAATTTGTTATTAGCTATTTTGATGGTAGAATCGTCTTTATCATAAACTATGGAGGATTTTTGATTTTTGTTGAGTTATTTTATGATCATGATATATATTCTTATTTTCGATGTTATTATTTGCATGAAATTCATTCTAGGTTTTCTTATCCATATGTTGAGTTAGGTTTTCATGCTAGTCAATCTTTACATGAGTTGTTTTTAGTTGACAATGGTAGTTATCATGTTTGTCCGTTCGAGCAATCTTTATTGCATGATTTGCTATCATATGGTTTTGATTCAACAAGTATTTATCATCAAGATCGTTTGAGGGATGAGTTATTTGCATGTTTAGTTAGTTCACTTGGATTAGCTAAGGCATTGCATACTTCCATGGAATTGTTGAATTATATTTTACATTCTTTTATGAGAAAAATTGTTCTCTATTTTGATGATATTCCGATTTTTGTCAATAATTTGCAAAATTCTATAGCATGTGTTGAGTTTGTCATAATAAGTATGCTATTGAGTTTTTATCTTGTGAAGTTGGATGTGACCTTTTTAATCCTTTAATAACATTATTTGTTCTTTATTGTGTTAATTTCAATGAAAAGAGAAAGGTTGGTTGTGTTTTGCAGATTCGTGATAGGATCATATTCATCGAGGGAAACATGGATCGTGCAATTCAATTCGATCAATGCATTGAGAGTCTACAGGGGAGTGTTTTGAATATTGTTTTAGAAGACTATGCATATGATTTTGGTTTATTTAATTTCTTTGTGATTAGACAAAAGGAACTTATTGATTTATTTTGTTTTGTGTTTAATCCAGGAATTCAAGAGACTTTGCGTGAGAAGCATTACGAATTTCAAGTATTGATATTTGACCCAGGTGCATTGACGAATGTGTTTCTGCGAAGGATTGAGATCATTATATTAACTTTTGAACCGGGGATTCGTCATTGGGAGAATCAACCACATGAAGAGTTTTGCGTGATGATTTTTGATCCAGGAGGATATAAGACTTTTCATATTCTTTCTTACTTTGCATTCATGATTATTTTAGTGGATAGTAGATTAGTTTATATAATTAGTGTTGTGGGAGTAATTGGTCTACAAATTGTCAATTTGAGAGAAAAGTCATACATTTGCTATGTTCTTGGTGCGAGTTGGAGTTTTTGTTGCTTATACATGTCATTTGCAAGTTGAGTTTTGGCATTATGTTTGGTTTGATGCTACTAACTTAGTTTGTTTTTATGTAGGAACAATTTTGTGGTTGAATCATTTTCGAGAAGACGATGGGCCAGATTTGAGGACAAATCCTTTTGAAGAGGAGGGGAATGATACAATCCTGATCAAGCTTTCATCAAACGATAATAACCCAATTCAAGTCTCAGTGGTTCATCAAATAATTTTAAATAATTGGATTGAAGATTATGCAAAGGAAATAAGAAAGTTTCACGCGGCAAAAGATCCTAACATGGCAATGAGTTGGGATTTTAGGAAAAAGATTTTTGTTTCCTAAAATATTAAGCAGATTCTATTAGCCTAATTTTTAGGGATTTATTTTTCAAATACTTATCAAATTCTATTATAATTAGGATTTCTTTTCCGTTTAGATTTACTTTCTAAATAAGGTTTTTATTGTTTTATAGAAATAGGAATTTCTTTTCCAAATTGATTTCTACTTCCATGTAGAAATTAGTGTTATGATTTGTAATTCCTATTAGGATTAGAATAATTTGTTCCTATTATTTTTAGGATTGTTTTGAGTAGTATAAATAGAGGTCCAAGTTGATGTAAACAATATACATTATTCATTATTCAATATATTTGTAAGGTTATTCTCTACTTTTGATTTTTTTGAAGAATTCCCAAGTATTTTTCTTAGTTATTTCTTTGAGATTCAATTTGACTTATCATACAACAATTCATAGTTGTGTGTGGCGTCTTCTACCGCATCAATCGTCGATTGTATCGAGATTACAGCTTCAATATAAGCGAGGGGTCAAGGTGTCGTTGGTGTCCATTCAACGCAGAATTCTGAACGCGAGCAATTGTACCAAGATTACCGTCTACATATAGGCGAGGGGTTAAGGTGTTGCAAGCAATTCACCCGACAACTGTGCTAGAAACGATCCGGGCGACAACCACCTCACGCAAGCGTTCCGTGGAGTCTATCACTTAGCCAAAACATCTGTAGTCTCTCTATGGTTATCGACCTTCCAGTGGAGCAAAGGAGTCTCGGGTCTACTCCGCTTACCCACGGGAGCTCCATCCCTCTTCAATCGAACTTCGAAAACCGGAAGGCCGGGGTTCCTCACCTTTCGGTGAGGCAGCTTGCGAGAAGTGGGTTTTTGACGAAGAAGATCTGAATCTGGTGAATGGGGGTTTAGGGCTTTAGAAGAAAGAATAGTTTGGAGGTCAATTTTGCTGGTGATCTTCATATTTTCTGATGAAATTCAGCCATCACAGAACCTCTTAATCAAGGAATAGGTAACCTGTGATGAGGTGGTAGCTGAAGGTTTCGAATAAGGAAAACAGAATAACTGTGCCAGTTGTTTCGAATCGTTCTTTTAATTTCAAATTTTAAGTTCTCCGTGTTTTTTACCGATAACGTTTTTTTTAGAACGTTATCTATTTAAAACCAAAAATTACCTTTATAAATACATAACGTTTTTTCATATGTATTTATAACGTTTTGTTAACAAATATTATAAAAAAAATAACATAACGTTTTTTATAAAAACGTCATCTTTTAAGTGTTTTCTTTTTATAATTTTGTACTAGTGTATTTTCTAAAGTTCTGGTTTTTATATACATAAAAAATTCTCTGTAAAATTGGTATGAAGGATTAATTGTTTATTATGTAGTTTTTATATGTTAATTTGTTGATATAAATTGTTTACATGGGTTTATAGACGATTTAGAGTAATTTAATCCATGTAAATATGATATTTATGGAGAAAATTATATATTACAGTGAAATATATATGAATATGGCTTAATATAGAGTCAAAATTTATATTCAATTCATAGTATAAAGTATAAATTGACTATTGATTGTGAAAATATATGAAGAAACGAAAACAATATAATTTAAACTAACTGTTTTGGTTGAAAAACGAATTTACAATGATTTATTTTACAAAGAATGTTTCAAAGTGAAGTATTAACAAGAATAGTAAAATTTGAGGTTTTAAATTTGTTGTTTATAGTGTTTTTATGGTTAGAAACATGTTAGAAACATTAATTTATGTTTTTATAAAGTTTATGTAATTTATGTGTGTAAAAATTTGTTGTTAAAAAGTAGCTTGTATGTGTGAGACCCCAAATTTTATGAATAAAGATTTAATTTTCTCAATTTTTTTTTAATATTATGGTGTAGATTTGATATAATGTTATAGTTATGGGTAATATTTATAAATTTTGCAAAGTAAGCAAGTTGTTATAAAATGTTCGTTTGATCGGGGAATATTCTTTTTGTCGGGAAATATTCGTACGATAGCACAATCATTGGTGGACCCCACAACGGAAGTATTGTCGTTGTAAGAAAACGACATAATTATCTTTTTATAAAAATAACGATGAAAGTGTTACCATTAAAACTGTTGAACTATCGGTAGTAAAAGTACAGTAATACGCGTGATTGCATAGTAGCACACGGTATTGATTATTGATGCTTACGTAAGAAGTCACTCAGTTATACTCAATTATTGCTACAGTAATTGCTGCATCATATCTCGCATATTATTGATTCAATTATTGTCACAGTATCATCTGTATAATATGATATATTATTAAATCAATAATTGAGACGACAAAGTTATTCATATTATTATTTGTAATATTGACAATGTCTGGAAGTTCTGTCAAGGAGAGGTTTAGTCACCTAATTGCACGCCAATAAGGAGAAATTCTTATCGGAAAGCCCCCTCTTTCCTGGGAACGATCTGGTTGTTAAATATTGTGAATTATAATATTAATGATGAATAAGTTCGTGTTGATTAAAGATAAAATTGATAGTTCCATTGTATGAGAATTATTAGTGTTAGTGGAAATCGACATTTATTTCGATAGTAATTGATGTCAGGAGGTTATACTGACCAATCGGGTATTCGGGACACTTTTCGTGTCGGAGTACTACTCACGAGTTACTATTCACGGGTTACTATTCACCCAATTACTATTCACTCTAGTATTGTTCACTCGGGTATTTGGGACACTTTTCGTGTCTGGGTGCTATTCACGGGGTACTATTCCTGAAGTACTATTCACGGGGTACTATTCACCCGAAAAATATATTTCTTTTCGATTCAAATCATTTTTGAGTACAATATTATTCCATGAGAAGATGTGATAATTTTTTAGACAGTTGGTTGAAATTATAATAGTAAATTAATATGGATCGCTGGTTTAAAATTTTAATAGTAACTTGTCCCTTCGATTTTCCAAGAGTTACTTGTCCCTTCGGTTTTCCAAGAGTTACTTGTCTCTTCGGTGTTCCAAGAGTTAATTGCCCTTTCGTAAATAGTAGTTGTCTCTTCAATATTATCAAGAGTCATTTTGACCCTTCGTTAAGACCAAGAGATACTTTCAGTTCTTCTATAAATAGAATCTCATTCTTTTATTATTTCTTACGAATTCACTGAAACTCTAGAGAGAGAAACTATAGAGAGAAAGAAGAAAAGTATTCTACTACTTCACTACTCCAGTATTCAGTTTTTCTAAGGTAAGGGATATTATTTGTTGTACTCGTAAGAGATATTATTTGTTGTACTCGTAAGGGGTATTATTTCTTTCGTATTCATGAAGAGAGCTTCTGTTATTTCATTCTTTATTATTATGTTGGAATAACCTGTTTATGCGAAGTACCGCATACATGGTGAAATTCTTCTGTTATTCCATTCTTTATTGTTCTGTTGGAATAACCTGTCTATGCAGTCTATCGCATGCCTGATGAATTCTGTTGATATTTCATTCTTTATTATTTTGTTGGAATATCATGTCTGTGCGGATTACGCATGACCTGGTTCTATTCTTTATTATTCTGTTGGAATATCCGGTCAGTGCGGATTACGCATGACCTGGTTCCATTCTTTATTATTCTGTTGGAATATCCTGTCAATGCGGATTACGCATGACCTGGTTCCATTCTTTGTTATTCTGTTGGAATAACCTGTCTGTGCGGTCTATCGCATGCATGGTGAATTCTTCTGTTATTCCATTCTTTATTATTCTGTTAGAATAACCTGTCTATGTGGATTACCACACGCATGATGAATTTTTCTGTTATTCCATTCTTTATTTTTCTGTTAGAATAACCTGTCTATGTGGATTACACATGTATGATGAATGATCTTTCGTATTCATTTCTTATTAAATTGTGGAAATGATCTGTCTACGTGGATTACCGCATGGTCGGTGAAAATTCATTTGTAGTTTCATATATTCTATTATACTCAGTTGATTAAAGCTTTGGCTTCTATACTCCATGAAATTAGTGGAATATCCTTGATATTTGCGCTTCATCCAGTATCTTTTCATGAAAATATTCTTCTGAGCATTCTTAAATTTTACTCTACAAAGCAGTATCATGTTGATAATTTGGACGTTATTGGTTCCTGGATAAATTAATTTATAAATTTTTAAAATTTATTCTTGAACTTGTTTTATTGAATTATTATGTAATTGTCATCATCTTCATGCTTATATTGTGATGAAAGTCATCTTTGGCTTACGTGCATAGATTGACTTGGTATGATTATGACCAGGAATTATTCGGTATAATCATGACCGTAATGTGACGAATGATGTGGTAAAAGTCCTCATTGGCCTGTAGTTCATTGGTGGACAGTTGTTGGTATGATTATGACCATGGATTATTTGGTATAGTCATGACCATTGATGATTACATGAATATCTTTGGCCTCGATTTTATTTATTAAGCTGAGTCTCAGCAATAAAGTTGATGAAAAACTTTTTAAATCATAGAAGATAGTAGATTTTATACTTTACTTGACTCTTCTAATGGATTGCTTATTCCGCTACAGTTTTTGATCTAAAACTTGTTGTCTATTATATTCTATCAGTTGTTATACTGTTGAAGGCTAATGATAACTTATTATGCATTATCTTAGTCATAATATTTCTTACTGGGCTAGTTGAGCTCACCCTTTTGCTTTCATTGTTCTCTTTAGGAAATGAGAACGTAGTTGAGACTAGTCGGGGAACAGAGTGATGGTCCTAGATGGTGCATTAGTAGTCCTCACTATTCTGTGAAATAGTGTGGTAATAAATGTAATGAAGACTCCATTGAGTGTGGATATTGCCTAGATGACAATATTTGTATTAAAACTCACAGCCTATGTTTTGTCGTATTTTACACGACTGTTGTATAATTAGTTTGTATTTGTATTCTGTACCTTGTATCTGGCGACCCAAGATGGATGATGTATACCTATTTTAGGGGCGTCACAGTTGGTATCAAAGCTTAGGGATATGATCCCTGGCTGAGATGTGAGATAAGAACTAGGAGGGGAGAGACGGGGAATTCCTTCGCTAGTATGACCTACCTAAGTTTATTTGGTATTTAATTGGTCGGTCAGAGTATAGGGATAATATGTGATATGTTAATTAACCCTTGTTTTGTGGCAGTATTTGAAAATGGCATCCGAAAATGTTGAGATCAACAATGAAGCACATGAGACCATTGAGTCACCAACGATTAATACCCAGGAAAATGTGCAATAGGAAGATAATAATCCTCAGGTAAATAACAACATCGATCAAATGATGAACGATTGGATATTCAGAGGCTTTATGCAATTCATGCAACATCAGGTAAGAGAGACTTCTATTCAAAATATAGGTGGAAATAAGGGTAACCCACGGTTGGTCACCGCTAAGCAGTTCAAGGAGCTGGGACCACCGGAGTTTTTGGGAAAGCCAGAACCACTTAAGGCAGAGACGTGGTTAAAGCAGATCACCAAGATATTTGATTTCTTGGGATGCTCCGAGGAGCAAAAGGTTCTCTTTGCCACCTTTATGTTGCGTTAAGAGGCAGATTATTGGTGGGAATCTGTAAAGCGTACCCAGCCTGACGCACTCAAGATGTCTTGGGAGAAGTTTCAAGAGTTGTTCAACGACAAGTACTTTTCCGAAAGTATTCGTCACATGAAGGAGGTGGAATTCATCAAGTTGGAGCAAAAAAATATGACCGTGTCGCAATACTAGGCTAAATTTGTGGAGTTATCCCGATTTGCATCCCACTTGGTCGATAATGAGGAGTGAATGATGCGAATATTTCTAAGAGGTTTGAAACCTGATATACGTCAATACCTCATTTATCACAAACTTTGTTTATATTCAGATGTTGTGAATAGGGTTCAGTTATTGGAGCGCAATAATGAGTCAGCACAACCAAAAGGCAACGACCAACAACACGATAATAATTGTACCGGTGGCAGCGGCCATCGGAACAATGATAACCATTGTGGGAGAAATTATCATGCCAAGAATGGTAACCACTTCGGTGGTAATCATGGCCAAGATAATAGAAGTGGAAAATTCAAGAAGTGAAGGTTCGACAACGATGGAAAGACAGCAGCACCAACACCCGTTTTCAAAGAAGGAGAACGACCACCAATTGTATGATTCAAATGCGGAGGGGAGGGACATATCAGTTCAAGCTGCACGATGCAGTCCAAAGCATGTTACAATTGTGGAAAAGAAGGTCACCTAGCCCGATTTTGTCGTGCACCAAAGTCAAGTCCAGCTGGGATGGTGACACCAAAGGCGGATATGGACAAAACAAAGTCGGTGGTTTTAGGAAGAGCGTTTTTTGTGACTTCTCAAAAAGCGAGTAACCCGAAAGAAGTTAGCACGGGTTAGTTGATTATAAATTATTGCGAAGTCTATACCCTATTAGATACCGGTTCTACCCATTCTTTTATTTCTCCTACTTGCGCTCAATGTTTAAATTTGACTCTGGAGAAATTAGACTTTGATTTATCTGTTGAAACTCCGTTAGGAGAAACCTTCTTTACCTCCACTGTTTATAAATCTTGTTTGATTCAAATCGACACTTTCACGTTACCTGTCTATCTTATCTCTTTGAAAATACTTGCCTTTGATGTGATTTTACTAATCAATTAGTTAACTACTCGTCATGCTTTTCGTAAGGTTGTTAACTTTCATATTCCTAACCAACCTGTTATGCGAATTCAAGCAACTAAACCACTAAAGTCAATCACTGTTATAACAAGCCATAAGTAAAGAGTCCCGATCCTTTCGTTGTTGACTTCCTTGTGTGGAATGCACTAAAGCCAGACTATTCGTAGGGGACGCCGTGTATAACGGTGGCAAGTTGATAGGCATCAAAGTGACGAGCTATCCAAGTCTTGGATGAGAGTCACAGTTTTGAATAATATTTCTATTGTTAATAAATTTCCTGACGTATCCCTGAAGACTTCCTAGTCTACTTAGAGCGTGAAATCGAATTTTATATTGACCCAAGTACAAAACCCATTTCTAAAACCCTTAATTCTTCAACCGAACGAACGTATTATGCGCCAAAGACGTTAGCTTAAGCTGTTGAATATAACGACTATACCATGCAATATTATCGTGGAAGAGCGAACGTGGTAGCTAACACGTTGAATAGAAGATCGTATGAGTTTACGAGTGCGATGTTATTAACACAAAAACCCATTTCGTATAACTTACAAATGATGAAGATAGAGTTAAAGACTCTAGGGACCCACGTGAAGATAACGAATATACGATTAGAATCAACTTTAATCGATAAAGTTAAAGTCGTTCAAGCTACATACTTAGAGCTGATGAATGTGAAGAAGAAGGTTCAAGAGGGCATTATTCTAGAAGCAAGAATCGACGAATAGAGGAAACCTCAACCCTCGATTTAATTGGCCCATTTGAAATCCTCGATTGAGTAGGAACGGTGGCCTATAGACTTGTTTTACCTCCAAGTATGTCGCGTATTCATAACGTTTTTTTTCACGTATCGATGTTACGTATATATGTGGATGACCCAAACCACATTATTGAATTAGAACTAGACGAGAAAGCAGAAGATTTAACGTATGAGGAGATACGTGTTAAAATCTTGGATAAGAAGGAGTATATTCGACACTCAAAGGTTATACCTCAAGAGTTAGAATTTGAAGTGAAGTCAAGGTATCCTCACTTATTCGGCATACCAGGTATGTACGTAAATTTCGAGGGCAAAATTTCATAAGGAGGGGAGATTGTGAGACCCCAAATTTTATGAATAAAGATTTAATTTTCTCAAAATATTTTTTTAATATTATGGTGTGGATTTGATATAATATTATAGTTGTGGGTAATATTTATAAATTTTGCAAAGTAAGCAAGTTGTTATAAAATATTCGTTTGGTCGGAGAATATTCTTTTTGTCGAGGAATATTCGTACGACGGCATAATCATTGGTTGACCCTACAACGGAAGTATTGTCGTAGTAAGAAAACAACTGAATTATCTTTTTATAAAAATAACGACGAAAGTGTTACCGTTAAAATTGTTGAACTACCCGGTAGTAAAAGTACAGTAATACGCGTGGTTGTATAGTAACACACGGTATTGATTATTGATGCTTACGTAAGAAGTCACTCAGTTATACTCAATTATTGCTATAGTAATTGCTGCATCATATCTCGCATATTATTGATTCAATTATTATCACAGTATCATCTGCATAATATGATATATTATTAAATCAATAATTGAGACGGTAAATGTAGGGTTTCGGCACAGAAACGCACAGCGGAAATTAAAATTTTAAAGCAATTTCCGAAACCCTATAACAGGATCCATGCGAAAAATCAATTAATTAAGAGGTTTAGAGATTATACCGAATATGAAAACGAGAGTCTGAAATCGACCGCGCCTCGAATCTCCAACGCAATACAAACCGACTGCGTCTCTACGGTATCCACACGAACGCTCCGCGAATCGTCTTACGATCTGCAGAAGAAGGAATCGCGGTACTAGCCACCAAGGATGAGGATTTTCAGAACTGTTTTCTCTAGTCTCTCTCTAAGAGCGGCTAGGGTTTTGTTTTGACGTAAAAACCTAAAGTCTGATATACATCATATATATAGCAGTCAGGAGGAATTAATCAAAACATAATATTATTAAAATCCGAATTTATATATATCTTAATTAAGTCTTACTTAATTAATATACCTATATATAAATTATCCTATTAATTTAAATTCGTAATTTAAAATTATATCAATCATATTGACATATTTAAATCTTTACAATTTAAATTAATTTCCTTTTAATTACGTTCTTTGTGTGTGACCTTATAGGTTATTATTACGTTGGCAATAACCTTAAAATCATATTATAAAGTTATAAACAGTGAGCGGCATCTAGTAATGCATCACTGCTACCCAAGTAATAATAAGATCGATGATTCGATGCAACCTTTTCGTGACCAATGTTTCAATGTAATTTAATCCTTTTAACCTTAATATCCTAGATTAAACTCGAGTCATGGAATGTGTCATACTCTTCATAATTTAATCTGAGTTTTCTTGATCAATGAGTAGACTATATGAAACAAATCACTATTTGAGCATGGCCATGCATTTCATAGTCCTACTCAATCAAGAGGCCTATGGATATCACCTATAAAATATAGGATGGTTAAATTCCATCTAGATCACTCATATTACTCACACGATTCATAATGAACCCAATAATCACCTTTATAGTCCACCCTATTAAAGGTGACATTTGATGATATCAAAGTACATATATTCTCGTGTAGTAATATAGCGGTTTCAGGTCGGAGGACCATTACATCATTGTCACTATGAGAATTACTAATGACACTTCGCATAATGCTCCATATAGAATTCTCATGGTGGGTCTGTCCAGTACATTGTTCTCTAACATGTACCTATGCATTGACTTAATATCTCATATATTTATGACCAATGAGATTTGGTCATCAGTCAATCCACATACTAGTCTCAATGCATCATTGTTGTCCCATCAACAATGATACTCGACTAGGGACATTTAAGAACAATGATACTAATTATAATTATATAATCTCATGTTCAAGTCACATACTTGAAACTATATAATTTGTATCACTATTCTAAGGAATTTTATTATGTTAACAATTATATTACGCAGTAATTAAAACCATAATAAAATCATTTATTTATTCAATCAACAATAATATCAAATGTTAAGCAATTACATCAAATAATTGGCCTCTAGGGCATAAACTCTAACAGTCTCCCACTTGCACTAGAGCCAATCACTCATGTATCTAATACCCATGGAACTAATGTGACCGTCGTGCTTCTGCTGCGACAAAGCCTTGGTCAGTGGATCTGCAACATTATCATCTGTTGGCACTCTTCCTATATGTACATCTCCTCTGTCAATGATTTCACGGATGAGATGGTACCGCCTAAGTATATGCTTGGATCGTTGGTGAGATCTGGGTTCCTTAGCCTGTGCAATGGCTCCATTATTATCACAGTATAGAGCAACCGGATCAACAATGGTTGGAACAACACCAAGTTCAGTGATGAACTTTTTAATCCATACAGCCTCCTTGGCTGCACTAGAAGCAGCAATATACTCAGCCTCTGTTGTAGAATCAGCGACTGTCTCTTGCTTTGAACTTTTCCAGCTAACAGCACCACCATTAAGGCAAAACACAAAACCTGACTGAGACTTATAGTCATCATTGTCAGTTTGGAAACTAGCATCTGTGTAACCCTTTACTGCCAGTTCGTCTTCACATCCATATACCAAGAATGAATCCTTAGTCCTTTTCAGGTACTTGAGGATATTCTTGACTGCTGTCCAGTGACCTTCACCTGGATTCGACTGGTATCTGCTCGTCATGCTCAAAGCATACGAGACATCTGGACGAGTACATATCATTGCATACATGATAGATCCAATTGCCGAAGCATAAGGGATCTTTCTCATACGCTCCTCATCATCTTGTGATTTAGGACATTGGGCCTTAGAGATCTTTATACCATGAGTCACGGGTAAATTTCCTCTTTTCGCCTCTTGCATGTTGAACCGTTTCAACACTTTATCAATATATGTACTTTGACTTAGGCCGAGCATTTTTCTCGATCTATCTCTATAGATTTTGATACCTAAAATATAGGCAGCATCGCCCAAATCTTTCATGGAGAAACATTTTCCTAACCATGTTTTTACAGCCTGTAAGGAAGGAATGTCATTCCCAATAATTAATATGTCATCAATGTAAGACCCCGAATTTTATGAAATAAAAGTATTCAATTTTTCTTATAATTACTATTCAGTAAATGGTTAAATTGATAAAAGTTTAAAGTTATGGGTGAAATATGAAATTTTTTTCAAAATAAGCAAGTGGTTATAAAATAATCATTGTTGTCGGGGAATATTCGTTTGGTCGTGGAATATTCTTTCTGTCGGAGAATATTCGTACGACGGCGCAGCTATTTGTGGGCCCCATAACGAATAACTGTCGGGTGAAGAAAAATGACAAATTTGAGTTTTTACAAATAACGGCGTAGTTGTTATCGTTAATACTGTTGAAATACCCGGTGGTTAAAATACAGTAATACGCGTTATTGCACAGTAGCACACGGTATTGCACAGTATTTTTGAAATTATTGATTCTTACGTAAGAAGGCACTACTCAATAATTGTTACAGTAATTACTGTTCAATATTTTATTTTATTGATTCAATAATTGCTACGTTGAAATTTTATATTATTGTTGTTCAATAATTGTTGCTGCACAGTATTTTCTATTATCAGATCAATAATTCATATTATTTGAATAGTATTATTAGATAGCATTATTGGCAATGTCTAGAAAGTTCTGTCTAAGGAGAGGTTTGGTCATCTAATTGCGCGCTAGTAAGGAGAAATCCTTATTGGAAAGCCCCCTCTTTCCTGGGAACGGCCTGGTTGTCATAAATGTGATTCTGTAATATTATTTGTGAATAATTAATTATTGATTCATATGATAAGGAAATATTTATTTTATGTGGATATAAATGAGGGATATATTTTTGTGGTTAAAAATGAAGGAGTTAATGTTGAGGTTTTTATCCATATTTTTGTCGGAATGGAGGTATTAAAAATCAGGATTTTTGAGATATTTTGCGGGGGTTATAATTTTTAATCCGACCGTTGGATCGTGGTAATTTTTGGATATGTTATACATATATAAGTTGAGTATATGTCCACAAATTTTGAACCGTTAAAAATGAACGTATGATTTATTACGAATTTTACATGATGACTGGTTCAGAAATTGTTGAATTTTCGGAGTTTATCATTTTGGTGGAAAATTCTAGAATTGGTGGGCCCCACTTGTGGTTGGTGAAGAAATGTGCTGAATTATATTTCAAATGTGGTGGGTGGGAATAGTAGCAGGTAAAGCCATCAGGTTGCAGGTCAAACCTACCAAAATTTTCCTATAAATAGAGGGCTAAGTTAGAATTGAAAATCACACCAGAAACATAAGCTTTCTCTCTTTCTCTCTCTATATTATGAAGCATATTTTGTGAGTTTTTAGATACTTGGTGAGTTTCTATTCATCAGTGCAAGTTTCCTTCAGCATCATATCCGATATCCAGTCAGAAGTACTGCTCTTTTGAGAATTTCTATCTTTTGTGTCGGGGTTACTATTCATGAGTTACGAATATTACTCTTGAGATTAAAACTATATGTTGATCATATTATTTTTATCATCATATATAACATTTTTATAACCCTGATGTTGAAATTCTCTTTCACTGGAGTGTAAAGATGGGTAAATTATTGGTATGATCATGACTAGGGTTCTCTTTGGCCTGTAGTGCAAAGTTGAATTGTGACTGGTATGATCATGACCATTGAATTTATAATTGAATATCTTAAGCTTAAGTGCAAAGGTGAATTGATCAACATGGTTATAATTATTGTTTATATAAATTCTGAAATGATTATATATTTCTTTGAGATATGAATATATTTGGCCTGTAGTGCAAATATGAATTGTTGATGAATATCTTTGGCATGTAGTGCAAAGATGGCCTGTTGATGAATATCTTTGGCCTGTAGTGCAAAGATGAACTGTTGTTGAATATCTTTGGCCCGTAGTGCAAAGATGGTTTGTTGATGAATATCTTTGGCCCGTAGTGCAAAGATGGATTTGTTAGTATGATTATAAACAAGAATTGTGATTTGGTATAACCATGATCTTTGATGTTTCAGGTAAAGACAGGTGATGAAAATATTCTTCGTCCTGGGTGCGAAGAAAAATTTGTAGTCACAATTATGATTATGAGTTATTCATATGATTGTGGAAAGGAACTGTTGAGTGATGTTACATGGATAAAATATTGTTGGTGGATTTTTAACATGGAGAAGATAATAGACTTTATAGTCTATTTGACTCTTCTAATGGATTGCTCGTTCCGCTGCAACTATGGTTGAAATTTTTATCATTTACCATATGTTCTAAATCTCTGATTTATTGTTGATGAAGGCTATTGATAATTTAATTATCTTTAGTCATGATATTCTTTACTGAGCTAGTTGTGCTCACCCTTTTGCTTCACAATTCCTTTCAGGTAATAAGAGTGTAGCTGGGTCGAGCGGGGGTAACAAGGGAATAGAACGGTGGTCATCATTTAGTAGTTATATTTGGTGAAAAAAATAGGGTGAGGTGAACCCAACGTTGGAAGGGTATTTTGTCACTATCATACAAGATGTCTAATGACATACAACCTCGTGTCATCATAGGACAGGGTTGTGCTCATCCACTTACTGAGTATATCTATGGGCACTACCTATATAATTTTGGTGTTTGTTTGAAGTATAATTCTCAATTAGAGACAGTGGAGATAATGATAAGTCAAGAGAAGACTCACCATTGAGAAGAATATGATAGTAATCTTTTCGTTTTTCTTTGGGGTCTATTGGGTCAACCAAGGATAATTCTATGGCCATATGATATCTATCATAACCTAGACGCGTGGCCTCCCATGTACGAAGGTTTCCTTGAGCACTTCCCAAAGATTCTAATTTCTAAAACAGTTTTTGACTATACCTTTATGTAAGGTGTTATTGTGAGGTGATGTCCACGGTTGGAACATGAGTCACATTTGGTATATATTTGTATCCAAACTCACAGCATATGTGTTGTTGTATTTTGCACGACAATTGTTGTAATAAAGTTGTAGTTGTTTTCTGTACCATGTATTTGACGACTCAGAATGGGTTGGGTGTTGTATACCTATTTTGGGGGCGTCACAGTTGGTATCAGAGCTTAGGGATATGATCTCTGGTGGAGATCGGGGAATATAACTAGGAGGGGAGAGATGCGTAAATCCTTCGCTAGTGTGTCCTACCTAAGCTTATTTGTTGGTTAGTCATAATATTGGGATATTATGTGATATGTTAATTTATTTAATTAACCCTTATTTTATGGCAGTATTTAAGAATGGCAGCTGAGAATGCTAACAATGGAGTGAATGAGACTGTGGGGATACCTCTAATCACTAACCATGATAATGTGATGTCAGACGAAGAAGGAATTAGAGATATCTATGTGGTGAGTGAAGAATTGATAGTTGCACCTGAGATAGTCGCAGAGGTAACAGCTGAGACTGAGGAAGAAGAGGAAGAAGAAGTACCAGAGGAGAGTTTATTAGAGGTATTATATGATCAAAATGTAGAATTTCAAAATCGTATTCATGAGTTAGAAGAGCAGGCAGAAGAACGACAGGCGGTCGTGGAACAAAAGGATGCAACAATTCAAGCTTGTGTTACCCGATATGTGATGCTTGAACAGAAGCATTCTTTGGCAGAGTATAAGATGATAAAAATGGAATCTGAGCTGAAAGAAGAAAAAATTGAACGAGTGAGAATAAGTGATGCATGGGCAAAAGCTGCACGACACGTGGATATTGTGGAAAGAGATGTTCGATCTAAGAAGGCTAAAATAGATGATATGAATTTCTCTTTTTGGAAAGCAATTGGGAGAACCCAACATCGAGTTTTGAATTACCCTGTACATAGCGGTCAACCTGAATCCGATATGGATCGAAGATTGATGATTCAGATCATGAATGAGGAGTACGAAGAGGCAGTTGAGGGAGGAATATGTCCTATAGAAAGGTATATTCCAACGGTAATGATGACGCCAAATGCTGCTCCAGACAAGTCAAAGCCGAGTAGTTCGAGGGATGGCGGTTGTCATGACTTCCCAACAAATGAGGAACCCAAATGAAGTTATCATGGGAGATGAGCAATGGAGAAATCATGATGATCTGAGAGATAGAATCTGAAATGGAAGCAAGGTATTCTCAACTCTTCGAAATACCAGGTACGTAAATTTCGGGGACGAAATTTCATAAGGAGGGGAGATTGTAAGACCCCGAATTTTATGAAATAAAAGTATTCAATTTTTCTTATAATTACTATTCAGTAAATGGTTAAATTGATAAAAGTTTAAAGTTATGGGTGAAATATGAAATTTTTTTCAAAATAAGCAAGTGGTTATAAAATAATCATTGTTGTCGGGGAATATTCGTTTGGTCGTGGAATATTCTTTCTGTCGGAGAATATTCGTACGACGGCGCAGCTATTTGTGGGCCCCATAACGAATAACTGTCGGGTGAAGAAAAACGACAAATTTGAGTTTTTACAAATAACGGCGTAGTTGTTATCGTTAATACTGTTGAAATACCCGGTGGTTAAAATACAGTAATACGCGTTATTGCACAGTAGCACACGGTATTGCACAGTATTTTTGAAATTATTGATTCTTACGTAAGAAGGCACTACTCAATAATTGTTACAGTAATTACTGTTCAATATTTTATTTTATTGATTCAATAATTGCTACGTTGAAATTTTATATTATTGTTGTTCAATAATTGTTGCTGCACAGTATTTTCCATTATCAGATCAATAATTCATATTATTTGAATAGTATTATTAGATAGCATTATTGGCAATGTCTAGAAAGTTCTGTCTAAGGAGAGGTTTGGTCATCTAATTGCGCGCTAATAAGGAGAAATCCTTATTGGAAAGCCCCCTCTTTCCTGGGAACGGCCTGGTTGTCATAAATGTGATTCTGTAATATTATTTGTGAATAATTAATTATTGATTCATATGATAAGGAAATATTTATTTTATGTGGATATAAATGAGGGATATATTTTTGTGGTTAAAAATGAAGGAGTTAATGTTGAGGTTTTTATCCATATTTTTGTCGGAATGGAGGTATTAAAAATCAGGATTTTTGAGATATTTTGCGGGGGTTATAATTTTTAATCCGACCGTTGGATCGTGGTAATTTTTGGATATGTTATACATATATAAGTTGAGTATATGTCCACAAATTTTGAACCGTTAAAAATGAACGTATGATTTATTACGAATTTTACATGATGACTGGTTCAGAAATTGTTGAATTTTCGGAGTTTATCATTTTGGTGGAAAATTCTAGAATTGGTGGGCCCCACTTGTGGTTGGTGAAGAAATGTGCTGAATTATATTTCAAATGTGGTGGGTGGGAATAGTAGCAGGTAAAGCCATCAGGTTGCAGGTCAAACCTACCAAAATTTTCCTATAAATAGAGGGCTAAGTTAGAATTGAAAATCACACCAGAAACATAAGCTTTCTCTCTTTCTCTCTCTATATTATGAAGCATATTTTGTGAGTTTTTAGATACTTGGTGAGTTTCTATTCATCAGTGCAAGTTTCCTTCAGCATCATATCCGATATCCAGTCAGAAGTACTGCTCTTTTGAGAATTTCTATCTTTTGTGTCGGGGTTACTATTCATGAGTTACGAATATTACTCTTGAGATTAAAACTATATGTTGATCATATTATTTTTATCATCATATATAACATTTTTATAACCCTGATGTTGAAATTCTCTTTCACTGGAGTGTAAAGATGGGTAAATTATTGGTATGATCATGACTAGGGTTCTCTTTGGCCTGTAGTGCAAAGTTGAATTGTGACTGGTATGATCATGACCATTGAATTTATAATTGAATATCTTAAGCTTAAGTGCAAAGGTGAATTGATCAACATGGTTATAATTATTGTTTATATAAATTCTGAAATGATTATATATTTCTTTGAGATATGAATATATTTGGCCTGTAGTGCAAATATGAATTGTTGATGAATATCTTTGGCATGTAGTGCAAAGATGGCCTGTTGATGAATATCTTTGGCCTGTAGTGCAAAGATGAACTGTTGTTGAATATCTTTGGCCCGTAGTGCAAAGATGGTTTGTTGATGAATATCTTTGGCCCGTAGTGCAAAGATGGATTTGTTAGTATGATTATAAACAAGAATTGTGATTTGGTATAACCATGATCTTTGATGTTTCAGGTAAAGACAGGTGATGAAAATATTCTTCGTCCTGGGTGCGAAGAAAAATTTGTAGTCACAATTATGATTATGAGTTATTCATATGATTGTGGAAAGGAACTGTTGAGTGATGTTACATGGATAAAATATTGTTGGTGGATTTTTAACATGGAGAAGATAATAGACTTTATAGTCTATTTGACTCTTCTAATGGATTGCTCGTTCCGCTGCAACTATGGTTGAAATTTTTATCATTTACCATATGTTCTAAATCTCTGATTTATTGTTGATGAAGGCTATTGATAATTTAATTATCTTTAGTCATGATATTCTTTACTGAGCTAGTTGTGCTCACCCTTTTGCTTCACAATTCCTTTCAGGTAATAAGAGTGTAGCTGGGTCGAGCGGGGGGTAACAAGGGAATAGAACGGTGGTCATCATTTAGTAGTTATATTTGGTGAAAAAAATAGGGTGAGGTGAACCCAACGTTGGAAGGGTATTTTGTCACTATCATACAAGATGTCTAATGACATACAACCTCGTGTCATCATAGGACAGGGTTGTACTCATCCACTTACTGAGTATATCTATGGGCACTACCTATATAATCTTGGTGTTTGTTTGAAGTATAATTCTCAATTAGAGACAGTGGAGATAATGATAAGTCAAGAGAAGACTCACCATTGGGAAGAATATGATAGTAATCTTTTCGTTTTTCTTTGGGGTCTATTGGGTCAACCAAGGATAATTCTATGGCCATATGATATCTATCATAACCTAGACGCGTGGCCTCCCATGTACGAAGGTTTCCTTGAGCACTTCCCAAAGATTCTAATTTCTAAAACAGTTTTTGACTATACCTTTATGTAAGGTGTTATTGTGAGGTGATGTCCACGGTTGGAACATGAGTCACATTTGGTATATATTTGTATCCAAACTCACAGCATATGTGTTGTTGTATTTTGCACGACAATTGTTGTAATAAAGTTGTAGTTGTTTTCTGTACCATGTATTTGACGACTCAGAATGGGTTGGGTGGAATGAACCTATTTTGGGGTCGTTACAATCAACATATAATACTAGGAATACAATGTGACTCCCACTAACCTTCTTATATACACAAGGTTCATCTTCATTTTTAATAAAGCCAAATTCTTTGACTGCTTCATCAAATCGAAGATTCCAACTCCGAGAGGCTTGCTTTAATCCATAAATGGATCGCTGCAGCTTACATACCTTTCCAGCATCCTTTGGAATGACAAAACCCTCAGGTTGTGTCATATACACATCCTCAAGTAGATTTCCGTTAAGGAAAGCAGTTTTGACATCCATCTGCCAGATTTCGTAATCATAAAAAGCTGCAATAGCAAGTAAGATCCTGATGGATTTAACCATTGCCACTGGAGAAAATGTTTCATCATAGTCAACACCTTGAATTTGTTTGAAACCTTTTGCTACCAGTCGGCCTTTATAGGTTTGTACATTACCATCCATGTCGGTTTTCTTCTTGAAAACCCACTTGCACCCGATTGGTTTTACCCCTTCGGGTGGATCAACCAAGGTCCATACTTGGTTAGTATACATGGAATCCATTTCAGATCTCATGGCTTCAAGCCATCTCTCAGAATCTGGTCCATTCATAGCTTCTTGGTAGGAAGTAGGCTCATCCTGATCTATGAGCATCACATCACCGTTTTGAGTCACAAGATATCCATAATATCTCTCAGGCTCTTGGCGTGTCCTACCAGATCTACGAATTCCTTGTGTAATTTGAGCAGGTTCACTTTCCACAATTTCTTGTGGTTCCTGCTCACGTTCCAACTCAGGTTCAATGATATTTTGTGGTTCTCGAATTTCTTCGAGTTCTACTTTCCTCCCACTGTTTCCTTTAGAGACAAATTCTCTTTCTAGAAAAATACCAGTTCGAGCAACAAACACTTTATTCTCAGAAGGTTTGTAGAAATAATACCCTTTTGTTTCTTTTGGGTATCCCACAAAATTACATTTGTCAGATTTGGGTCCGAGCTTATCAGAATCTAGACGTTTTACAAACGCCTCGCATCCCCAAATCTTCATGAACGACATACTAGGACGTTTCCCAGTCCACATCTCATATGGTGTCTTCTGAACCGTCTTTGTAGGAACACGGTTAAGTGTGAATGCAGCTGTCTCTAGGGCATGACCCCAGAAGCTTATTGGAAGATCTGCATGACTCATCATTGATCGTACCATGTCCAACAAGGTTCGATTCCTCCTCTCAGACACACCATTCCATTGTGGTGTTCCAGGTGGAGTGAGCTGTGATATAATACCACACTCCTTTAGAAGGTCATCAAAGTCTTGGCTTAAGTATTCACCTCCTCGATCGGATCGAAGGGCTTTTATGCTTTTGCCAAATTGGTTTTGAACTTCATTCTTGAATTCCTTAAACTTTTCAAAGGATTCGGATTTGTGTCTCATTAGATACACATATCCATATCTACTGAAGTCGTCAGTAAATGTAATGAAGTAATAAAACCTACCTCTTGCTAACGAACTCATGGGTCCACATACATCACTATGTATAAGTCCCAATATATCGCTAGCCCGTTCACTGTGTCCAGTGAAAGGGGCTTTAGTCATCTTGCCTAATAAACAAGATTCGCATTTTTCATATGATTCAAAATCAAATGAATCCAAAAATCCATCTTTATGGAGTTTTGATATGCGTTTCTCATTTATATGGCCCAAACGACAGTGCCAGAGATATGTCGGATTTGAATCATTTGATTTAAATCGTTTTGTGTTTATGTTATAGATAGGCATTTCTAAATCAAGAATATAAAGACCGTTAAATAATTGTGCAACACCATAGCAAATATCATTTAAGTAAAATGAACAACCATTGTTCTTAATTATAAATGAAAACCCTTTCTTGTCCAAACAAGAAACAGAAATAATATTTTTGTTTATAGCAGGCACAAAATAACAATCTTCTAATTCTAAAACTAGCCCAGTGGGCAAAGATAAATGATAAGTTCCTACGGCCAGTGCAGCAACTTTTGCTCCATTCCCAACTCGTAGGTCAACCTCTCCTTTCGCCAAAGTCCTACTCCTTCGGAGTCCCTGCACATTAACACAAATGTGAGAACCACATCCAGTATCCAATACCCATGATGTAGAAGTAGACAAATTGACTTCTATAACATATATACCTGAATCAGAAGTCGTACTTCCTTTCCTTTTCTTCACTTCTTCCAAATAAGCATGACAGTTCCTTTTCCAGTGTCCAGGTTTTCCACAGAAGTGACATTCACCTTCTTTAGCCACCCCACCTTTAGGTTTTAAATCCTGTTTGGTTTTGGAATTGGGTTTGGCAACAGACTTAGATCCTATCTTCTTTTTGCCTTTCCAATTTCCCTTAGCATTCCCCTTTTGCACCATCATTATGGGAGCGGGTCCTGCCTTTTTCATGTTGTTCTCGGCAGTTCTTAACATGCTCAACAACTCAGTAAGGGGTTTCTCAATTTCATTCATAAGATAGTTCATAACAAATTGAGAGTAGCTGCTGTTCAAAGATTGTAAAACAAGATCAGTTTGGGCTTCCGGAGTGATTGGAAAACCCAACCTATCCAGGTACTCAATATACCCAATCATCTTCAGCACATGTGGACCAACTGGATCACGTTCACCCATCTTGCAGTGATACAACGCTTTGCTTGTATCATACCTCTCCTGTCGAGCATGCCCTTCGAACAATTTCTTGAGATGCTCGATCATCTCATAAGCATCCATTAACTCATGTTGCTTCTGAAGCTCAGCGTTCATGGTTGCTAGCATGAGACAACTCACGTCCAGAGCATCATCTTGATGCTTCTTGTAAGCATTATGCTCCGCACGTGGTGCAGTGACAGCCGGTGCTGCAGGAATGGGCCCATCAAGGACATATAGCTTACGCTCTTGTTTAAGGACAATCCTCAAGTTCCTGTGCCAGTCAAGGAAATTAATCCCACTCAGCTTGTCCTTCTCAAGGACTGATCGTAGTGAAAGACTACTTGTGTTGTTGTTGTTGTTTGCCATTGATATCTACAATTTATAAGTGCCAAAATAATAAGTCAAATTGCAGAGTTGATATTATGTAATTGATAATAGTACATTCAAAATATACCTCCCACTATTTTATTCAAATTAATAGCCCTCACCATTAATTCGGAAAGCATTTTCTATTAAATCTTTCTAGTGAGCCAAGATCCATATTTCATTATGACTTAAGTTAGCTTTGACTAATCTCTTAAAACATAATTATTTAGGTAGACAACCCTTTGTCAATTATATCATATATAACTCCTGGATAGTTTGGTAAACAACAATTGTTTTTAGTCCATCTAATGGTACCTACCAAACTCTATGCCTCTAAGTCCACAATCCTATTGAGATAACTTAGTTAAGTCGGCCCCAATGATTTTAACAGTTTGGATATCACAATTATCCTATCGCATCTTACCTAGATAAATAGGGTACTTTGCTTTGGCAAACCTACATCTATTGATCAAGGTCTTGATGAGTGTTATTCATTGGAAGGCATCTGATTTAGACTTAATAATTTAATGAGGGATTAATTTAGATCTCACCAATTTTAATCTTATTAAGCGTGCACATTATTTATCATATCATATCGCATACAAGCATAAATAAAGTGCAAAATTAAATGTGTCACAGTTATGGCCCAATCCACTGTCAATCTTTTCAAGCTAATGAAAGATTGAAGGTCAATCTAAGGTGGTAAAAGATCTTAAAATAAATAGCCTCCTTGGATCTTCCTCAAGCATGTGCCTCCTCTCCATCTTGACATCTTCATCAATTACAGATTATTACATGACATAAAGAAACCTCGAGTTACATTCGAGGGGATTTAGATGAGAAGAGAATATTACATCAGAATTTATAGAAAGGCACGACATGCAAGCCGTATTTCAAAACCAAAAACCACTAACCTATGGGTCAAAAGGCCATAACTGTGCACCATGCATATCACAATAAGCACATAACAATTTATATATAATTAAAGAAAACAATATATAACATATAGGGGACACGACCATCGTGCGCTACGACGGGGGGGTCCAAGGGGGGGTCTCCCCCCCTGGCGGTGGTCCGGCTGACCGATCAGCCGGCGGGTGGTCTCGCAGACCGGTCAGCGAGCGGGGTCGGGGGCAGCGCCCCTGGAAAAAATTTTCGAACTACAATCTGTATTGCAGAATTTTTTCATAAAATCTCTGAAACAGTTTCAGAATCATACATTTTAATCCACCAAAACACCCATAATAACAAATCATATAATACCAGTTTCGATTTAATCATATTAAAATGAATAACAGTACACCCAGAATTTATCATATATTTCCAGTTTCGATTAATCATATTAAAACGATTCTTCATGTTTCTAATCCGATTAGAACAGTTATATTGTTATTCCATCGATTAAAGATACGATTAACATTATCATCATATATATTACCAGAATACACATACAACGGAATATCATATATTCAATTTCATATCGGTAAACATGCATCATCATATATCATATATATCGAATACAAGTAAAACACGTAATCTAAATTAATCGTTTCGCAAGTAGCTCTGATACCACTGTAGGGTTTCGGCACAGAAACGCACAGCGGAAATTAAAATTTTAAAGCAATTTCTGAAACCCTATAACAGGATCCATGCGAAAAATCAATTAATTAAGAGGTTTAGAGATTATACCGAATATGAAAACGAGAGTCTGAAATCGACCGCGCCTCGAATCTCCAACGCAATACAAACCGACTGCGTCTCTACGGTATCCACACGAACGCTCCGCGAATCGTCTTACGATCTGCAGAAGAAGGAATCGCGGTACTAGCCACCAAGGATGAGGATTTTCAAAACTGTTTTCTCTAGTCTCTCTCTAAGAGCGGCTAGGGTTTTGTTTTGACGTAAAAACCTAAAGTCTGATATACATCATATATATAGCAGTCAGGAGGAATTAATCAAAACATAATATTATTAAAATCCGAATTTATATATATCTTAATTAAGTCTTACTTAATTAATATACCTATATATAAATTATCCTATTAATTTAAATTCGTAATTTAAAATTATATCAATCATATTGACATATTTAAATCTTTACAATTTAAATTAATTTCCTTTTAATTACGTTCTTTGTGTGTGACTCTATAGGTTATTATTACGTTGGCAATAACCTTAAAATCATATTATAAAGTTATAAACAGTGAGCGGCATCTAGTAATGCATCACTGCTACCCAAGTAATAATAAGATCGATGATTCGATGCAACCTTTTCGTGACCAATGTTTCAATGTAATTTAATCCTTTTAACCTTAATATCCTAGATTAAACTCGAGTCATGAAATGTGTCATACTCTTCATAATTTAATCTGAGTTTTCTTGATCAATGAGTAGACTATATGAAACAAATCACTATTTGAGCATGGCCATGCATTTCATAGTCCTACTCAATCAAGAGGCCTATGGATATCACCTATAAAATATAGGATGGTTAAATTCCATCTAGATCACTCATATTACTCACACGATTCATAATGAACCCAATAATCACCTTTATAGTCCACCCTATTAAAGGTGACATTTGATGATATCAAAGTACATATATTCTCGTGTAGTAATATAGCGGTTTCAGGTCGGAGGACCATTACATCATTGTCACTATGAGAATTACTAATGACACTTCGCATAATGCTCCATATAGAATTCTCATGGTGGGTCTGTCCAGTACATTGTTCTCTAACATGTACCTATGCATTGACTTAATATCTCATATATTTATGACCAATGAGATTTGGTCATCAGTCAATCCACATACTAGTCTCAATGCATCATTGTTGTCCCATCAACAATGATACTCGACTAGGGACATTTAAGAACAATGATACTAATTATAATTATATAATCTCATGTTCAAGTCACATACTTGAAACTATATAATTTGTATCACTATTCTAAGGAATTTTATTATGTTAACAATTATATTACGCAGTAATTAAAACCATAATAAAATCATTTATTTATTCAATCAACAATAATATCAAATGTTAAGCAATTACATCAAATAATTGGCCTCTAGGGCATAAACTCTAACAGTAAAGTTATTCATATTATTATTTGCAATATTGATAATGTCTAGAAGTTTCGTCAAGGAGAGGTTTGGTCACCTAATTGCGCGCCAATAAAGGAGAAATCCTTATCGGAAAGCCCCCTCTTTCCTGGGAACGACCTGATTGTTAAATATTGTGAATTATAATATTAATGATGAATAAGTTCGTGTTGATTAAAGATGAAATTGATAGTTCCAATATGTAGGAATTATTAGTGTTAGTTGAAATCGACATTTATTTCGATAGTAATTGATGTCTGGAGGTTATATTGACTAATCGGGTATTCGGGGCACTTTTCGTGTCGGAATACTATTCACGGGTTACTATTCATGAGTTACTATTCACCCAATTACTATTCACTCTAGTATTGTTCACTTGGATATTTGGGATACTTTTCGTGTCAGGGTATTATTCATGGGGTACTATTCCCGAAGTACTATTCACGAGATACTATTCACCCGAAAAATATATTTCTTTTCGGTCCAAATTATTTTTGAGTACAATATTATTCCATGAGAAGATGTGATAATTTTTCAGACAGTTGGTTGAAATTATAATAGTAAATCAATATGGATCGTTGGTTTAAAGTTTCAATAGTAACTTGTCCCTTCGGTTTTCCAAGAGTTACTTGTCCCTTTGGTTTTCCAAGAGTTACTTGTCCCTTCGATTTTTCAAGAGTTACTTGTCTCTTCGGTGTTCCAAGAGTTAATTGCCCCTTCGCAAATAGTAGTTGTCTCTTCAATATTACCAAGAGTCATTTTGACCCTTCGTTATGACCAAGAGCTACTTTCAGTTCTTCTATAAATAGAAGCTCATTCCTTCATTATTTCTTACGAATTCACTGAAACTCTAGAGAGAGAAACTATAGAGAGAAAGAAAAAAAGTATTCTGCTACTTCACTACTCCAGTATTCTGTTTTTCTAAAGTAAGGGATATTATTTGTTGTACTCGTAAGGGATACTATTTGTTGTACTCGTAAGGGGTATTATTTCTTTCGTATTCATGAAGAGAGCTTCTGTTATTCCATTATTTATTATTATGTTGGAATAATATGTTTATGCGAAGTACCGCATACATGGTGAAATTCTTCTGTTATTTCATTCTTTATTATTCTGTTGGAATAACCTGTCTGTGCGGTCTATCGCATGCTTGGTGAATTCTGTTGATATTCCATTCTTTATTATTCTGTTAGAATATCCTGTCTATGCGGATTACGCATGACCTGGTTCCATTCTTTATTATTTTGTTGGAATATCCTGTCAGTTTGGATTACGCATGACCTGGTTCCATTCTTTATTATTTTGTTAGAATAACCTGTCTGTGCGGTCTATCGCATGCATGGTGAATTCTTCTGTTATTCCATTCTTTATTATTCTGTTGGAATAACATGTCTATGTGGATTACCACATGCATGGTGAATTCTTCTGTTATTCCATTCTTTATTATTTTGTTGGAATAACCTGTCTATGTGGATTACACATGCATGGTGAATGATCCTTCATATTCATTCCTTATTAAATTGTGAAAATGATCTGTCTACGTGGATTACCGCATAGCGGGCGAAAAATTCATTTGCAGTTTTATATATTCTATTATACTCAGTTGGTTAAAGCTTTGGCTTTTATACTCCATGAAATTAGTGGAATATCCTTGATATTTGCGCTTCATCCAATATCTTTTCATAGAAATATTCTTCTGAGCACTCTTGAATTTTACTCTACAAAGCAATATCATGTTGACAATTTGGACGTTATTGGTTCCTGTATAAATTAATTTATAAATTTTTAAAATTTATTCTTGAACTTGTTTTATTGAATTATTATGTCATTGTCATCATCCTCATGCTTATATTGTGATGAAAGTCATCTTTGGCTTAAGTGCATAGATTGACTTGGTATGATTATGACTAGGGATTATTCGGTATAATCATGACCGTAATGTGACGAATGATGTGGTAAAAGTCCTCATTGGCCTGTAGTTCATTGGTGGACAGTTGTTGGTATGATTATGACCATAGATTATTCGGTATTGTCATGACCATTGATGATTACATGAATACCCTTGGACGTGAAGCAGGGATGATTCGATTTTATTTATTAAGCTGAGTCTCAGCGATAAAGTTGATGAAAAACTTTTTAAATCATAGAAGATAGTAGATTTTATACTTTACTTGACTCTTCTAATGGATTGCTTATTCCGCTACAGTTTTTGATCTAAAACTTGTTGTCTATTATATTCTATCAGTTGTTATACTGTTGAAGGCTAATGATAACTTATTCTGCATTATCTTAGTCATAATATTTCTTACTGGGCTAGTTGAGCGCACCCTTTTACTTTCATTGTTCTCTTCAGGAAATGAGAACGTAGCTGGGACTAGTCGGGGAACAGAGTGATGGTCCTAGATGGTGCATTAGTAGTCCTCACTATTCTGTGAAATTGTGTGATAATAAATGTAATGAGGACTCCATTGAGTGTGGATATTGTCTAGATGACAATATTTGTATTAAAACTCACAGCCTATGTTTTGTCGTATTTTACACGACTGTATGTATAATTAGTTTGTATTTGTATTCAGTACCTTGTATCTAGCGAACCAAGATGGGTGATGTATACCTATTTTGGAGGCGTCACATTGTAGGCCAAATTGGCTATCTGCTATGTGTATCGCAAACTGCAGAATCCAGAATTTTGCACCAGCGCGGCTGCGCAGGTGCCAAAGCTTAAGTTGGCGCGGCCGCGCCAACCCCTGACTGAAACTGTTTTGTTTAATTTTTTTTTAGTTCAGTCCATGGCATGCAACTGCAACTTGGTCTTATAAACATAAAAAGGAAGTTAATCATATGATATGATGTAATAAGCTTGTAGATATATTTTAATACCAAGTATGAAGATTTTTAAGTTATTAGTTGATGAGTTATAACGATTGAAACTCAATGTTTGTAAGAGTTAGAGATGTGAATTGAATGCTATATATAACTTTACGTTATATGTTAGGGAGTTTTCATATTCGTGTATGTTATTGTGTTATGTGATTGATCAATATGGTTAAACCTTAAATTAAAGGATATAATTTAACTAAGATGGTGAGTGGAACTTATAAAGTTGATGTTGGTATAACTAATAGATGTTGTAATACATATGATTTGTGTAGGTGATCATGAGTTGTAATTTAATAACTTACGCACGAGGAAAGTTTCTGAACTTTAATATTTGTTTGAGTTACCCTAACTTGTTTACAATTAAGCAAGTTTTCCTAGTCTCATTCTCTTTATAATGAATGTAAGTTTCATAACTCTATTTATATTTTGTTGTCAAACAAATATTTATCTTTTTTCATGATCATTGTTACGCAAGTTTCCTAACTTTATTTCATCATGTAAAACAAGATCCTTATCCTATCTTGTTTATCATTGTTATGCAAGTTCATTACCCTAAGTCAATTACGATTATTCGAGTTGTAATTTTATTTAACAAGTTCTTATTCCTAAACCTACTCTTACAATGAACAAAGTTTCTAACTCTGGTTATTATCGAAAAAGTATATAACCTTAGCTTCTTAGTATTGTTCAAGCACGGTTTAGTATACCTTTCAATGCTTTTAAATTCATTCATAAAGCATAACTTTGATGCATTATGTTTATTCGATTGTAGTTCATAACTATTCCATAACATATTGTTATCAAACCCTTAAAACATTATTAAGACTTGATTAAACTAATTCTTAGTTGATGTTCATTGAACTCTAAATTACCCTTGAAGCTTATCCAAACTAAACTTACTTTGGTGCGAACTTGTATTCTAAAACTGAGAAGAACAACCCTATTATAGGGGATTTATTACGCATAAGCGTTTAGATGTTTGTGCACAATACATTGTACGAAGGGCTGATCACCCTAAGTACGGGGAGTCCATACAGCCTTATGACTGTTTAGGTTTAAGTTGAAAGATTACTTATAAACTTGGACATAGTTCGTGGTCTTGTGACCCTCAGATATATTTCAAATTCTGATTTTAGTTCTTGATTATCAATGATAGAGAATATTATTTAGTTTTATTGAGCCTGTTCATTGGCAGTTATTATGTTATTATTAATCATTGTCATTCCAAGTGAACATTTGTTTTGCTCACTCTTGCATATATAATCATTGCAGCTAAAGTTGAGAAGGTTGATGAACCTACCACTAGCAAAGGAAAAGGAAAAATGAACAAATATTGAAGACTTGTAATTTATTGAATTCTATGTTGTCAGACTTTATATTACCTATTGTGATGTAATTATTTACTTTTTCACGTTTAATGAATGTTTAAGGTTAGATAACCTGGGAGATTTTACTGGATTTAATGATGTAACCCTTTATTGGGAAGTTTTATTGTTTAAAATATATTATGTTTGGGTAGTTTGAAATGTATGAGTAGAAAGTGAACACCAAGTTATGTGGAAATTAAGTACCCAGATTTGGGGGTGTCACAGGTTGGTATCAAAGCTTTAGGTTATGAACCTTAGGTGGGGGAAAAGCCTTAGGAAGTAACCTTATAGGAGATTGAAAAGATAGTGGTGGTAAACTCTTATTGAGTTTTAAGGAAGAAATAATAAAACACTCTATGTGCTTATGTGGTTGCAACCTATGTACTCGTGAGTGTCGAGTAGTGAGGATTAGTAACAAAAACTTAAATTTTTTGTTGTTAGGATGGCTAATGTGGGAGGATCCAGTCAGGCTAGGAAGGAGGGACCTCAGATGCCTAGAGAGTAGGAGCCTCGAGATATTCAGGTGGTTTGGGAACAACTACTGCCAATGGAGTCATCTTCGTTGCTCACAGTGGTTGAGCATGAGGACATCCCTGATGAGGAGGATGTGGTAGAAACGGATAAGGAAGACCCCATTGAGTTGCCTAAGACGGATTAGGATGAGGAGGAGGAAGAGTTTCCACCAAACTCTATCGCGGCTCGTATGTATGATGAGGTATATGACCGTAACATTGAGCTTCAGGATAGAGTCGAGGAGTTGGAGGAGATAGTAGCTGAACATCAGACTTCGATGGCCCAAAAAGACGATGAGATCCAGGATCTTGACGAGTGTTTGAGTAATGTCGAATGGAAACTGATTCAAACTGAGGGGGAGAATGAGCAGCTGACGGAGGAGATTGCGAAGCTTAAGGACAAATTGAAAGAAGAATCCGCCAATAGAGCATGAGTTGAAGACGTGTACGAAGAAGCTTCTTAGCGTGCAGGAGTAGCAGAGGGGGAAGTACAAGCAAAAAAGATCAAGATGGAGGAGATTAATGGCATTTTCAACACCGTGATAAACAAAGTTCAAGACCGAGTCATGTATTATTCGATTCAGTTCGAGACGCTGCCATGGTACATGTTAGATCGCAGAACAATGTTCCGTATTATGGAAGAGGAGCATCGTAAGGCTATGCATCATTTTAGTAGGTCATCGTAAAGAATGTAACTATTGTGTGATTAATCAGTAAATAAAATGTAAATCCCAAGTATTATATAACCAATGGGATATGATGATGGTGTTATCTTGAAACTTTATGAGTTCAGGAAAGTGATGTAAATAACAGGGATGCTATCATTCCTATGTTTTCTGTAAAGATTATGAATGAATAAAATGCTAATATTTATTTAAGATGTTATGTGTTATGTAATGATCTTTTATGATGTGCAAGTTAAGTATAAAATACTTAAAAGATTGAGTAATAATTTAATAAATGTATTTTTAACAGAAAATGCCTCCAAGGCGTCAAACACGACAAAGAACCCCTGAGGGATCTACTAATAACAACAACGTTGCTGCTAACCCAGTTCAGCAGTTGGTGACATTATTGACGGGAGCACTGCATTATCAACCGCAAAACCAAGTTGCGACTTTTAAGGATTTCAAGGCGGTTGGACCACCAGAATTCTGTGGGACCATGAATTCGGTTGAGGCCCAGACCTGGATCATGGAAATAAAAAAGGTATTCGATGTTGCTAGAGTCGGTGAGAATTAGAAGACTGCTTTTGCAACTTTCATGTTGAAAGCAGACGCCAGTTATTGGTGGCAAGCTAATAAAACTCGAGGTGGTCAGGGAGTGATGACTTGGGATAGGTTCAAGGAAATATTTTTTGATACCTATTTCCTAGAGAGTTAAAAGAATCAGATGGAGGTGCAGTTTCTTAAGCTAAAATAGGGCATAATGATAGTGTCTGTGTATGCAATAAGGTTCAATGAATTGGCGAGATTTGTGCCATATCAAGTTAACACAGATGACTACAAGGCTAGGAGGTTTGAATAGCGATTGAAGCCCTGGTTGTACAGTAGAGTCTCCATATTTCAGTTGAAGATGTTTGCAGCGGTGCTTGACAAGGCGATTATCGTTGAGGGTGGAGGCGAGGCTGTGACAAAGTACAATCAAGAAAAAAGAATGAAGAAGAGTGAGAGTGCAGTTAAGAATGGTGGTAGTAGTAGTGGAAATAATAATAACCTAAAAAGGAAGCGGAATGCGAGTGTTGGTGCTGGAAACCAACTGAGTAGCTAGTAGAAAAGGAAGTTTGAAGCATGTGCTACATGCGGGAAGAATCACACTGGTGTGTGCTTAAGGGGTAAGCAGGTATGCTTCAACTGTGGCCAGGAGGGTCACATTGCTCCAAATTTCCATCAACCAAAAAAGAATGCTTGCTACATATGCGGGTCAAAGGATCATTTTTCTCGCGAGTGCCCCAAGAAGAAAACTAGAGAGACAACTGGAAGCAAGGGAGGTAGAAGTGGAGGTACATTGGCTATTCCTGGACCAACGTCATCAAACAGATCCACAGCCAGAACCTTCAACATGACGGTGCAGGATGCAGTGCAATCAAAAGATGTTGTGTCAGGTATTATCCCAATCAATGATATAAATGTATTTGTATTATTTGATTCGGGTGCTACTTGTTCATTTATATCTGATGAATTTGCTGGGAGGTTAGGATTGCCTAGTGAAGAGTTGAATTTCCCTTTAAACACAGAAATTACGAATAGAGAAGTGATTCCTGTTAGATTCGTATACAAAAATTGTAGGGTGAATATTAAGGGGAATATTATGACTGTGGATTTAATCCCGATAAAACTTGAGGGAGTTTGATGTTATATTGGGAATGGATTGGCTATTCAATTATGGAGTGATAATTGATTGCCAAAAGAAATGTGTAAACCTTATGACTCCGTCAAAGATAGTTTTCTATGGTAGCAAATTGCCTAGGCAAGCAAGATGTCTAACGATTATACAGGCCAAGAAGTTGTTGAGTCAAGGCTGTGTAGGATATTTAGCTTACATAGTCTATAGTAGAAGAAGGGTGTGAAACTGAAAGAGATACCAGTGGTTAGGGAATTTGTAGATGTGTTTTCGGAGGATTTGCCAGGACTTTCGCCTGATAAAGAGATCGAGTTCGTTATCGATTTAGCGCTAGGAATTGCTCCGATATCGAAGGCCCCGTACAGGATGGCTCCGATAGAGATGAAGGAACTGATGGTACAATTACAAGAGCTACTAGACAAGAAATATATTCAGCCGAGCGTGTCACCAAGGGGAGCACCGATGTTATTCGTGAAGAAGAAGGATGGGTCAATGCATCTTTGTATTGATTATAGGGAATTAAACAAAGTCACTATTAAGAATAAATATCCGTTGCCAAGAATAGATGACTTGTTTGATCAATTTAAGGGTGTTATATACTTCTCAAAAATAGATTTGAGAAGTGGATATCATCAATTAAAGGTAAGGAATGAGGATGTACCAAAGACGACATTCAGAACTAGGTACGGACACTCAAGTTTCTGGTAATGTCTTTTGGTTTGACTAATGCCCCTGCAACATTCATGGATTTGATGAACAAGGTGTTTAAACTATTCTTAGATATATTTATGGTGGTATTCATTGATGATATTTCGGTGTACTCCAAATCTCCAGAAGAACATGTGGAACAATTACGTTTGACGTTGGAGACGCTAAGAAAGGAAAAGTTATATGCGAAATTTTCTAAGTGTGAATTATGGCTAGAATGCGTGCAATTTCTTAGGCATGTGATTGATAAAGATGGGATTTCAATGGATCCATCAAAGTTTAAAGCTGTGATAAATTGGGAACAACTAAGGACACCATCGGAGGTTGAGGAGTTTCTTGGGATTGGCAGGTTACTACAGACGGTTTATTCAAGACTTTTTCCAGGATTGCTACTTCATTGACAAATTTGACAGGGAAATCTGTAAAATTTGTTTGGACGAAAAAGTGTGAAGAGAGTTTTCGTGATTTGAAAAAAAGTCTTAACATGACACCTGTGTTGTCATTACCGGATAATACGGAAAACTTTATGGTGTATAGCGATGCATCACATAAAGGACTATGTTGTGTCCTTATGCAAAACGACAAAGTCATTGCGTATACTTCAAGGTAACTGAAAGACTATGAAAAAGGATACCCAACTCATGATTTAGAGTTGGCTGCTGTGGTGTTTGCTTTGAAGATATAGAGACATTATCTCTATGGGGAGAAATGTGAGATATACACAGACCATAAAAGTCTGAAATATATTTTCACATAGAAAGATCTAAACATGCGTCAAAGGAGATGGTTAGAGCTGATAAAAGATTATGATTATGAGATCTTTTATCATCCAGGCAAAGCAAATATGGTTGCCGATGCCTTGAGCAGAAAGGGTTGGGAAAAGTTGATGTTGTTAACTAACCAGGAGGAGATCATTTCAGCAATGGCAAGGCTAGAGTTGGAGATAAAATTTCCAAAAGAATCTGATGAAAGATTGTTCCAGATGAAAGTTAGTCCAACTTTAGTGGACAAAGTGAATAATGCTCAACTACAAGATGAAGAATGCGAAAAAATCAAGGAAAGAGTGGTCGAGGGTAGTGAGGTGAAGTACAAGATTGATACCGAGGGATTGCTAAGGTTTGAGGGACGAATTTGGGTTCCAGCAGTACCGAATATTAAAGACAAAATCTTGACTGAAGCTCATAATGCAAGATATTCCATTCATCCGGGAAGTACGAAGATGTATCAAGATTTACGACGATATTTTTGGTGGCCAAATATGAAAAGAAATGTTGCAGTTCGCAAAATGTTTGACGTGTCAAAGAGTACATGCTGAGCATCAGAGACCAAGGGATTACTTTAACCGTTGGAAATACCGAAATAGAAGTGGGAACATATCACAATGGATTTTGTGGTAGGTCTTCCAACTACTCAGAGAGGATACGATGTTATTTGGGTGATAGTGGACAGGCTGACGAAATCAACACATTTTTTGCTAATAAAGATTAGATTCAATCTTGATCAGTTAGCAAAGTTGTATGTTAAAGAGATCGTTTCGAGACATGGAGTTCCATTGTCAATTGTGTCAGACAGAGATCTGCGATTCACGTCAAACTTCTGGAAGAGACTACAAGATTGCATGAGAACACAATTGGGAATGAGTACGGCATACCATCCTCAAACTGATGACCAAAGCGAATGAACAATCTAGACGTTGGAGGATATGCTTAGTGCATGCATCATGAATTTTAAAGGAAACTGGGATGATCATCTACCGTTGGCAGAATTCGACTACAACAACAGTTACCATGCGAGCATTGGCATGTAGCCTTACGAAACATTGTACGGCAGAAAGTGCAGAACTCTACTGTGTTGGGATGAAGTTGGTGAACGTCAACTATTAGGACCGAAACTAGTACAGCAGACTACCAAGGTTGTCAAACTCATCAGGGCAAGATTGGTAGTGGCTCAAGACAGATAGAATAAGTATGTTGATCAACACAGACAAGATCGCGAATTTGAAGTAGGAAATTTTGTTTTCCTAAAAGTTTCTCCTTGGAAGGGGAAAATACGATTTGGTTAGAAAGGAAAGCTAAGCCCAAGGTTTATTGGACTTGTTGAGGTGCTGCGAAGAGTAAGTGAAGTAGCTTACGAGGTAGCTATACCTCCAGAATTGGAACATATTCACAATGTGTTTCATGTGTCGGTGCTACGACCGTATAAACCCGACTACAAGCATGTGATTGAGTATGAACCGTTACAATTCGATAAAGATTTATCTTATGAAGAGATTCTTATCCAGATAGTTGACAGGAAAGAACAATTGCTCAGGAATAAAGTGATATCTTCCGTGAAGGTGATATGGAGGAACCACAATGTCGAAGAAGCTACGTGAGAAATTGAAGACAAAATGAAGAAGAACTATCCTGAGTTATTTGTTTAATCTATGTCTTCGATTTTGGGGACAGAATCTTTGTAAGGAGGGAAGAATGGGACGAATGAATTATTTGAGTTGTGATTCTGGGGACAGAATCCTTGTAAGGAGGGAAGGATGCAACAATCCAGAATTATAATTTTAAATATTTATTAGAATAAATAAATATTTTAATTGATGTGTTTATTATTAAATAAATATTTGTTTAATTTTATTATTTATTAGTTAAATAAATAATTTATGAGTTGAGAAAATTAGCTTAATTTGTTAATTAAGTGATAATTGATAATTTGGTATTTTGAAGTTAATTAAATAAAAGAGTGATGAATTAATTATTATGAGATAATATTCTAATTTAATTTAATAATTAAATTAGAGAGTTGATAAGGATTAAATGAATTGTTATAATGTTAATTTAATTTGATTTAGTAATTAAAGTGATGTGTTAATTTATTAAATAAAATTATAATAAAAATTATAATTTTTTTGTATTGGATTATTAAGCAAATTGAATTAATAAGTTGTTTTAATTAAATGTGAATATGGGAATTTAATTAAATAAAGTTGGATAATAAACTATATTATAAATAAGTTATGAAAATAAATTAAAAGAGTTTAATTCAGTTTTGCCAAACAATGCTTAATGAATGTTGAGTCTTTAATTTAAATGGGTTTTACCAAACAAGGCATAAGGATTTTAAGTTATTATTTTTAATTTAGTTTTACCAAACAAGGTTAAGGGTTTTAAGTCTTTAATTTTAAAATGGTTTTAGCCAAACAAGCCTTATGACTTTTGATTTTTAAAAGTTATAACTAACATCAGTTATATTATATATTAATACGTATTATATGTTATACATTATATTATATTATATTATATCAGTTTTATATTACGTAAAACCAAAAGAGAGACAGAGAAGAAGAGAAAGAAGAGAGACAGAGAGAGATAGAGAGGAGAGAAGAGAAGAGAAGAAATTCTCTGTGTTTTTTTTACGAGTTTGAGAGAGAAATTGGTAAGAAGAAGTTGTAAGAACAAGGAGTAGTAATCAAAAGCTTTGTAATCATCTTCCAGCAAAGGTATAATCCTATTTTCTAAACTTCTAGTTTTTATGTACATGAAAAAATCTCTATAAAATTGGTGTGAAGGATTAATTATTTATTATGTAGTTTTTATATGTTAATTTATTGATATAAATTGTTTTCATGGGTTTATAGATGATTTAGAGTAATTTAATCCATGTAAATATGATATATATGGATAAATTATATTACAGTGAAATATATATAAATATGACTTAATTTAGAGTCAAAATTTATATTCAATTCATAGTATAAAGTATAAATTGACTATTGATTGTGAAAATACATGAAGAAACGAAAACAGTGCAATTTAAACTAACTATTTTAGTTGAAAAATGAATTTACAGTGATTTGTTTCGCTAAGAATGTTTAAAAGAGAAGTATTAGCAAGAACAGTGAAATTTGAGGTTTTAAATTTGTTGTTTATACTGTTTTTATGGTTAGAAACATGTTAGAAACATTAATATATGTTTCTATAAAGTTTATGTAATTTATGTGTGTGAAAATTTGTTGTTAGAAAGTAGCTTGTAGGCCAAATTGGCTTTCTGTTATGTGTATCGCAAACTGCAGAATCCAGAATTTCGCACCAGCGCGGCCGCGCTGGTGCCAATACTTAAGTTGGCGCGGCCGCTCCAACCCCTGACAGAAACTGTTTTGTTTATTTTTTTAGTTCAGTCCATGGCATGCAACTATAAATTAGTCTTATGAACATAAAAAAGAAGTTAATCATATGATATGATGTAATAAGCTTGTAGATATATTTTAATACCAAGTATGAAGATTTTTAAGTTATTAGTTAATGAGTTATAACGATTAAACCTCAATGTTTGTAAAAGTTAGAGATGTGAATTGAATGCTATAACTTTACGTTATATGTTAGGGAGTTTTCATATTCGAGAATGTGATTATGTTATGTGATTGATCAATATGGCTAGACCTTAAATTAAAGGATATAACTTAACTAAGATGGTGAGTGGAACTTATAAAGTTGATGTTAGTATAACTAATAGATGTTGTAATACATATGATATGTGTAGGTGATCGTGAGTTGTAATTTAATAGCTTACGCATGAGGCAAGTTTTCGAACTATAATCTTTGTTTGATTTACCCTAACTTGTTAACAATTAAGCAAGTTTTCCTAGTCTCATTCTCTTTATAATGATTGCAAGTTTCATAACTCTATTTATCTTTTGTTGTCAAACAAATATTTATCTTTTTTCATGATTATTGTTACGCAAGTTTCCTAACTTTATTTCATCATGTAAAACAAGATCCTAATCTTATCTTGTTTATCATTGTTATGCAAGTTCATTACCCTATGTGAGACCCCAGATTTTATGAATAAATATTTAATTTTTCTCGAAATAATTTTTTTTATATTATGGTGTAGTTTTGATATAATAGTTATGGGTAGTATTTATAAATTTTGCAAAGTATGCAAGTTGTCATATTATATTCGATTGGTCGGAGAATATTCTTTTTGTCGGGGAATATCCGTACGACGGTACAATCATTGGTGGACCCCACAACAGAATTATTGTCGGATTGAGAAAACGACAAAAATACTTTATGAAAATAACGGCGGAAGTTTTACCGTTGATACTGTTGAACTACTCGGTAGTAAAAGTACAGTAATACGCGTTGTTGCATAGTAACACACGGTATTGATTATTAATGCTTATGTGAGAAGTCACTCAGTTTGATTCAATTATTGTTAGTTAATAATATGAATTATTTAGCGATAATGACGTTTTGTTTTATTCGTATTATTAACGTAATAAAACAGAAACATCTTTTTATATAAAACATAATACTTTATTAAAGTTATTCTATAAATAGAATATATTATATTTTATTTAAAAGATTTTTCTTTAAATATGGACCGTCAGATTAAAGTAATCAATCTGGACCGTTCATGGATTAGTTACTATGCATTCTATTTTTCTATAAATAGCAACTCATTCCTTCATTATTTCTTACGAATTCACTGAACTCTAGAGAGAGAAACTATAGAGAGAAACTATAGAGAGAGAGAAGAAGAGTATTCTGCTACTTAACTACTTCCTTATTTCAGCTCGTCTTTAAAACGGTAAGGGATATTATTCTTTCGTATTCAAGAAGAGAATTTTTGTTATTCCATTTCTTATTATTCTGTTGGAATAACCTGTATACGCGGATCTACCCTATACTTGGTGACATTCTTCTATTATTCTGTTGGAACATCCTGTCTGTGTGTTTTACACCGGACCTGGTTCCGTTTTTATTATTATTCTGTTGGAACATCCTGTCTGTGTGTTTTACACCGGACCTGGTTCCATTATTTATTATACTGTTCTTTATTATTCTGTCGGAATATCCTGTCTGTGCGTTTACGCCGGACTTGGTTCCATTATTTATTATTCTGTCGGAATATCCTGTCTGTGCGTTTACGCCGGACTTGGTTCCATTATTTATTATTCTGTTGGAATAACCTGTCTGTTCGGTCTATCGCATGCATGGTGATTTCTTTTGTTATTCCATTCTTTATTGTACTCAGTTGGTTAAGTTTTGACTTCTATACTCCATGGAATTAGTGAAATATCCTTGATATTTGCGCTTCATCTAGTATCTATTCATGAAAATATTCTCCTGATCATTCTTGAATTTTACTCAACAAATCTGTATCATGTTGACAATTTGGACGTTGTTAATTCCTGGATAAATTAATTATTGAACTTGTTTTATTGAATTCTTATATCATTGTCATCATCCTCATGTTTATAAAATGCTGAAAGTCATCTGTGGCCTGTAGTGCATAGATGGACTTGGTATGATTATGACCAGGGATCATTCGGTATAATCATGACCGTAATGTTACAAATGATGTGGTAAAAGTCCTCATTGGCCCGTAGTGCATTGATGGACAGTTGTTGGCATGATCATGACCATTAATGAATACACGAATATCCTTGGCCGTAGTGCAGGGGTGATTCGATGATGTGGATTATTTTATTAAGCTGAGTCTCAGCGATTACAGTGTTGAAAAACTTTTTAAATCATAAAAGATAGTAGAGTTTATTTTCTACTTGACTCTTTTAATGGATTGCTTGTTCCGCTGCAGTTAAACTTGATGTCTATTATATTTTATCAGTTTAACATTGTTGAAGGCTAATGATAATTTATTCTGCATTATCTTAGTCATAATATTTCTTACTGGGCTAGTTGAGCTCACCCTTTCTTTCACTGTTCTCTTCAGGAATTGAGAACGTAGCTGGGGCAAGTCGGGGAACGGAGTGATGGTTCGAATGATAGTATTAGTTAGTAGTCCTCACTATTCTATGTAATAGTGTGTTAATAAATGTAATGAGGACTCCTTTTGAGTATGAATACTCTCTAGAAGATAATATTTGTATTCAAACTCGCAGTTTATGTTTTGTTGTATTGTATACGACAGTTGTATTAGTAAGTTGTATTTGTATTCTGTACTTTGTATCTGACGACCCAAGATGGGTGATGTATACCTAATTTTGGGGGCGTCACAGTTGGTATCAGAGCTTAGGGATATGATCCCTGGCTAAGATGTGAGAATAGAACTAGGAGGGGAGAGACGGGGAATTCCTTCGCTAGTATGACCTACCTAAGTTTATTTGCATGGTATTTAATTGGTCGGTCATAATATAAGGATAATATATGACATATCAATTAACTTTTATTTTGTGGCAGTATCTGAAAATGGCATCTGAGAATGTTGAGAATAGCAATGGAGTACAGGCGATTATTGATTCACCACATATCAATAATTAGGATAATGTTCATCAGGAAGGTGACAATCCTCATGCAAACAACAACACTGACCAGATGATGAATGATGGAATGTTCAGAGGTTTTATGCAATTCATGCAACAACAGGTGAAAGCGGTTCCTGTCCACAACGTAGGTGGAAATACTGGAAACTCTCAGGCGGTCACCGCTAAGCAGTTTAAGGAGCTGGGACCACCGGAGTTTAAGGGAGAACCCAAACCACTTGTAGCTGAAACATGGATAAAGCAGATCACCAAGATATTTGATGTCTTGGGTTGCTCCGAGGAGCAAAAGGTTCCCTTTGCCGCCTTTATGTTGCGAGGAGAGGCAGATTACTGGTGGGAATCGATAAAGCGTACTCAACCTGCCGCACTGAAGATGTCTTGGGAGAAGTTCCAAGAGCTGTTTAACGACAAATACTTTCCCGAGAGTATTCGTCACATGAAGGAGGTGGAGTTCATCAAATTGGAGCAGAATAATACGACCGTGTCGCAGTACGAGGCAAAATTTGCGGAGTTATCCCGGTTTGCGTCCCACCTGGTGGATAACGAAGAAAGAATGACGTGGATGTTTTTAAGAGGTTTGAAGCCGGAGATACGTCAACACCTTGTTTCTCATAAATTGTGTTTGTATTCAGATGTTGTAAATAGGGCTCAGTTGGTGGAGCGCGATAACGAGACAACGCAACCAAAGGAGAGCAGCCGGCAAAATGATAATACCAGTGAAAGCAGTCATCGAAGCGGTGACAACAAGCGTGGAGGGAATCAACAGGCCAGAAATGGTAACCACTTCGGTGGTAATCAGGGCCAAAACAATAAGAATGGACATTTCAAGAAGAGGAGATTCAACAATGATGGAAAGACGTCAGCACCAGCACCTGTCGTTAAGGAAGGAGAACGACCACCTATCATATGTTTCAAATGCGGAGGGGAGGGGCACATCAGTCCAAACTGCGCGATGCCGTCCAAAGCATGTTATAATTGTGGAAAAGAAGGTCATTTAGCCCGATTTTGTCGTTTACCGAAGACAAATTCAGCTAGGATGGAGGCACCAAAGGCCGTCCCAGAAAAGTCAAAACCGGTTGTGCAAGGGAGGGCGTTTGTTGTGAACTCCCAGAGAGCAAGGAACCCGAATGAGGTCATCACGGGTAAGCTTATCATAAACTCTAACGAAGTCTATACTTTATTTGATACCGGTTCTATCCATTCTTTTATTTCTCCTACTTGCGCTCATCGATTAAATTTGATTCCGGAGAAATTAGACTTTGACTTAGCAGTTGAAACCCCATTGGGAGAAACCTTAATTACATCCACGGTTTATAAGTCTTGTTTGGTCCAAGTTGGTACCCACACATTACCTGTCGATCTTATTTCATTAAAAATACTTGCATTTGACGTGATTCTAGGGATTGATTGGTTAACTACTCATCATGCAAAAATTGATTGTTTTCGTAAGGTTGTTAGCTTTCATATTCCTAATCGACCTATTATGCGAATTCAAGCAACCAAACCATTAAAATCAATCGCTATCATCTCAAGCCATAAATAAAGAGCCCCGATCCTTTAGTTATTGACTTTCTTGTGTGGAATACACCGAAGCCAGACTTTCTGAAGGCAACGTTGTGAATAACTGTGACAAGATGATAGGTATCAATGTGACGTGTTATCCAAGTCTTGGATTAGGGTCACAGTTTTGAACGATATTTCTATTGTTAATAAATTTCTTGACGTATTCTTGAAGACTTCTTAGCCTACCCCAGAGCGTAAAATTGAATTTTGTATTGACCCCAGTACAAAACCCATTTCTTAAACCCTCAAATATTTCTTCAACTAAAACGAACGTGTTATGCGCCAAAGACATTGGCTCGAGCTGTTGAAGATTACGATCGTACCATTCAATAACATCGTGGAAAAGCGAACGTGGTAGCTGACGCGTTGTGTAGAAGATTGTATACGGTTACAAGTGCGAATATACGATCCCACGTGAAGATAACGAATATACGATTAAAATCGACTTTAATCGATAAAGTTAAAGCCGCTCAAGCTACATACTCAGAGCTGATAAATGTGAAGAAGAAGGTTCAAGAGGGCGTTATTCTAGAAGCAAGAATCGACGAAGAGAGGAAATCTCAACTCTCGATTTAATTGGCCCATTTGAAATCCTCGATGAAGTAGGAACTGTGGCCTATAGACTCGTTTTACCGCCAAGTATGTTGCGTGTTCAGAATATTTTTTTTTACGTATCGATGTTACATAAATATGTGGACGACCCGAACCACATTATTAATTTAGAACCGGACGAGATAGCGAAAGATTTAACGTATGAGGAGATACGTGTTAACATCTTGGATAAGAAGGATCATATTCGATGCTTAAAGGTTATACCTCAAGAGTTAGAATTTTAAGTGAAGTCAAGGTATCCTCACATGTTCGGCATACCAAGTACGTACGTAAATTTCGAGGGCGAAATTCCATAAGGAGGGGAGATTGTGAGACCCCAGATTTTATGAATAAATATTTAATTTTTCTCGAAATAATTTTTTTTATATTATGGTGTAGTTTTGATATAATAGTTATGGGTAGTATTTATAAATTTTGCAAAGTATGCAAGTTGTCATATTATATTCGATTGGTCGGAGAATATTCTTTTTGTCGGGGAATATCCGTACGACGGTACAATCATTGGTGGACCCCAGAACAAAATTATTGTCGGATTGAGCAAACGACAAAAATACTTTATGAAAATAACGGCGGAAGTTTTACCGTTGATACTGTTGAACTACTCGGTAGTAAAAGTACAGTAATACGCGTTGTTGCATAGTAACACACGGTATTGATTATTAATGCTTATGTGAGAAGTCACTCAGTTTGATTCAATTATTGTCAGTTAATAATATGAATTATTTAGCGATAATGACGTTTTGTTTTATTCGTATTATTAACGTAATAAAACAGAAACATCTTTTTATATAAAACAGAATACTTTATTAAAGTTATTCTATAAATAGAATATATTATATTTTATTTAAAAGATTTTTCTTTAAATATGGACCGTCAGATTAAAGTAATCAATCTGGACCGTTCATGGATTAGTTACTATGCATTCTATTTTTCTATAAATAGCAGCTCATTCCTTCATTATTTCTTACGAATTCACTGAACTCTAGAGAGAGAAACTATAGAGAGAAAGAAGAAGAGTATTCTGCTACTTAACTACTTCCTTATTTTAGCTCGTCTTTAAAACGGTAAGGGATATTATTCTTTCGTATTCAAGAAGAGAATTTCTGTTATTCCATTTCTTATTATTCTGTTGGAATAACCTGTATACGCGGATCTACCCTATACTTGGTGACATTCTTCTATTATTCTGTTGGAACATCCTGTCTGTGTGTTTTACACCGGACCTGGTTCCGTTTTTATTATTATTCTGTTGGAACATCCTGTCTGTGTGTTTTACACCGGACCTGGTTCCATTATTTATTATACTGTTCTTTATTATTCTGTCGGAATATCCTGTCTGTGCGTTTACGCCGGACCTGGTTCCATTATTTATTATTCTGTCAGAATATTCTGTCTGCGCGTTTACGCCGGACCTGGTTCCATTATTTATTATTCTGTTAGAATAACCTGTCTGTGCGGTCTATCGCATGCATGGTGATTTCTTTTGTTATTCCATTCTTTATTGTACTCAGTTGGTTAAGTTTTGACTTCTATACTCCATGGAATTAGTGGAATATCCTTGATATTTGCGCTTCATCTAGTATCTATTCATGAAAATATTCTCCTGATCATTCTTGAATTTTACTCAACAAAGCTGTATCATGTTGACAATTTGGACGTTGTTAATTCCTGGATAAATTAATTATTGAACTTGTTTTATTGAATTCTTATATCATTGTCATCATCCTCATGTTTATAAAATGCTGAAAGTCAACTGTGGCCTGTAGTGCATAGATGGACTTGGTATGATTATGACCAGGGATCATTCGGTATAATCATGACTGTAATGTTACAAATGATGTGGTAAAAGTCCTCATTGGCCCGTAGTGCATTGATGGACAGTTGTTGGCATGATCATGACCATTAATGAATACACGAATATCCTTAGCCGTAGTGCAGGGGTGATTCGATGATGTGGATTATTTTATTAAGATGAGTCTCAGCGATCACAGTGTTGAAAAACTTTTTAAATCATAAAAGATAGTAGAGTTTATTTTCTACTTGACTCTTTTAATGGATTGCTTGTTTCGCTGCAGTTAAACTTGATGTCTATTATATTTTATCAGTTTAACACTGTTGAAGGCTAATGATAATTTATTCTGCATTATCTTAGTCATAATATTTCTTACTGGGCTAGTTGAGCTCACCCTTTCTTTCACTGTTCTCTTCAGGAAATGAGAACGTAGCTGGGACAAGTCGGGGAACGGAGTGATGGTTCGAATGATAGTATTAGTTAGTAGTCCTCACTATTCTATGTAATAGTGTGCTAATAAATGTAATGAGGACTCCTTTTGAGTATGAATACTCTCTAGAAGATAATATTTGTATTCAAACTCGCAGTTTATGTTTTGTTGTATTGTATACGACAGTTGTATTAGTAAGTTGTATTTGTATTCTGTACTTTGTATCTGACGACCCAAGATGGGTGATGTATACCTAATTTTGGGGGCGTCACACCCTAAGTCAATTACGATTATTCGAGTTGTAATTTTATTTAACAAGTTCTTATTCCTAAACCTATTCTTACAATGAACAAAGTTTCTAACTCTGGTTATTATCGAAAAAGTGTGTAACCTTAGCTTATTAGTATTGTTCAAGCAAGGTTTAGTATACCTTTCCAATGCTTTTAAATTCATTCATAAGGCATGACTTTGATGCATTATGTTTATTCGATTGCAGTTTATAACTATTCCATAACATATTGTTATCAAACCCTTGAAACATTATTAAGACTTGATTCAACTAATCCTTAGTTGATGTTCGTTGAACTCTAAATTACCCTTGAAACTTATCCAAACCAAACTTACTTTGGTGCGGACTTGTATTCTAAAACTGAGAAGAACAACCCTATTATAGGGGATTTATTACGCATAAGCGTTTAGATGTTTATGCACAATACATTATTCGAAGGGCTGATCAGCCTAAGTACGGGGAGTCCCTACAGCCTTATGACTGTTTAAGTTTAAGTTGAATGATTACTTATAACCTTGGACATAGTTTGTTGTAACGCCCGAGAAAATTGAATTTTTATGTGAATTAAATTTTATTTGAGTATTTGAATTAAATAAATTTAATTGTTTATTTATGTGAGTAAGCTGTTTAAAGGTCATTCTATGACCTATAATGTGCGGATGTGGTTAAGATTCTGGCTATGTGCTAGGATTAATTGTTTTGAATGTCCAAGACGAAAATAAAAGTTTTCTGAAAATTTTTCGTAAAAATACTATTCATCCGTTTCTGCTTGGGGATTAGTTATGAATTTCTGAGAAATGTGTAATGATAGAATTCTAAGACGAGATGGAATATCCAATAATATTTCAGTTATGGCAAACAAAGTTTTCACCTGCGGACTTAAAACTTAAGTGTTAGGAAAAGTGAGTTTCGACAATTAAATGAGTATGTATGACAATTATAGCAATTATACGTGAGAAATACGAGTATGTTACTAGTTATTATACGAGTATAGTATGAAGATTATTATGAATATCGTACGAATTATATACGAAGAGAATACGAGAATTGTATGAGTTGAATGCGATTAGTTCTTAATGGACTTTAGTAATTGGACTTTGTCAATTCCAATTGGACTTGGATTATGTCAAGTCCAATGTTATATTAAATCAAGCCCAAGATAGGCCCGATACGAATTAATTCTAAGCCCAAACCAAGAAACCAAACCGTGGGTCGAACCAATAGATTACCGGATGGGTAAAACCCATGGGCAACCCATGTGGGACCCCCAAAGGGGCATGTGGACCGGCCACTTGGTGGCCAAGTAAAGTGGTTTTACTTGGTGGCTAAGTAATGAATAGAAATGAGGTGAACATATTGACCATTTTGCCGTCCACTTGGTTTTCTATATAAAGGAAGCTAAGTTGGTTCATTTGTGTTTTTCACCAACCTTGGACAATATATTGAGAGAGAGAGAGAGAAAAGAGCATTAACAAATAATCAAGATGAATCAAAAGCGAAGTATTCAAGCTTTAGTCAAGAACGCGAAGATCGTTAAGATAATAATACGTAAACTTTAGTCTTCGATCCTTTTCTATTTATTTTTCTTAGAGAAGTATGAATTGGTGGAGCATATCTCTTCCAGAGTAATAAGGATGGCTATTAGGGGATTAAAACATTAATAAGACGTGTATAATTAAGAATCATAAGCGGTTAAGTGAGTTAATCGAAGAAAGCCATTAAAGCGTTGATTTGGTTGTTGATGGACAAATTAAAAACCATCAAGTATAGGTTATGTGCATATTGCTTGGTTAGGTATAGATAATGAATCGATTGTTCCATTTGATTTGGTGTTCAAATCTCGAGTAACGAAGTCATGGCAAAATTTACGAGATTAGACGATAATCGTCGAAATCGTAGAATTTTTGGATTAGTAGTCAAAAGTCGCCATTTACATCGGAAACCTTAGTTTTCGATGGCGTATCATAGAACAACGTATTTAAGAGTCGTGGACTCAAGAATGGTCAAATTCTGACTTGAAACGAAGAATTGAGTTATGAACGTTCACGAACGCGTAATAGAAAGTTAAATAGTGAATTCATTGTTAACGGATTTAAAAACTACTTTTATCCAGATGAAATCGAAGAGTAAGAGATATGTAAGATAATGGCTTTTGAATGAGCCAATTCTGACTTATAACAATCGAGTTACGAGTCCGAAAAAAATTGAACTGGAAAACTTAAAAAAATTTCAAGGGCTCAAGGTCGGCGCCGCAGCGCCCCCCAAGCCTATGAAACTCGCGCCACAGCACCAGGTCGGAGGAGTGGCTACTGCTCACTTGTGTCGTAGCGCCACTTGTACATAGGAGTCTCACGCCGGGACAAGGGTTTGGATGCTGTTAATTGGCGCTGCAGTGCCAATTTTATACCTAAAGCTGGCGCCGCAGTGCCGATAAGGAAGAAAAGTTGGCGTAGTTAATTTTGAACCCAATTGTTTATATAATAACTATGCGGCATGTATATACTTGATATACATGGTAAGACCATTCCTATATCACATGTATAGTGATGATTTTAGTAAATTAACGTTGTTTAATAGTAATTAAACAAAGAACGTAAAGTGTAAGAAGGTAAATTGTATTCAAATACTATGGTACTTAACCAATGATTGTTGAGTGTTGGTTTAGTGACGTAAGAATGTTAATAAGTCGTAAGAAAGGATAAGAAATTGGAAACGAGTTTTATTAATGATATACATTCGATTAAGTTATAGAAGAGAAAGAAGTTGGTAAAAATAATGTGATTAGATTGTTTGGTAGCTAATTTTAGTGTGCTATGTGAATATATCATGTAGAAACTATAAATACCAAGAACTGTTGAGCTTTTTATTGAAGACACTTGAAGGCAAGTTTTCTTAACGCTTGTCTAACCTTCGTGTTAACCAAGTTTCTGTGATTCATGTTATGAGATGCATGAATTATTTTATGAAAGAGTCGATGCCAGTTTTAACTTGGCTAGACTAATCTTAAGAGTTTGATTGATTTGTTTACAAGTCTTTCGATATAGTATTGATAACGCTATCCTATGCCAATTGTTTGGTACGGATTCAGTTTTAACTTGGCTAGACTAATCTTAAGAGTTTGATTGATTTGTTTACAAGTCTTTCGATATAGTATTGATAACGCTATCCTATGCCAATTGTTTGGTACGGATTCAAAGGTAAGCCTGAGTATGAATAAACAAAAGTATTTTACATCAATTATTCGATGGGCACGTGAGGTTGCCAAAAGTTAAATGTAGATACATTTAACGGATGAGTGTTGATCAACATAGAGTACTATAGGCTGATCACCAAGAAGTGCTCGTAAGATATATCGGACTTATGGACTTAGTGCCAGGTTGTCCTTTTTCATGAATGAAAACCAAAAAGAGTCAGTATTCCTAAGTTACTATATGTACTTTGGAATGGTTTTATGAGAATGAAAAGTGCTATTCAATGTTTCATAGTACTTCATAGCTATTTGTTCAGTTAATGAAGAATAATTATATAATTCTCGACGTGGTACTTGTATTATATATTGCTAGACTTGCCGAGCTAGTTATGCTCACTTCTTACTTGAATTATATGATTGCAGCTAAGGCCAAGCGAATCGAGGGTTCTAGTAAAGATAAAGGAAAAGCTAAGATGGATAAGTAGTTTATCCTGTAATAGACTAGTATTTTGTATGAATTATACTATGATAAATGAATAATATATTCGGTTACAAAACCTGGGAAATGATTCATTATTATTGTAATAAGAATATAGTAAATACAATCATTTTGATGTTGTATCGATGAAATGAATGTATAGTTATGAGTACCGTGTAGCACCATATATGTGGGTTGAAAATATCCAGATTTGGGGGTGTCACAGGTTGGTATCAAAGTATTAGGTTATAAAATTTAAGGGGGGAAGAACCTTAGGCTAATAACCTTAATAGTAAATGAGAAGTTAGAAGTAAATGAACTCTGGTAGAATAAGTTAATTAAGTTTTGAGGAAACTCAGTACCAAAATATTTAAAAGATGGAAATTAACCCTAAATAAACTAAATGTGATTTGTACTTATATTATTATGTATTATATACTAATCAACATGTAATATGTTATTGTAGATGTCCATCGACAGCTTCATGTATAGGGATATACACGTGGTGAGTGAAGAGTCAGTAAACATGATTGAGCCAGTACCAGTGCCTGTGGCGGGGGTACCAATGGTGAACCTAGATGAGTCCGAGCCAGAGGAGGAATATCCAGAGGGGGACATGGAAAACTTAGGATCAGCGTCATATTTCGATATGGTGGTCGATGTGGATGAGGATATGTAGGAGGATATGGAGGTAGCATCGTTTGATACGGTGGTGCCTGCACTAGAGCCAACACCTTCAGAGGCAATGAGGGCATTGTATTTGGCAGTGCTTGACCAGAATGTGCAACTGCGCACTATTGTGCAGAACCTAAGGGAGGAGGTTAGTGACCTCCATGAAGCTAAGAAGTTTGCATAAGCATATTTTGAAATAGAGCATGATGAGAAGGTGCTTATGAAGGATAAGATGCTGGATTTTAAGAACGAGGCCGTTGAGCTTCGTAAAGAACTTGGGGTGAAGAACTAGAAGATAGCACGGATGTTTTACATCCATGAGAGTGCTCATGAGGATTTCAAGCTGAAAATTGCTTGTTATTCCATTGAGTCGGGGCAAACTCGTCATACTATTAGTCGGGATATTGTGTCGATTCTTGCGAATCAGTAGCATGAAAATGCTGTTATGCAGTATTAGTAGTTTAGATTAGTAAATGTGTGGTGTAGTGACGTAAAACCCTCTTTTGTATAATTAAAGGACATTTTTTTTGTAAATCCCAATTTTTGTGAATTCAATCGCGTGATAGAAATGTAATAGCTTGGGCTATGGAATTAATCTGTAAATAGTTTGAATTATGAAGAATTATATTAATATAATGAAGTTTTTATCAAATGTGCTTTGTTATGGTATGAGTTGTTGTTTGACGAATAATAACTAAGTAAGCAAATAAATAATAATGAAACTTTATTTATTTAATCAGAGAAATGCAGCCAAGAAGAAAACAATGTAATCAGGAAGCTGAATCCCATAATGATAACCAAGGGGGTCAGAACAACCCTATGCAAGAGTTCGTTAGTTTATTAACGGCTGCATTTAATCAAACCGGGGGTAGAGCACTCGCAGTCCCTAGGGTAGCCAGAACGACTACCTTTAAGGAATTTAAAAGTGTAGGTCCGCTGGAGTTCAAAGGAACTACAAACCCCAATTGAGGTCCAGACATGGGTAAAGGAAATTGAGAAGGCGTTTGTAATCGCAAACTTAGGGGAGGCGCAAAAGACTTCTTTTGCGACCTATATGATGAAAGGAGAAGCCAACTTCTGGTGGAAGGCTCACCAGGGTGGGGCTAGGACAGATGTTGTAACGTGGAAACAGTTCAAGAAGGTTTTCTTCGAGAACTATTTTCCTATAAGCATGCAGGGGAGAATGGAGATTAAGTTCTTAGAACGTAAGTAAGGGGACATGACGGTTCCCCAGTATGCGGCCAAGTTCAATGAATTGGAAAGATTTGCTCCACATCAAGTGGACATCGAGGAGAGGAAGGCTCGTAGGTTTGTATAGGGACTGAAACCCTGGCTCTATAGTAGGATTTCTGTGTTCTAGAGTGCTGTGTATGGAACCATTCTAGAGAAAACAAATTTAGCTGAGGGTGGTAGTGACGCTTTGAGCTAATACCAAAAAGAGAGAAAAAATAAGAGCAAAGGAGAGGGAGTATCCAAGGTGGAGGGAGCTAGTGGCAGTGGAAGTATGCCCAAGAGGAAGAGTTTTAACTCCGGAAATACTGGAGTGAAACAAGGGGATTCTAAGCATAGGAAGCATGCAAGACATGCAGAAAGGCTCATTTAGGAGTCTGCCTTAAGGAGAAGTCGGTTTGTTATAACTGTGGGCAAGAGGGGCATATATCATCTAATTGTCCTAATCATAAGAAGAACCAAGGCTATTTTGTTTATGGGTCGATGGACCACATAGCAAGAAACTGCCTAAAGAAGGGGCCGGATGGTAGTAAGGGTGCTAGTGGTGGTAAGTTAGTCATTACTGGATCAACACCATCGGGTAGACCCCTGGCCCGTAATTTTTATATGACTGTTCAAGATGCGGTTGCATTCGCAGATGTAGTAGCAGGTATCATTCCAGTTAATGAAATAAATGCTTATGTGATATTTGATTCGGGTGCTACTTGTTCTTTTATAGCATGTGAATTTGCTAAGCGATTAGGTTTATTCCCGAAAAGATTAGAAATACCTTTAAACGTTAAGGTAGCGAACAAACAGATAATTCCCGTTGAACATATCCATAGGAATTGTTTCGTAGAAATTAGAGGTAACAAGCTATCGATAGATCTTATACCGATAAGGTTGAGAGAATTTGATATAATTCTTGGTATGGATTGGTTGATTAACTATAAAGCAATAATAGATTGTCATAGGAAAAGTGTGAACCTTCGAATTTCTAAGAAATCCAAGGTAGTGTTCTACGGTAATAACTCACCGGGACGCTCTTGTTGTCTAACCATGATACAAGCTAGGAAGATGTTGAGGAAGAGGTGTATAGGATACTTGTGGCATGTTGTGGATACCCAGAGAGTGGAAGCATCATTAGAACAGATACCTATAGTATAAGAATTCGCGGATGTATTTCCAGAGGAGTTACCAGGTCTTCTGCCGGATAGGGAGGTCAAATTTTTGATTGATGTGTTACCGGGTACGACACCAGTTTCTAGGACACCATATAGGATGGTGCCTGTAGAGATGAAGGAGTTAATGGTTCAATTACAAGAACTATTAGACATGAAGTACATTCAACCTAGTGTGTCTCTATGGGGAGCACCGATATTGTTTGTAAAGAAGAAGGATAGATTGTTACGACTTTGTATCGACTATCGCGAGTTGAACAAGTTAACGGTTAAGAATAAATACTCATTGCCCAGGATCGATAATCTATTTGATTAGTTGAAAGGGGCAAAGTATTTTTCTAAGATATATTTGTGTATGGGGTACCATCAGTTGAAAGTAAGGAAGGAGGAAGTACCTAAGATGACGTTCAGAACTTGTTATGGTCATTACAAGTTTGTGGTTATGTCGTTTGGGTTGACTAATGCGCCAGCCGCATTTATGGATATGATTAACAGAGTTTTTAAATAATATTTAGACAAGTTTGTCGTAGTGTTCATTGATGATATTCTAGTCTATTCTAAGACGCCAGAAGAGCATACTGAACATTTGAGGATAGTGTTGGAAACACTACGGAAGGAGAAGTTATATGTGAAATTCACTAAGTGTGAGTTTTGGCTTGAAAGAGTGTAGTTTTTAGGACATGTTATTGATAAAGATGGCATTTCTGTGGATCCAGCGAAAGTGGAAGCAGTTAATAATTGAGAATAATCGAAAACGCCAATCGAGGTCCGGAGTTTTTTGGGGTTAGCGGGATACTATAGAAGGTTCATCCAGGACTTTTCTAAAATATCTACTCTGTTGACGAATTTGACGAGTAAGTCAAAGAGTATGTGTGGATTGAGAAGTGTGAAAATAGTTTTCAAGAACTAAAAAGGAGGTTAAGTGAGGCACCTGTATTATCATTACCAGATAATACAGGGAATTTTGTAGTTTATAGCGATGCTTCGCATAGAGGACTGGGTTGCGTGCTCATGCTACATGGCAAGGTCATTGCATATGCGTCACGCCAGTTAAAGTATTTTGAGAAGGTCTATCCTACTCATGACCTAGAATTGGCAGCAGTAGTTTTTGCCTTAAAAATATGGAGACATTATCTATACAGGGAGAAGTGTGAGATATACACGGACCATAAAAGTCTAAAATATATCTTCACACAGAAGGAGTTGAATATGAGGCAGAGGAGGTGGTAAGAATTGATAAAAGATTACGACTGTGATATCTTATATCATTCGGGAAAGGCAAATGTAGTGGCCGATGCATTAAATAGGAAGGGTAGGGAGAAGCTATCAATGTTAACGACTCAGAATGAGTTAATAATGGAGATGGCAAGAATGGAGCTAGAAGTTAAATTATCGAGTGAAGCGGTAGAGATGTTATTCACAATGGAGACTTGACCAATAATAGTGGAACGAGTTAAGGAAGTACAACTAAGTAACAAGGAGTGCGAGCGAATGAAAAAGAGAATGGAGAATGAAGAGAAGACTAAGTATAACCTTGATAAAGAAGGATTACTTCGTTTTGAAGGAAGAATTTAGGTTCTAGATAATTTTGAGTTAAAAGAAGAGATAATGAGCGAGACCCATAGTTTGAGGTACTCGATACATCCAGGTAGTACTAAGATGTATCAAGACCTTCGATAGAACTTTTGTTTGCCAAACATGAAGTGAGAGATAGCAGAATATGTTAGCAAGTGCTTGACTTGTCAGAAAGTTAAGGCTAAGCACCAACGACCGAGTGGATTATTGCAATCACTAGAGATTTCAGAGTGGAAGTGGGAGCATATCACGATGAACTTTGTGGCGGGACTTCCAACGACAAGGAAGTGATATGACACTATTTGGGTAATAGTAGATCGGTTGACAAAATCGGTTCACTTTTTACCAATTGGAGTTAGGTATAACCTATAGCAATTGGCTAAACTTTATGTCAAAGAAATTATTTCAAGACATAGAGTACCTGTTTTGATTGTGTCAGATCGTGATCCACGATTCACATCAATTTTTTGGAGAAGTTTGCAAGAGCAACTGGGAACACAGTTGAGGTTAAGTACAACTTATTATCCTCAGACGGATGGACAAAGTGAACAGACAATTCCAACGTTAAAAGATATGTTAAGATCTTGCGTTATGGATTTCAAGGAGAGTTGGGACGAACATCTGCCTTTGGTGGAATTCACTTACAATAATAGTTTTCACGCTAGTATAGGCATGTCGCCTTACGAAGCGTTATATAGGAGGAAGTGTAGAACTCCACTGTGCTGGGATGAAGTAGGTGAACGTCGAATGTTGGGACCTAAGATGGTACAACAAACGACATATATGGTAAAGTTAATACGTACTCAATTGGTAGCGGCTCAAGATAGACAAAAGAAGTATGCAGATCCTCACCGTGAGAAGAGGGAGTTTGAGGTCGGTTCGTATATCTTTCTGAAGGTGTCGCCTTGGAAAGGGAAGATATATTTTGGAAAGAAAGGGAAGTTATCTCCCAAGTTTATAGGACTTTTTGAAATTTTAAGAAGGGTATGAGAGGTAGCTTATGAAGTAGCTTTACCTCCAGAGATGGAACGGATACATAATGTGTTTTACGTGTCAGTATTACGTCCTTATTAACTGGACTACAAGCACGTAATAGAATATGAATCTATTCAAGTAGAAAAAGACTTAACGTATGAAGAACTTCCAATTCAGATTGTTGATAGGAAGGAACAAGTCTTAAGAAATAAGATAATAGCTTCAGTAAATGTAATTTAGAGGAACCACAATGCCGAAGAAGTAACGTGGAAACTCGAGAGTAAAATGAAGGAAAATTTTCCCTATTTGTTTAAGTAATTGTATCGAGATTCTGGGGACAGAATCCTTATAAGGGGGAAGAATGTAACCCCTGAGAAAATCAAATTTTATTTGAATTAAATTTTATTTGATTATTTGAATTAAATAAATTTAATTGTTTATTTATGTGAGTAAGTTGTTTAAAGGTCGTTCTATGACCTATAATGTGCGGATGTGGTTAGTATTCTGGCTATGTGCTAGGATTAATTGTTTTGAATTTTTAAGAGAAAAATAAAAGTTTTTCGAGAAATTTTCGTAAAAATACTATTCGTCCGTTTTTGCTCGGGGATTAGTTATAAATTTCTGAGAAACGCGTAATGAGAGAATTCTAAGACGAGATGGAATATCCATAATATTTTAGTTATGGCAAACAAAGTTTTCACCTGCGGACTTAAAACTTAAGGGTTAGAAAAAGTGAGGTTCGAGAATTAAATGACTATGTATGATAATTATAGTTATTATACGTGAGAAATACGATTATGATACTAGTTATTATACGAGTATAGTATAAAGATTATTATGTTGTAGAATACGAATATCGTACGAATTATATACGAAGAGAATACGAGAATTGTACGAGTTGAATGCGATTAGTTCTTAATGGACTTTAGTGATTAGACTTTGCCAATTCTAATTGGACTTGGATTATGTCAAGTCCAATGTTATACTAAATCAAGCCCAAGATAGGCCCGATACGAATTAATTCTAAGCCTAAACCAAGAAACCAAATCGCGGGTCGAATCAATGGATCACCGGATGGGTAAAGCCCATGGGGCAAGCCATGTGGGACCCCCAAAGGGCCATGTGGGCCACCCACTTGGTGTCCAAGTAAAGTGGTTTTACTTGGTGGCTAAGTAATGAATAGTAAGGAGGTGGACATATTAACCATTTTGCCATCCACTTGGTTTTCTATATAAAGGAAGCTAAGTTGGTTCATTTGTATTTTTCACCAACCTTGGACAATATATTGGAGAGAGAAAAGAGCATTAACAAGTAATCAAGAGGAATCAAAAGCCAAATATTCAAGCTTAGTCAAGAACATGAAGAACGTTAAGGTAATAATACGTAAACTTTAGTCTTCGATCCTTTTCTATTTATTTTTCTTAGAGAAGTATGAATTGGTGGAGCATGTCTCCTCCTGAGTAATAAGGATGGCTATTAGTGGATTAAAACATTAATAAGCCGTGTATAAGTAAGAATCATAAGCGGTTAAGTGAGTTAATCGAAGAAAACCATTAAACCGTTATTTTGGTTGCTGATGGACAAATTAAAAACCATCAAGTATAGGTTATGTGCATATTTCTTGGTTAGGTATAGATAACAAATCAATGGATTGGTTCCATTTGATTTGGTATTCAAATCTCGAGTAACAAAGTTATGGCGAGATTTACGAGATTAGACGATAATCGTCGAAATCGTAGAAATTTCGGATTAGTAGTCAAAAGTCGTCGCTTAACTCAAAAACATTAGTTTTCGATGGCGTATCATAGAACAACGTATTTAAGAGTCATGGACTCAAGAATGGTCGAATTCTGACTTAAAACAAAGAATTGAGTTATGAACGTTCACGAACGTTAAACGAACGCGTAATTAGAAAGTTAAATAGTGAATTAATTGTTAACGGATTTAAAAACTACTTTTATCTAGATGAAATTGAAGAATAAGAGATATGTAAGATAACGTCTTTTGAACGAGCCAATTACGACATATAACGATTGAGTTACGAGTCCGCAAAGAATTGAACTGGAAAACTTCAAAAAAATTCAAGGGCTCAGGGACGGCGCCGCAACGTCCCTTAAGCCACAACGCCGGGTTGGAGGAGTGGCTACTGCTCACTCGAGCCGCAACGCCACTTGCACATAAAAGTCTCACGTCGCAGAGCCAGGACAAGGGTTTGGATACTGTTTATTAGTGTCACAATGCCAATGTTATAACTAATGCTGGCGCCGCAGCGCCAGTAAGGAAGAAAAGTGGACTTAGTTAATTTTGAACCCAATTGTTTACATAATAACTATGGGGCATGTATATACTTGATATACATGGTAAGACTATTCCTAAATTATATGTATAATGATGATTTTAGGAAATTGACGTTGTTTAATAGTAATTAAACAAAGAACGTAAAGTGTAAGAAGGTAAATCGTATTCAATTACTATGGTACTTAACCAATGATTGTTGAGTGTTGGTTTAGTGACGTAAAAATAATAATAAGCCGTAAGAAAGGATAAGAAACTGGAAACGAGTTTTATTAATGATATAAATTTGATTAAGTTATAGAAGAGAAAGAAGTTGGTAAAAACAATGTGATTAGATTGTTTGGTAGCTAATTTCAGTGTGCTATGCGAATATATCATGTAGAAACTGTAAAGACCAAGAACTGTTAAATTTTTTTATTGAAAACGCTTGAAGGCAAGTTTTCTTAACGCTTGTTTAACCTTCGTGTTAGCCAAGTTTATGTGATTCATGTTATGAGATGCATGAATTATTTTATGAAAGAGTTGATGCCAGTTTTAACTCGGCTAGACTAATCTTAAGAGTTTGATTAATTTGTTTACAAGTCTTTCGATATAGTATTGACAACGCTATCCTATGCCAATTGTTTGGTACAGATTCAAAGGTAAGCCTGAGTATGAATAGACACAAGTATTTTACATTGATTATTCGATGGGCACGTGAGGTTGACAAAACTTAAACGTAGATATGTTTAACGGATGAGTGTTGATCAACATTAAATACTATAGGCTGATTGTGACGCCCTCAAATCTGGGTCTCTTCCAACCCGACATATGGTGCTACACGGTGCTACAATTCACACAAACATTCAATTGAAATGCCTTAGAATCATGTAAATGTCTTATATATATTCCAAAACAATACTACCATTCCCCAGGTTCTTTATAACCGTTACATTTGTTCTTGTCATAATATCCAATATTATCATTACAAACCTATACTATTACATAAGTAATCTACAAGTTCACTTTAGCCTTTCCTTTATCCTTGTCGAATCCTCTGGTCCGTTCGGTCTAAGCTGCATTCATATGGTTCAAGAAAGTGTGAGCATAACAAGCTCAGCAAGTACAATAATTTCATTTAAAAAGTATGCTTAAAACATAGGAATCGTATATCTTCAGTAACTAGATAATAGTTACAAAGTACTATCAATAATTCAAAATAGCATTCCTTTTCCTTCAAAACGTTTTACAATGACAGTATTAAGTAATCATCAATTCTGGTCCAAGACTATGAGCGTTTCATAGTTTCTTTGAAAAGGACAACCCGACACTAAATCCGTAAGTCCAGCATAGCTTACGAGCACTTCTAGGTGATCAGCCTATAGTACTCTATGTTGATCAACACTACATCCATTAAATGTATGTACGTTTAAGTTGTGGCAACCTCGCGTGCCCATCGAATACTCGATGAAAATACATTTGTTTATTCATATTCAGGCTTACCTTGTATCCGTACCAAATAATTGGCGTATGATAGCGTTGTCAGTTCTATATTGAAAGACTTGTAAATAAATCAATCAATCCATCAAAATTAGTCTAGCCAAGTAAAAATTGGCATCGACTTTTTCTTTAAAACCATACATACATCTCATAACTTGAATCATTTGAAAACTTGGCTAACACGAAGATTAGACAAGCGTTTAAGAAAAACTTGCTTTCAGCGTCTGCTACCGTAAAATTATGTTTCCTTTTGAGTCTTTACGGTCTTTACAACACATAACTACATAACATACCACATTAGGTCATGAATGAACATACATAGTTCCTAAAGAATCTTACCCTTCTTCTCAATCTAATTCTGTATTAGATTTGTTATTATCGGTTCCGACTTTCCGTTACGTCGTTCTTACGTTCATATGCAATTGACTTACTTCAACCCTAAGTGATCATATTTAAGGTTTAATCATAACTTAACAATGTTACTTCATGTTTATTAAGTTTGTACTACCTCATTGCCTTTCTTTTTAACTTCATAACCAATTCTATCTATGCAAACCCTAGGGCTGGCGCTGTGGAGCCAGCTTTTCTTCTTTGTGCCGCGCTGCGGCGCCATGCTTTATGACCAAAAGACCGGACTCGGCCCTGCGACACGAGTCATAGTGTTATCTGCCGCACTGCGGCATGAACTAACAGAGACTCAGGGCTACTTCGGCGCTACGACGCGGCGCCAGCTCTGTGCACCAGACAATTTTGACACTTTTTCATTTGTGAGATTCCTGGACTCGTAACTTCTTCGTTATAAGTCCGAATTGGCTCGTTCAAGAGCCTACGGTTCACAAATTACATACTCTACATGTTCATGTAAGAATTTTATCTATTTAACTCCGTTAACTAAAAATTCACTTATTAGTCTATTTTTAACAAAAATGGTAAACGTTCGTGAACGTTCAACGCTCGTTTCTTCGTTCTAAGTCGGAATTCGGTCATTTTTGAGTCTGCAACTCTATAATGCCAAATAAGACTTGTCTCCATTGAAAACCAATGTTTCCAAGCTCAATATCAAAAATTGACTTCCATTTCGAGAATTTCACGAATTCGACGATTATCGTCTAATCGTGTGAATTCTGGCAAAACTTCGTTACTTAAGATTTGTTCTTCATTTCAAATGGATTCTTTCCATCATACTAACTTCTTAATATACATACTTCATTAACTTATAATCATGATAAGTTATTACTTGTTCTTTATGAATTTATAACTTTTAAAAGTACAAACTACTTATGTTTCCATTTCTCATGACTTATGATTTCTTTTTACATTACTTATCAAGGTTCAAGATTTCTAACGATCATCATTGCTTCTTCTTATCATATCAACTTCATTAATGTAAACATGTTTCAAGTTCTTACCAATTCTCCTTAAGTTCGTAGCTTATATGATTACGAATAGCTTATTCATGACTTATACAGCTTATTAAGACTTAAGCCCTTTGATTACTCATTCTTATCATTCCTTAGTATACAAGTTCTACCACTATCCACTTCCCTATTAATGGAAGAGAAAGAGAATCATAGTTCAAGATTACTTACTCTTGAATAACACTTGGTTAATCTTTAATCTCCTTAATGATTCTTGGACTTCAAAGGCTAACTTTATAGCTTTTTCTCTCAAGCAAATAAGCTCTCAACTTATAAGTTATTGGATGAAAATCTAACAACTAACAAATGAATACAAAGCTTGCTATTTATAGGCATCTCAAAGTTAGGGCATAATGGTCATTAGGACCTTCCACCCCCTTACTATTCCTATCTTAGCCATCAAGTAAACTTGATCCCCACATATACTTGGCCATCACCCTTACTTAGCCATTAAGTATTCTTGATTACCACACTTACTTAGCTATTAAGTAAACTTGTTCCCTACTTTGGATCATCCATGGTTTTTTCCATGGGTTTAAACCATCCCATAACCCATTGGTTACTTACTTTGGGCCTTACATTTAATTAATTTAACTTATACATTGGGCTTGTAATTAACAAACACTTGGGCTTGTTCATAAATCTACATTGGACTCAACCATTCCTACATTTGGGCCTTATCAAATCCCATTGGACTTTAATATTTCCTACACAATCCTACAAATTCAATACATTTGGTTTAAAGCCTCATAACGTATTCTATACGTATTATTATCGTATTTTAACTCGTATATTAATTCAACATATACAACCTACCATTATTCATACAAACTCGTATAATACCTCATATCGTACTCGTAATCATTACTTCGTATAATACGTAGGTATTATACGATCATTGATTAATTCATTAATCGCATTACATTTCCTTCTCGTAAATCACTTTCTCCTAACCGTTAGGTTTTAAGTCCGCAGACGAAAAATTGCATTTTTCATAACTGAAATATTATTGGATATTCTATCTCATCTCGATATTCTATCGTCACGTATTTCTCGGAAGTTCAAAAATAATTCCCGAGCAGAAATGCGTGAATAGTGTTTTTCAAAAAATTTCTCGGAAAGCTTTTATTTTCGTCTTGAAAATTCAAACACTATAATTCTATCACGTAGACAAAATACTACGACATTCCGATATGTCTAGGTCATAGAACGACCTTCAATTAGCTTACTCCATAATTAATCAATTAAATTCATTTAATCCTTATAATTAAATAAAAATTTAATTCTCCTAAAAATACGATTTTCTCGGGCGTTACACTGATCACCTAGAAGTGCTCGTAAGATATATCGGACTTACAGACTTAGTGTTGGGTTATCCTTTTTCATGAATGAAAACAAAAAAGAGAATGTTCATGGTCTTTTGACCTACTCAGTATTCCTAAGTTACTGTATGTACTTTGAAATGGTTTTATGAGAATGAAAAGTGTTATTCAATGTTTCATAGTACTTCATAGCTATTTGTTCAGTTAATGAAGAATAATTATATAATTCTCGACGTGATACTTGTATTATATATTGCTAGACTTGCTGAACTAGTTATGGTCACTTCTTTCTTGAATTATATGATTGCAGCTAAGGCTGAGCGAACCGAGGGTTCTAGTAAAGATAAAGGCAAAGCTAAGATTGATAAGTAGTTTATCCTGTAATAGACTAGTATTTTGTATGAATTATACTATGATAAACGAAGAATGTATTCGATTACAGAACTTGGAAAATGATTCATTATTATTGTAAGGCCCCAACTTATTCATAAATAAAATCGAATTTCCTCTAATTATTATTTTTAAATAATAAGGTGTTAATTTGATATAATGCTTTGGTTATGGGTGAAATGTGCAAAGTTTACAAAATAAGCAAGTGGTTATAAAATATTCATTATTGTCGGGAAATATTCGTTTGATCGTGGAATATTCTTGCTGTCGAGGAATATTCGTATGATGGTGCAGCCATTTGTGGGCCCCATAACAGAAAACGGTCGGATGAAGAAAACGACAAGTTTGAGTTTTTATAAATAAAGGCGTAGTAGTTGCCGTTAACACTGTTGGAATACCTGGTGGTTAAAATACAGTAATACGCGTGGTTGCACAGTAGCACACGATATTGCACAGTATTGTTGGATTATTGATTCTTACGTAAGAAGGCACTACTCAATAATTGTTACAGTAATTATTATTTAATATTTTATTTTATTGGTTAAATAATTGCTACGTTGATATTTTATATTATTATTGTTTCAATAATTGTCACTGCGCAGTATTTTTCATTATCAGATCAATAATTCATATTATTTGAATAATATTATTAGATAGCATTATTGGCAATGTCTAAGGAAATTCTGTCTAAGGAGAGGTTTGGTCACCTAATTGCGCGCCAGTAAGGAGAAATCCTTATCGGAAAGCCCCCTCTTTCCTAAGAACGACCTGATTGTCATAATTGTGATTCTGTAATATTTTTTGTGAATAATTAATTATTGATTTATATGATAAGAAAATATTTATTTTATGTGGATATAAGTGATGGATATATTTATTTTATGTGGATATAAATGAAGGAATTAATGTTGATGTATTTTATCAGTATTTTATTGGAATGGAGGTATTAAAAATCGTCTGTATATGGATTTCGGACATTTTTTGTTTGGATTTTGAAAAAACTTAAAGTTACAAAGTTGTAGACAATTTAATTTCCTATGGAATGGATTTCGTATTTTTCTGAAAAAGGGCTATTTATTATGAATTATTGAAGTTTCAAAAATTAAATATTTTTATTAAAATTATGGGTGGGACCCACTTTTGTTTTTTATGAAAACGTGTGCTGGAAATTTTTTTCAAATGTGATGGCCTGATGGCTTTCCAAAATGGCATGAGTAGAAAAGAAAAAATATATTATTTTATTATTTAGTCTGATTTGGCGTTCTAGTATTTTTTTATAAATAGGCGCTTATGTTAGAATTAAAAATCACACCAGAAACATAAGTCTTCTTTCTCTATATTATCGAACGTATTTTTGTGAGTATTTGGATACTTTGAGAGTTACTATTTAGTGCAAGTTTTTTTCGGCTTTACATCCGATATTCCGATCAGAAGTACTGTTATTTTAAGGTAAGGGATGTTATTTTCTTCGTAAATGATATTATTTCCTTCAATATCATTATGCCGAAATATTGATATAAATTTTATTATAAAATTTCTACCTTTTTGCGTCGAGGTTACTATTCACGTATACGACACTATTCACGAATACTACACTATTCACAAAAAAAATAAAATTTTCTTTTCTTTGTTCAAGATGTCTATTATGGTAACTATCTTTGATTGTATCCATGTTTTGATCTTCATTCTTGAATTTTACTCCACTATGGTATATTATGGAGCGTTTTTGAACTTGAATTATCTAAAGTGCGAATCCCTAATTTTTATTCTTTTATCTCACTGGATTTGTTTCTTTATAATATTTTTTATCATCCTTAGTCCTAAATGATGATATTACTAAATATCTTTGGCCTGTAGTTCAAAGATGAATGATTAACTGATGAATATCTTTGACCCGTAGTGCAAAGATGAACATTTATTTAGATGAGCAAGACCAACTGGTGATACAAATGAATATCTTTGGCCTGTAATGTAAAGATGAATATTTGATTCAAGATGTATATTGGTTGTTGTTACAGGGATAAAATATTGATGATGGACTTTTAAATCTTAGAAGATAGTAAAATTCATTCTCTACTTGACTCTTCTAATGGATTGTTGTTTCCGCTGCAGTTGTTGATCTAAAACTTGTTGTCTATTATATTTTATCAGATTTTTTCCTGTTGAAGACTAATGATAATTTGTTGTATATTATCTTAGTCATAAAATTCTTTATTGGGCTAGTTGAGCTCACCCTTTTCTTTTTTGTTCCATTTTTTCTCAGGAGGCGAGAATATAGCGGGAACTAGTCGGGGTGTGGAGTGATGTTTCCAGTCAGTTGTGTTAGCAGTCCTCACTATTTTGTAAAATAGTATTTCAGTAATTGTAATGAGGACTTATTTGAGTGTGAATATTGTCCAGAAGACAATATTTGTATTTAAACTCACAGTTCATGTGTTGTCGTATTTTGCACGACAATTGTAGTAATGATGTTGTAGTTATTTCTGTACCATGTATTTGGCGACTCAGAATAGGTGATGTATATCTATTTTGGGGGCGTCATAGTTATTGTAATAAGAATGTAGTAAATACAATCATTTTGATGATATATCGATGAAATGAATATATAGTTATGTGTACCGTGTAGCACCATATATGTGGGTTTAAAGTACCCGGATTTGGGAGCGTCACATTCGTGGTCTTATGACCCTCAGATATATTTCAAATTCTGATTTCAGTTCTTGATTATCAATTATAGAGAATGTTATTCAGTTCTATTAAGCCTGCTCATTGGCAGTTATTATTTTATTATTAATCATTGTCATTCCAAGCGAGCATTTATTTTGCTCACTCTTGCATATATAATCATTGCAGCTAAAGTTGGGAAGGTTGATGAACCTACCACTAGCAAAGGAAAAGAAAAAATGAACAAATGTTGAAGACTTCTAATTTATTGAATTCTATGTTGTCATACTTTATATTAACTATTGTGATGTAATTATTTACTTTTTTGCATTTAATGAATGTTTAATGTTAGATAACTTGGAAGATTTTACTGGATTTAATGATGTAACCCTTTAATGGGAAGTTTTATTGTTTAAAATATATTATGTTTGGGCAGTTAGAAATGTATGAGTAAAAAGTGAACACCAAGTCATTTGGGAATTATATACCCAGATTTGGGGGTGTCACAGAAACAAGCGCTTGAAGACCCGTTTATAATAGAGCCCGGGTTTAAATGTAATAGTTATATTTAAATATTAATTCTTGTACCCTAGGGTTTGACCTTTTGATTCACTTGGTGGCTCTAGTGAACCAAACTAGAATAAAAGTCCATAATCAATCAAGGTAGAATATAGTATTCTATATGTGCATTCTAGTATTATATATATATAAGCATGAAAGTAGTATGAACACAAGCTAATCATGTTTGATGATAAAGTATATACTTTGTAACAATCGTATTCATTTATTAATAAAAAGTATTAATTTATTAAAGGCTTTTAATTATCTACATAATGTTGCTTTATAATATGTGATAAACCCATAGTTTTAAGCAATGCTTTTCGAATAATGATGATGATCATTCTAATGAGATCTAAATTCTTAGAAAGCTTAAAATTAAAATAGTTCCCAATCATTGGATTACTAAATTGGGAATTAGTGAATCCAGATAGATTGATACATACATTGCTTGCTCATTGGATGAGGATGATTGATCTCATCATCATTTGTGTGGAGACACTAAAGCAAGTATGTAGGTGGTTATTGGAGAATAAGTACACTGAACGTGGCTCGCTAAGGAATACCTAATGGAGTTTTACTTGCTTGTTAATAGGAATTTCTGTAGTGATAGTAGTACAACTAATCATTGGACTTGAGATCATCATAGTATCTTGTGTATGATGAGTTATACTTTGACTTATTCCTTAAGACCCTTAGGGTATATCAAAGGGTATGCTTGGGTATAATAAGTTTTACATGAAGATACTATATGATCAATAAAGAATCTACCACTTCTAGTAAAAGAAGAGAAATGTCCTATGTGATTCGATAAATGACATTCCAGTAGTCCTTGGCCAAGGCAGAATGAAATTAGAAAGGAATTTTTAATTTGTATTACTTGGAGTTGTGAATTTGAGAATCGAAATACAAATAATTAAATAAAATAAGACTCGACAGTAATTCCATGTCTTATATTTAATTGGGACATTATATGGCGAAAGGATTGAATTGTACGGTAACTATATACTCAAAAGTTCTTTTATGATTAATGTTAAAATCTATATTATCTGGAAAGTCGTTAATCGCTAGGGAGGCTTATCCCTATTGTAGAATAAATATTATTTATTTAAATAAATTAATAGTTTAATTTATTTATTTAAATAAGATTAGAATTGTTCTAATTGATTTATTCACAACTAGTTTAATATGGAGAACCTAAAGGGTCACACCATAAAAGGAAGAATAATTATTTAAGAAGTTAATGACATAATCGTAATAATAAGTTAAGTATATTTAATTTAATCTATGGCGATAGAATAAATTAAATAGCTTAATATTTATTATTTAATATATTAAAAATATTAAATATAAATTAATAAGAGAAGTCTTATTATTAATACTATTATTATTATTTAATTCCTAAATGAGTTTGAGAATTAATTAATAAAAGTACTCTCATATATTGCTAATAGGATTAGGAGGCTAATTAATTAAAAAATTTAATTAATTATTCCTAATAAGATTAGGAGCCTAATTAATTAAAAGAATTTAATTAATTAAAATAAAACATAATTCCTTAATTGTTAAGGAGGGTTGCCTACATCTATAAATAAGAGGAGTATTATTGTGGGTGATGTGAGTTGTTGACTTTTTTACAACATACGTAATTTTAATAGTTGGGAGAGTACACCTTTTTCTATGAGAGATAGAAAAACTAGAGTTTTGCTAAATACCCATCTTCTTGAATCTTTCTTATTCGTTGGTGGATCACCTCTATAGGCCAAACACTTGGGTGGCTAATGTTGATCAAAGGAATGAATCAAACCTGGTGGATTCAAGTTGAACACGAAAAGGATTGGAGGTGAACTTGTACCTGTGTAAGCTCAAATCTTCAAGGGTATAATTATTATTCTTTATCTTTTCGTTTAATTAATAATTGTGTATAAAGGATGATCCAGGTATATGGTTTGTAAATTTTTAAAACTCTATTTTACCACGTTTCCGCTTACTTTGTACAATTTGATTGTGTTCATGAATATTACAAACCTAATAGTGACATCAGAGCCAAACCTTTATGCGAGTTATTAATTATTTTGATTTGATATGTATGTTGATATATGTTTAGAATAATTTAATTGGGCATGATTTGTTGTATAAAATTTTAAAAAAAAAAGGAAAAGCGGTAATAAATTTTTGAAAACCTATTAGAAAATTCGCGAAGCCTGTTTTTGAAACATGGTACTGTAATTCGCTACCTCCATCCAGTTTATATAAAGACGTTACTCTCTCTCTCTCTCTCTTTCTCTCTCTCTCTCTCTCTCTCTATATATATATATATATATATATATATATATATATATATATATATATATATATATATATATATAGTTCGGTTCCTATCCGGACTTTCTTAAAATACGGACTTTTTCCCCTTTTTTTTAAACAACTAATTTTTTTATATATTTTATGGAACTGTAATTTTTATATAATACAGTTTTTTAGATGTTATTTGGATACGTATAACAAAACAGGTCTGTACAATCTGTGCAGACTATACATACATTTTTTGGTATAGGTATCCAAATCACGCCAAAAACATTGTATTATGGAAAAATTTCAGTTCCATAAAATATTAATTTTTTTAGCTGTTTTAAAAAAAAGGCAAAAATAAAAAAATAGGGTCCGAATTTGATCAGGTCCGGGAGTCCGGACATGATCCGCGGTGTATATATATATATATATATATATATATATATATATATATATATATATATATATATATATATATATATATATATATACGGTAAGGTTCAAGAGCATCCACCTTAAAGAGCAACCAGGCCTTAAATAACATCCACTTATCAAAACGACGTAATTTTGGAGGGACGCGGTGACATTTTTATAAATATGCGGTGGCATTGTATTTACAAAAATACCACCGCGTCCCTTCAAAACTACGTCGTTTTGAGGTGGATGCTCTGGTTGCTCTTTAAGGTGGATGCTCTTGATCCTTACCGTGTATGTGTGTGTGTGTGTGTATATATATATATATATATATATATATATATATATATATATATATATATATATATATATTCTTAATAATTTTATAATTAAAATGAAGAGTTTATTTTAATTTTGAAATTGAATTTCATGCTAACTAATTAGAGTTGGAATTGGATTCCATGATAACTAATTGGAGTTGAAATTGGATTTCATGTTTTCTTAAATAAAGGAGTTTATTTAGATATGAAATAAAATTTCATATTATTCAAAATAAAAGAGTTTATTTGTGAATAGGAAAAAGAATTCGTGCTTCTTTTAATAAAGGAGTTTTTTTATTTGGAATTAGATTCCATAATTAATTAAAATAAATGAATTTATTTTGATTAAAATAAAATAGTTTATTTTATTCAAAATTGGATAAATTAAAATAAAAAAGGTTTATTTTGATTTAAATTTGGATTAAAATAAAAGAGTTTATTTTGATTCAAAATTAGATTTTATGCTAACTAAATTTGCCCATTAAATAATATCAATATATATATATTGAATGTTTATTATTCATGAGATGAATTTATATATTGATGCATATGTAGATGTGTATGATAATAAATTGAATTGATTATGGACTATTGACCAATGTGATTAGATTTTATTTTAGTTAGATGCATGAATGTATGAGTTTTATTAAATGGGGTCTACGTACCTCGTCTCTTCTAATTTTTTCTTAATATAAATTCTATCTCCCTCCTATGTACTTCCCCTTGATTGCTGATCAAGGTTTCTATTTATTTTAAATAGTTTTGTAATATGAATAGTTAGAATTAATTTTGAAGAATTGGAGATCAAGGAGCAAGGAGCGTTTGAAGACCCGTTTGTAATGGAGCCCGAGTTTAAATATAATAGTTATATTTAAATTTAATTCATGCACCCTAGGTTTGACCTCTTAGTTCACTTGGTGGCTCTAGTGAACCAAACTAGAATAAAATCCATAATCAATTTGGGTAGAATATAGTATTGTATATGTGCATGCTTATATATATATATATATATATATATATATATATATATATATATATATATATATATATATATACTAAAGCGGACCAAATAAGCGGACCAAATAACGGACCAAGGCAAAAACACGCGGGTTTCAGGGTCCGGGTCGGACCAACCCGCGGGTTGACCCTGAAACCCGCATGTTTTTGCCTTGGTCCGTTCTTTGGTCCGCTTATTTGGTCCGCTTTAGATCCTCTCCATATATATATATATATTATATTATGCAAACATGCTTCGCATGTTAATTAATATGACGCGTATTTTATATATATATGTGCATGCGTACTGAACAAGATGGGACAAATTAATAACAAACTCCTCAAAAATTTATATTAAGTCTTAAGCGTTCAAAGATATTTGGAATATCGAACGTCGCCTTCTAGCATGCTAAAAAATAATAGAGTACCAATTAATTATTATAAGTTTGTTGTGTAAGACCCCAAATTATTAATTAATGAAATTTAAATTCCTCTATTTATTATTTTGAAATAGTAAGGGTTGATTTTATTAATGTGGTTAGTTATGGGTAAAATGCGCAAATATTTTAAATAAGCAAGTGATTATAAAATATTCATTTTTATCGGAGAATATTCGTTTGGTCGTGGAATATTCTTATTGTTGGGGAATATTCGTACGACGGCGCAGCCTTGTGTGAGCCCTATAACGGAAAGCGATTGGATGAAGAAAATGACAAGTATAAGTTGTTAATAAATAACGGCGTAGTTGTTACCGTTAATACTGTTAGAATACCTGGTGGTTAAAACACAGTAATACGCGTTATTGCATAGTAGCACACGGTATTGCACCAATTATTGATTCTTACGTTAGAAGGCACTACTCAATAATTGTTACAGTAATTGTTGTTCAATATTTTATTTTATTGATTCAATAATTGTGCGTTGATATTTTATATTGCTGTTGTTTCAATAATTGTTACTACACAGTATTTTCCATTATCGAAGCAATAATTCATATTATCTGAATAATATTATTAGATAATATTATTGGCAATGTCTTGAAAGTTCTGTCTAAGGAGAGATTTGGTCACCTAATTGCGCGCTAGTAAGGAGAAATCCTTATTGGAAAATCCCCTCTTTCTTGGGAACTGTCTGGTTGTCAGTATTGTGATTCTGTAATATTATTTATGAATAATTAATTATTGATTTATATGATGAGAAAAATATTCATTTTATGTGGATATAGATGGAGGAATTTTTTTAAAGTGACAATTGTTGAAAATCGATATTTTATCTTTTTTGATAAAATAATATTTTATTATATTATTATAATATAATAATGATGATATTTTTATAATAAATGTGGGATATATGAGTATATGAAGAGAAAGAGTATTTTTATTACATTAAATGATTAACACATGTTTTGTGTGTCGGTGGACCCCATTTCTTGACTGAAATTTGATTATAGCTTGTAAAATCGCCCGTTTGTAGATTTCGGTCAATTTCTGTTTAGAATTTGAAAAAACTTTCTTCTGGAAAGTTGTAGATAATGAAATTTCCAATGAAAGAGACATGTGGTTTGAATTTTTCTGACCAAAGGGCTATTTATTAAGAATTATTGAAGTTCTGAAGTTCCGAAATAATTGATTTTTGGAAGTTTAATTAATTTTTTTCAAGAAAAACGTGTTTAGTGAGTTAAGTGGGTCTAGCATGTGTTATTAATTGCTGAATTCAGATCTTCAAAAGTGGGCGTATGGAATTTTAACAAATAATAATAATATTATATTAGATTTTCTACTTTGGTGTTCTAAGTATTTTCCTATAAATAGGGTGCTTAGGTTAGAATTAAAAATCACACCAGATACTAAAATATTCTCTCTCTATAATATCGAGTATATTTTTGTGAGTATTTTGGTACTTTAAGAGTTGCTATACGGTGTAAGTTCAATCAGCACTATATCCAGTTTTTCAGTCAGAAGTACTGTCTTTCTGAGGTAAGGGATGTTATTTTTTTTTCTTTCATAAATAATATTATTTTCTTCAATATCATTATGCAAAAATATTGGTCTAAAATTTTTATCAAATTTTGAACTTTTTGTGTCGGAGTTACTATTTACGTATACGGCAATATTCACGTATACGGCACTATTCACGAATACGACACTATTCATCGAAAAATAAAATTTTCTTCTTTTTGTCCAAGATATCTATTATGGATACTAGCTTTGATTGTATCCATATTTTGATCATTATTGAATTTTACTCCACTATGGTTATTTATGAAGTATTTCTGAACTTGGATTGTTTAAAATAGGAATCCTTAATGTTTATTCTTTTGTTTCACTGGATTCGTTTTCTTTAAAATATTTTTCATCATCCTCAGTCCTAAATGATGATATAACTGAATATCTTTGGCCTGTAGTGCAAAGATTAATGATTTTATGATGAATATCTTTGGCCGTAGTGCAAAGATGAACATGTATTGAGATGAACATGACCAACTGATGAATATCTTTGGCCTGTAGTGCAAAGATGAATATTTGAATCAAGATGCATATTGATTGATGTTACAAGGATAAAATATTGATGATGGACTTTTAAAATCATTGAAGATAGTAGATTTCATTCTCTACTTAACTCTTCTAATGAATTATTATTTCCGCTGCGAATATTGATTTAAAATTTGTTGTTTATTGTATTCTATTAAATTTTTCCCTGTTGAGGACTAACGATAGTTTGTTCTATATTATCTTAGTCATAATATTGTTTACTGGGCTAGTTGAGCTCACCCTTTTCTTTTTTGTTCTATTTTTTTTCTCAGGACGCGAGAATGTAGCGAGTACTAGTCGGGGTATGGAATGAAGGTTCTAGAAAGTCGTTTTAGTAGTCCTCACTATTTTTATAAAATAATGTATAAATAATTGTAATGAGGACTTATTTGAGTGTGGATATTGCCTAGATGACAATATTTATGTTTAAACTCACAATTTTTATGTTGTATTAATAAAGTTGTAGTTGTTTCTGTACCATGTATTTTGACGACTCAGAATGGGTGTTGTATACCTATTTTGGGGGCGTCACAGTTGGTATCAGAGATTAGGGATATGATCTTTGGCGGAGACCGGGGAATAGAACTAGGAGGGGAGAAACGAGTAAATCCTTCGCTAGTGTGTCCTACCTAAGCTTATTTGTTGGTCGGTCATAATATAGGGGTATTATGTGATTTGTTAATTTTTTTAATTAACCCTTGTTTTATGGCAGTATTTGAGATTGGCAACTGAGAATGTTAACAGTGGAGTAAATGAGACCGTGGAGACGCCTGTACTCACCAATGAGGAGAACGTGCAACAGGCTGGCAATGTTCCTCCTGTAAACAACACTGAGCAGACGATGAACGATGAGATATTTAGAAGCTTTTTGCGATTCATGCAAAACCAAACGAGGGAGTCTCATGTTCAAAATATAGGAAGGAACAATGGTAACGCACAGCTGGTCACAACCAAGCAGTTCAAAGAGTTGGGACCACTAGAATTCTGGAAAAAACTGGATCCAATTAAGGCGGAGACGTGTGTCAAACAAATTACCAAGATATTCGATGTCTTGGGATGCACGGAGGAACAGAAGGTTCCATTTGCCACCTTTATGTTCCGTAATGAGGCAGATTACTGGTGGAAATCTGTAAAGCGTACCCATCCAGCCGCACTTAGCATGTCTTGGGAAATGTTTCAAAAACTGTTCAATGACAAGTACTTTCCTGAAAGTATTCGTCATATGAAGGAGGTAGAGTTTATTAGACTGTAGCAGAATAACATGACGGTGTCCCAGTACGAGGCGAAGTTTACAGAGTTGTCCACATTTGCACCTCATTTGGTTGAGACGAGGAACGTATGACGCGGATGTTTCTGAGAGGTTTGAAACCCGACATACGTCAATATCTCATTTCACATAAATTTTCTCTCTATTCAGATATTGTCAACAAGGCTCAATTATTAGAGCGAGATAACGAGTACGTTCAATCGAGGGACCACAACCAGGATCATACCGGTGACAGCAGTCATCAGAACAACGATAATCAGCGGAGAAAGAAGAATACGGACAAAAACGGTAACCACATGATAATAGAAGAAGCGAGTTGGGAGGAGATTTTAAAAAGAGGAGATTCAACAATGACAATGTGAAGACGTCAGCACCAGCGTCAACTGGTTCCAAGGGAGGAGAACGACCATCGGTCATATGCTATAAGTGTGGAAAAGAAGGACATATCAGCCCAAACTGCCCACAACAGTTTAAGGTATGTTATAATTATGGAAAGGAAGGACATATCGCTCGAGATTGCACTGTAGCGAAACCAAGTCCAGTGGGGATGGTGACTCAAAAGGTTGTCCCATAAAAGTCAAAGTCAATAGTTTCTGGAAGAACCTTTGTTGTGACTGGTCAACATGCGAGGAACCCAAACGAGGTGATCACGGGTAAGCTAATCATAAATTCATGCGAAGTTTATACTTTACTAGATACCGGTGCTGCCCATTCATTTATTTCTCCTACTTGTGCTCAACATTTAAACTTGACTCTAGAGAAATTAGACTTTAATTTATCTGTGGAGACTCCGTGAGGAGAAACTTTCATCACATCCACTGTTTATAAATCTTGTTTGATCCAAGTTGGCACCATCACCTTACCTGTTGACCTTATCTCTTTAAAGATACTTGCATTTGATGTGATTTTAGGGATTGATTGGTTAACAACTCATCAAGCCAAAATTGATTATTTTCGTAAGGTGGTTAGTTTTCATATTCCTAATCAACCTGTTGTTCGAATTCAAGCAACTAAACCACTAAAATCAATCACTGCTATATTAAGTCATAAAACCATTCGTTTATTAAAAAACGGATGTCAAGCTTTCTTAGCCCATGTTATGGATTTGAATAAAGACACGTCATATTAAATAATATTCCTGTTGTTATTGACTTTCCTGACGTATTTCCTAAAGAACTTCCCGGTCTACCCCCAGAACGTGAAGTTGAATTCTTTATTGATCTTGAACCTGGTACAAAGCCCATTTCTAAAATCCCATATCGAATGGCTCCTATTGAACTCCAGGAGTTAAAGGTCCAACTACAAGAGTTGTTGGACATCAGTTTCATTCGTCCTAATACATCTCCTTGGGGTGCTCCTGTTTTATTTGTAAAGAAGAAAGACGGGAGTATGCGACTTTGTATTGACTATCGAGAATTGAACCATGTCACCATCAAGAATAGGTATCCGCTATCTCGTATTGATGACCTGTTTGACCAGTTACAAGGAGCACAATTCTTTTCAAAGATCGATCTTCGTTCTGGATATCATCAGCTGAAGATTAGAATTGAGGATATTCCAAAGACTGCCTTTAGAACTCGGTACGGGCATTATGAATTCTTAGTCATGTCTTTTAGATTGACTAATGCTCTTGCGACTTTCATAGATATGATGAACCGAGTATTCAAGAAATATTTGGATCAGTTCGTTGTTGTCTTTATTGATGACATCCTCATATATTCCAAAAGTTGTGAAGATCATGAGCACCATTTGAAGCTGGTACTCCAAAGGCTTCGTGAAAATAAGTTATATGCCAAGTTGAAGAAATGCGAGTTCTGGATTGAGGAAGTAGCATTCCTTGGGCACGTGGTGTCAAAACATGGAGTATCTGTTGACCCGGCGAAGATTGAAGCAATACAAAGTTGGGAACAACCGAAGTCGGTGACCGAAGTAAGTAGCTTTCTGGGCTTAGCTGGTTATTATCGGAGATTCGTGGAAGGATTTTCTCGAATCGTTACTCCATTAACTCAGCTGACTCGGAAAGATATCAAATTCGTATGGAGCGAGGAATGCGAGAAGAGTTTCCAAGAGCTCAAGAGGAGACTCATTTCGGTACCTGTTCTGACAATACCATCTGGTTCGGATGGATTTGTTATTTATAGCGATGCTTCAGGCAAAGGGCTAGGATGTGTTCTCATGCAACGTGGGAAAGTTATAGCCTATGCCTCACAACAACTTAAAGAATATGAGAGGAATTATCCTACTCATGATCTAGAGTTGGCAGCAGTCGTTTTTGCGCTAAAGATCTGGAGGCACTATCTATATGGGGAGAAAGTGGAGATATATTCAGACCATAAAAGCCTCAAATATTTCTTCACCCAAAAAGAACTCAACATGCGGCAACGACGTTGGCTCGAGCTATTAAAAGACTACGACCATACCATCCTGGAAAAGCAAACGTGGTAGCCGACACATTGAGTAGAAGATCATACGCGGGAACGAGTGCGATGTTGTCAACACAAAGGCCCATTTGGTGTGATTTACAAAAGATGAAGATAGAATTCAAGACTCTAGGGACCCATGCAATGATGTCAAGTATATGTATAGAACCAACTTTAATCGAAAAAGTTAAAGTTACTCAAGCCACAGACCCGGAGCTGATGCGTATGAAGAAGAAAGTGCAAGAAGGTGCTATTCTAGAAGCAAGAATCGATGAAGAAGGAATACTTCGAGTCCACTCTAGACTTTGTGTTCCTAACGATTCTGATTTGAAGTACAAGATCATGATGGAGGCACACAATACACCATTTGCAATCCATCTTGGAAGTACCAAAATGTATCGTGATCTTCGACATACATTTTGGTGGAACAATATGAAGAGAGAGATTTCAAAGTTTATCTCAAGGTGTTTAACTTGTCAACGTGTAAAGGCAGAGCATCAAGTGCCTAAGGGTCCATTGCAACCGCTTGAGATTCCAAAATGGAAGTGAAAACATATTACCATGGATTTCGTTATGGGTCTTCCTACGGTTTCTCAAGGTATAAATGCTATTTGGATTATTGTTGATAGATTAACTAAGTCTGCTCATTTCTTGCCAATACGGGAGACTTATTCCCTTGAACATCTTGCTCGTATGTATGTAAGTGAGATTGTGAGATTGCATGGCATGCCAGTATCCATAGTTTCGGATCGTGACCCAAGATTCACTTCACAATTTTGGGTTAGCTTGCAGAAAGCTATGGGCACGGATTTACGATTCAGTTCGGCATACCATCCTCAAACGGACGGACTATCAGAGAGGATTATTCAAACTCTTGAAGATCTATTAAGACTCTGTGTTTTAGATTTTAAAGGGAGTTGGGATAGATATTTACCATTGGTAGAATTCTCCTACAATAACAGTTATCAGGCAAGTATAGGTGTGGCTCCATTCGAAGCATTGTATGGACGAAAGTGTCGCTCTCTAATATGTTGGGATGAGGTGGGTGAAGCAACATTGTTGGGACCCGAGTTGGTACGTATGACTACAGAAAAGATCTAAATGATTCGACAACGTATACAAACGGCGCAAGATCGACAAAAGAGTTATACGGATCTTCATTGAAAGGGCGTGCAATTTGATATTGGGGATCATGTATTGTTACGTGTTGCTCCATGGAAGGGAATTACAAGATTTGGGAAGAGAGGAAAGCTCAATCCACGATTTATTGGTCCATTTCAGATTCTTGACCGAGTAGGAAATGTGGCCTATAGACTCGCGTTACCTCCAAGTATGTCTTGTGTTCATAATGTTTTTCATATATCTGTGCTTCGTAAATATGTGGAAGACCCAAACCATGTCATTGAGTTAGAACCGAATGAGATAGCTGAAGACTTAACGTACGAGGAGGTACCTGTCAAGATCTTGGATAGAAAAGAGCATATCCTACGCACAAAGGTCATACCACAAGTTAAAATTTTGTGGAGGAACCATGCTATTGAAAAATGACCTGGGAGCTGAAAACGAAAATAAGAGCGAGGTATCCTCATCTTTTCGAAACACCAGGTACGTACGTCAATTTCGAGGACGAAATTTCATAAGGAGTGGAGGTTGTAAGACCCCAAATTATTAATAAATGAAATTTAAATTCATCTATTTATTATTTTAAAATAGTAAGGGTTGAATTTATTAATATTTAGTTATGGGTAAAATGCGCAAATATTTTAAATAAGCAAGTGGTTATAAAATATTCATTTTTATCGAAGAATATTCGTTTGGTCGTGGAATATTCTTACTGTCGGAGAATATTCGTACGACGGCGCAGCCTTGTGTGGGCCCCATAATGAAAAGCGATTGGATGAAGAAAACGACAAGTATAAGTTATTTATAAATAATGGCGTAGTTGTTGCCGTTAATACTGTTGGAATATCCGGTGGTTAAAACACAGTAATACGCGTTGTTGCACAGTAGCACACGGTATTGCACCAATTATTGACTCTTACGTTAGAAGGCACTACTCAATAATTGTTACAGTAATTATTGTTCAGTATTTTATTTTATTGATTCAATAATTGTGCGTTGATATTTTATATTACTGTTGTTTCAATAATTGTCACTACACAGTATTTTCTATTATCGAAGCAATAATTCATATTATCTGAATAATATTATTAGATAATATTATTGACAATGTCTAGAAAGTTCTGTCTAAGGAGAGGTTTGGTCACCTAATTGCACGCCAGTAAGGAGAAATCCTTATTGGAAAGCCCCCTCTTTCTTGGGAACTACCTGGTTCTCAGTATTGTGATTCTTTAATATTATTTATGAATAATTAATTATTGATTTATATGATGAGAAAAATATTCATTTTATGTGGATATAGATGGAGAATTTTTTTTAAAGTGACAATTGTTGAAAATCGATATTTTATCTTTTCTGATAAAATAATATTTTATTATATTATTATAATATAATAATGATGATATTTTTATAATAAATGTGGGATATATGAGTATATGAGGAGAAATAGAATATTTGTTGCATTAAATGATTAACACATGTTTTGTGTGTCGGCGGACCCCATTTCTTGACTGAAATTTGATTATAGCCTGTAAAATCGCACGTTTGTGGATTTCGGTCAATTTCTGTTTGGAATTTGGAAAAACTTTATTCTGCAAAGTTGTAGATAATGAAATTTCCTATGCAAAAGACATGTGATTCGAATTGTTTTGACAAAAAGGGCTATTTATTATGAATTATTGAAGTTCTGAAGTTCCGAAATAATTGATTTTTGGAAGTTTAATTATTTTTTTTCAAGAAAAACGTGTTTGGTGAGCTAAGTGGGTCTAGCATGTGTTATTAATTGCTAAATTCAGATATTCAAAAGTGGGCGTATGGAATTTTAACAAATAATAATAATATTATATTAAATTTTTTGCTTTGGTGTTCTAAGTATTTTTCTATAAATAGGGTGCTTAGGTTATAATTAAAAATCACACTAGATACTAAAATCTTCTCTCTCTATAATATCGAGCATATTTTTGCGAGTATTTTGGTACTTTGAGAGTTACTATACGGTACAAGTTCCTTCAGCACTATATCCAGTTTTCCAATCAGAAGTACTGTCTTTCTAAGGTAAGGGATGTTATTTTTTTTCATAAATGATATTATTTTCTTCAATATCATTATGCCGAAATATTGGTCTGAAATTTTTATCAAATTTGGAAATTTTTGTGTCGGGTTACTATTCACGTATACGACACTATTCACGAATACGACACTATTCATCGAAAAATGAAATTAATTTCTTTTTGTCCAAGATATCTATTATGGATACTAGCTTTGATTGTATCCATGTTTTGATCATTCTTGAATTTTACTCCACTATGGTTATTTATGAAGTATTTTTGAACTTGGATTGTTTAAAATAGGAATCCTTAATGTTTATTCTTTTGTTTCACTGGATTCGTTTTCTTTAAAATATTTTTCATCATCCTCAGTCCTAAATGATGATATAACTGAATATCTTTGGCCTGTAGTGCAAAGATTAATAATTTTATGATGAATATCTTTGGCCGTAGTGCAAAGATGAACAGGTATTGAGATGAACATGACCAACTGATGAATATCTTTGGCCTGTAGTGCAAAGATGAATATTTGAATCAAGATGCATATTGATTGATGTTACAAGGATAAAATATTGATGATGGACTTTTAAAATCATTGAAGATAGTAGATTTCATTCTCTACTTAACTCTTCTAATGAATTATTATTTCCGCTGCGAATATTGGTTTAAAATTTGTTGTTTATTGTATTCTATTAAATTTTTCCCTGTTGAGGACTAACGATAGTTTGTTCTATATTATCTTAGTCATAATATTGTTTACTGGGCTAGTTGAGCTCACCCTTTTCTTTTTTGTTCTATTTTTCTTCTCAGGACGCGAGAATGTAGCGAGTACTAGTCGGGGTATGGAATGAAGGTTCTAGAAAGTCGTTTTAGTAGTCCTCACTATTTTTATAAAATAATGTATAAATAATTGTAATGAGGACTTATTTGAGTGTGAATATTGCCTAGATGACAATATTTATGTTTAAACTCACAATTTTTATGTTGTATTAATAAAGTTGTAGTTGTTTCTGTACCATGTATTTTGACGACTCAGAATGGGTGTTGTATACCTATTTTGGGGGCGTCACAGTTGTGTCACCACAACGCTTATCTTAATTTTTTGAGATGTTAATTTTATCACATTTAATGCTTATAAAAAAAATTGAACAATGTTGTTTTGTTGTGTCACCACAAGAATAATGTTTTTCGTTTTTGAATATATGGAAGTGCTAGGTTGAACTTAACTTAGATAATTTTGATTCGGATGTGCCATCACTTGATCAAAATAATTTAAGAAGAAAAATAAAAGGAGTTACTTGATGATGTAATTGACAAGAGTTGTCTGCCTATTTATTTATATATAGTTTGTTGTGTCCCCGCAAGGCTATATACATTTGAAATGAGATCCTTATTCTCACTAACAAATATTTTATTAGATTTTGCCGAACTATATAAGTGAGGATAATATAGTTTGATGAAAATAGTGGGAGATATCAATTTAAAACAAGACCTAAATTATTTTGGTAATTAATAAAAGAATGTATGATATAATGTTGTTAAATTACAAATTCATTTACAGAATTTTACAATGTCTAAAATTACTATCACTGCTTTTAGATGCTAAATTAACCGGACCGAATTAAGCGGATTGGTAAAAGAATTTGAGAATAGTTCTCATGGCTGAAAAGCTATCTTATGTCCTTAATACGTCTATCCCTGCAATGGTTGCAGACAATGCCTTTGAGGAAGAGATTGCTACTTTTAGAAAGTGGCAAGATGATGAACAGTTGGTTCAATGCATCATGCTCGCATCCATGAGTAACGAGCTTCAGCGTCAACATGAAACTATGGATGCTCCTACTATACTCCTGCACGTCAAGTAGTTGATGGTGAGGAAAGTAGGACTACTAGATATCAAATATCTAAGGAGCTCTTCCGATCTAGAATGACCAACGACACTATAATACAGACACATGTCCTAAACATGATCAATTTGATTGAACAATTACGACAACAGGTTTTGTCATGGATGGAGAATTGAGCCAAGATTTGATCTTGCAGTTACTCCCAGACTCCTTATCACAATTGTTGTGAATTTTTCATATGAACAAGCTAGATACCAGCTTCACTGATTTGCTTTACATGTTGAAAAATGTTGAGAGTCATTTTCCAACCAAGAAAGACCAAGTCTTACTGGTAGGGGCCAAAAGATCTTCTGAAAGGAAGAACGATTCAAAAAAGGTAAATAGAAAGGTAAAAACAAAGGATAATAAGAACAAAATTGATAAGCATAGCAAATGATTTTGCTTTCACTACAATAAGCCTGGACACTGGAAAGGAAACTACGAGAAGCATCTTATAGAGGCTAACCAGAAGAAGCTTAGTGAAGTTTTGGTTACAAATATAGTTTTTGTTCATGATTGAAATAAATTTTTCTTTAAGTCAAGGTTCTACTTGGGTATTGGATACCGGCTTTGGTTATCATAAATATAAATTTATGAAAGGACCGAGCAGAAGTAGAAAGCTAAACAAAGATAAGTAATCCTATGTGTGGAAAATGAAGCAAAGGTTGCTACATTAGCCATAGAAACTTATAGTTTTAGCAATGCCTACGGGCAAATCTATTAATTAAGCCAATAAATTATTATTGTATTCCAGTTCTTGTTAGAAATATTATTTCCATTTTGTTGTTGGACAATAAAATCTTTGGTATTATATTTAAGAACAATTGTTTTTCTATTTATAATAATAATGTTTTGTATAGAACTTGAATATTACTTAATGGATTTTGTATACTTGACTTACGTGAAAATAATTTTGCATATTGAACAAATTAGTATAAGAAAAGGAGATGATCATTCAAAAAGTTGAATGTGTGTATTTGCTGAAATACAAGTGTGAATTATTTGAAAGGGTCAAAAATTCAGCAGTGAAACAAATTGGCAAAGTATTAAGATTCTTTGATTAGATCAAGGAATAAATACTTGTGTAATAAGTTTCCAGATTATCTCAAGTGGTTTTCTCACAATGGACGCCTCATGATACGCAATAATTGATTGATGTATCTGAAAGAAAAAATCGTACCTTGTTGGACATGGTGCAGTCCATAATGAATTTACCGACATTCCAGTATCCTTCTGGGGTCATGTCCTAGAAATGGCTGTATTTCTATGAAAAGGTAACCTCAAAATCCAGCCCCAAGACTCTATAAAAGTTATGGACAGGGAGTATTCCTAATCTTAAGTATGTTAAGATAAGGGGTTGTCCATTTCAAAGGATAAGCTTGGGACAAGATTTGACAAGTATAGATTTGTGGGACATCCTAAAGTAAGTTTAGGGTATATGTTCTATAATCCTACTTAACAAAAGGTGTTTATTACGAAACACGCTAACTTCTAAGATAAAAGTGTTTATCATTGAAGGGACTAGTGGGAGGATAATAGATCTTGAAGAGTTCAAGAATCACAAAACCCTATAAGTCAAATAAGAGGAACCTATAGATAGACCTATTGTACCACAACCGAATTGTAAATCTGGAATAGTACCGAAGATACCTGGGAGGTATGGATTCATCATAGATGATGATGATGAGTTACGCATCATAGAAGATAATGATCCAGTTACATACGATGAGGTAAAAGTTGTAGACACTCAGAAAAATGGATTGAAGCAAGCTTCTCAAAAATTGAACATTCGTTTTGATGAAATAAATCAAAAGAGTTTGATTTTATCACAAAGAAGAATGAACCTAGTGTGTACAATAGGGTCAGTGGGAGCGTCGTGACATTCCTAATATTATATGTTGATATACTACGGATAAGGAATGACATACCAATGCTACAATCAGTAAAGTTAAAGTTGTCTAAACATTGCTCCATGAATAATTTGGAAAGAGTATTGTAATTGGGGATAAAAATCTATATAGATAGATTTAAAAGGATGCTTTGCTTAACCCAATGAACATATATTCATTTAATGCTAAAGTCATTTAGCATGAAAAACTCCAAGAGATGTCTCATGTTGATGAGTCATGGAGTGTATCTCTCTTAATTGTCCCCAGAGACTCCTGAATAGAGAGATCACATGAGTGACAATCATGTATACAATGAAATATACGAGACCTGATGATGATCGGTCATATTCTAGAGAAGATCACTGTAAGACAGTGAAAAATATCTTAAAGTACTTAACCGACACTAAGGATGTGATTAAAATTTATGGTGTGTCTAAATTAAAACTAGAGGGCTTAACATACTCATGTTTTTCAGACAGACCAAGACGATAGAAAATCCACTTTAAGGTAAAGGGTTACCTTGAACAGTGGTGCAGTGAATTGGAAAGGTTTAAAACAGCAAAGAGTTGCTGGTTTAGTGATAAGGACAAAGTATATAGCTATAAATGAAGCTACAAGTTAATTGTTTGGATTAAAAGTTCATTACAAAACTAAGAATAGTTCCTAAGTCTCATCTTGGATCTAAACATATGTTGTGGCACTTTCATTTGATTATAGGAATCATTGAAAGATGGAAAATTGTAACGTCCCCAAAAATTTAAATAATTTAATTCTCGACTTCGGTTATTATCAATGCATTCAACATCTAATTTTACATCATTAAACGATAATACAACCATTGAAATTAGCGGAATAATTAAAATTTTCTATTACAAACTATTCTCGTTCTCAAAACTTTCAACATTTACATCTAAATATTTCAGAATTATTTTAATACTATAAGAGTTTACATTGCAAAACGATATTACAATACAACTGATAAGTGGGTTTTATACCCACGAATCGGTTCCTAATTCAAACTTAGTTGGTGTTAATTCATTAATTTTATTATTTATTTTTACTTGTTTATTTTTATTTTGTGTGTAGGTTTGGTGGTGTGGCAAGTGATAAAAAAGGATGCAATTGTGTCAAAAACTTAATAAGTTTAGAGGTTAAGGAAATCAGAAGTCAAAAGCCTAGCCCGTCGGGGCGGGCCTTTTAATGCCTTACACCCCCGCCGGGGCGGGGGGTCTTAAACCCAGATGACAGTGTACATGCCCACCGGGGCGGGCTCTTTTCAAGCTAACACCCCCGTCGGGGCGGGGGGTACGGGGCAGAGTAGTCCTAGTTGGTTCCTATTGCTGTAATCATGGAGCTTAAGTGTTTGTGTTGGCTTAGGACTCATAATGGCGTGGATTTGCAATCGAAATGCATGTCTTAGCTAGATATATGACATCAAATAACAAGATTGGAGAAAGACAACACAATGCAATTAACAAAGCTAGAAGAATGATTTTTGGAGCAAGCATTGGAATGAAGATAATTGAAGAATTTTCGTATCAGTTGCAAATTGGGCTAAGGAAAAGGGTGGTTCTGGATTTATTCTTTTCTTTGAGTTTATATTTGTAATTGGAAGGGTGATATCTTTAATTTATTCAGTTTTTATTTCATTAATGATGAACTAAGTACTTTTTAGGCTTATGATGGATCTTTAAGTGGAACGATAATTATGTAATCTTTGATTTTCTGTTTAATAAGCAATTATTCAGTTTATCTATATTAATTTATGCTTAAATTTATGAATTGCCTGATCAACAATTCTTTATGGACTTGTATGGATTCGAGAGAGGAAATATGAGTCTAGACTTAGTTAATATAGCATGTGTTCTCAAATTTTATGAATGAATAGAATCTTGAGAATGTTAGGGTAGAGATATACTTCACATCGCATGTAATCAGATAAAGAACTTGAACTTAAACCTTCTTTAATTGTAATTCACATAGAGATATAGTGAGTTAGTTGATTAAGGTGTTTAACTTGATTTTATCTAATTTGTGGATTTGAGTTAATACGGTATTAGTACATCGAGAGGTGGCTAGTTCTACATACGTGTTCTTGATTAATAAATTGGGATAGTGAATTAAACTAGAATAAGGTGTAATAATCAGAGTGATGCTTAGAGTGAAGTCGTAAGCCTAATTCTCCAATATTTGTTTGAAAATTCAGTTTTTAGGGTTTGTTGATTGTTTGGTAATTTTAATATTTTTAATACTTTTAGTTACAAACTTGAAATTGGTTAGTTTAATAAAATTTGGATTAATAGGAAATTGGTAATTGTGAGAGTTGATTTCTTGATAGTCTCTGTGGGAACGATACTTAACTTATCACTTTATTACTTGTTGACCACGCATACTTGCGTGCTGTGCGTAATTAGATTTTACCCAACGAGTTTTTGGCCCCATTACCGGGGACTTTAGTATAGATTTTAATATTTTTGCGATATCAGTTTCATTAGTCCAGTTTTACTTAAACATTTTTATTTTTGTTTTGTTCGTCTTATTTCAGGTTGTTGAAGTTGGTTTATGCAAACTCGATCCAAAAATCCAGACTTGCTTCCTTTTGAGGACGACATTGAGAGACACTTACAAAGGTTAAGTAAGTGGATCAAGGAGACAAGGGAAGACTTCGAAAGCTCTGAACAAGAAGAAGCAATGGATGCCGAAGAACAGAAAGTATTGAGGGACTTTGCTACACCCAAGGTGACTGAGCTGCAGTTGAGTATCACCAGGCCTGCTATAGCTGCGTACACATTTGAGATTAAGCCTGGGACTATTCAGATGATCCAAAACTCAGTTCAGTTTAGGGGACTTACAAATGATGATCCGAATGAACATTTGATCAGCTTTTTGGAGATATGCGACACTTTCAAATACAGTGGCGTGTCAGATGACACAGTCAGACTTCGCTTATTCCCATTCACTCTACGGGACAAGGCGAAGAGTTGGTTACACTCTCTACCATCAGGTTCAATAACTACATGGGATGACCTGGCTCAAAAATTTCTAGCAAATTTTTTTTCGCCAGCGAAGACTATAAAGATGAGAAACGAGATTACTATGTTTAAACAACAACATGGGGAATCATTGTAAAAGGCATGGGAGAGATACAAAGAGTTGCTCTGAAATTACCCACATCACGGATTACCTAAGTGGTTGCAGATGAACACATTTTACAATGGATTACATGGGAATTTCAAGACCAGTATTGATGCAGCTTCGGGTGGAGCTTTTATGGCGAAGAATTATGAGGAGGCATATTAATTGATAGAGACAATGGCAGCTAACAATTATCAGTGGCCCACGACAAGAATGACACAACCTAAGGCAGCTGGAGTGTTAGAGGTAGATGGAGTGATGACAATAACATCGCAGATTTCAGCGCTCTCTAAGAAGTTCGATGCTTGGTCAGGGGTACAGACACAGTAGGTTGCAGTTACTTATGAATTGTGCGCGGGGAAACATCCTACAGATCAATGTGCAATCAACCCAACGTTAGTACAATTTTTGGATACCTACAACAGAATTCCATAGAATACATACAATTCGGGTAATAAGAATCATCCTAATTTTTTGTGGAGTAATAATCAGCATTAGCAAGCTCCACGACCATCTTATCCCCCAGGATTTCAGAATCAACAACAATAACCAGCTTAACTTCAAGAGAGGAAATAAGATTTAGAGGAGTTGTTATCAAAGTACATAACAAGCAATAAGACAGCCATGAAAAACTAATAAATCGCAATGAAATTGCAAGAAATAGCCATCAAGAATTTAGAAAATCAGATGTGACAGATAGCTCTTGCATTGAATAACAGGCCTCAAGGAACATTACCAAGTGATACAGAAAAATTCAAAAGGAAATCACGAGCAATGTCAGGCAATTATGTTGAGAAGTAGAAAATAACTTGAGGATCAAAAAATAGAAAATTTTGCTGCAAAAAAGATGATAAAGAAAATGAAAATAAAGTGGTTGAGAATAGACAAGGGGAAAAAACAACTAGAAAAGACCAAGACAGTTAACGAACCAGTTGTTTATCCTCCCCCACCTTTTCAGCAAAGAGTTCAAAAATAGAAATTGGATAAGGAATTCGCTAAATTTTTAGAAGTTTTTAAGAAACTTCAGATTAATATTCCGTTCGCTGAAGCCCTTGAGTAGATGCCAAGTTATGCTAAATTCATGAAAGGAATTTTGTCCAGGAAAAAGAAATTGGAAGATTTTGAAACGGTGGCATTAACCGAGGAGTGTAGTGTAATTTTACAACAAAAGTTGCCACCAAAGTTGAAAGAATCGGGGAGTTTTACTATTCTGTGCACAATTGGGAACATGGCATTCAACAAGTGTTTATGTGATTTGGTGATTTGGGGGCAAGTGTGAACCTTATGGCATTATTAGTTTATACAGAATTGGGTTTACCAGCTCCAAAACCTATGAACATCTCGTTGTAGTTGGCAAATAGGTTAGTTACGTACCCAAGAGGCATTGTGGAGGACATTTTAGTCAAGGTTGACAAATTTATATTCCCCGCGAACTTCATAATTCTAGATTTTGAGGAAGATAAGAACATCCTAATCATCCTAGGGAGACCATTATTGGCTACGGGAAGGACTCTCATCGATGTGCAAAAAGGTGAACTAACTATGAGGGTCCAAGATCAAGAAGTAAAGTTCAATGTTTTCAAAGCCATGAAATTACCCAAGGATGAAGAGAAGTGTTTCAAGATGGATGCCATTGATCAGATAATCAGCGAAGAAATGGGTAAAAGTTTGGGTAATGATCCATTGGAATCAACATTATTGGGAGATGAAGATTTAGATGATCCAAAATTTGTTGATTATTTGTAAATGCTGGATTCCTTGCCACGAGTTAGCAAATTCAAAGCACCCTTTGAACCATTGCACACGGAGGAAAGAGCCACAACAAGGATGAAACCTTCATTGGAGGAGCCACCTACTCTTGAACTTAAGCCACTCCCTAAATACCTCAAGTATGCATATTTAGGCAATTTTAATTCTTTACCTGTTATTATTTCTACTACACTTAACGACTTGCAGGAAAATAAGTTGCTGAGAGTGCTTAGAGAACACAAATCGGCTATGGGATGGACATTACATATATTAAGGGAATCAGCCCATCCTTTTGCATGAATAAAATTCTGATGGAAGAAGATGCAAAGCCGAAAGTGGAACAACAGAGACGGCTCAACCAAATTATGAAAGAAGTAGTGAAGAAATAAATCCTAAAATGGTTGGATGCGGGAATCATCTACCCAATTTTAGACAGTAAGTGGGTCAGTCCATTTCAATGTGTGCCGAAAAAAGGAGGAATGACCGTGGTACAAAATGATGACAACGAGCTAATTCTGACGAGGACAGTGACTAGTTGGAGGGTTTGCATGGACTACAGGAAGTTGAATAAGGCAACCCGTAAAGACCATTTTCCTCTTCCTTTTATCGATCAGATGTTGGACAGATTAGCGGGACATGAGTACTACTGCTTATTGGATGGGTATTTGGGATATAATCAGATAGTCATTGCTCCTGAAGATTAAGAGAAGACTACTTTCATGTGCCTATACGGTACATTCATATTCAGGAGAATGTCACTCGGCTTGTGTAATGCACCCGCTACCTTCCAACGGTGTATGATGGCCATCTTCTTGGACATGGTGGAGAAAAATATGGAAGTCTTCATGGACGACTTTCTGTCAATGGGGATGATTTTGATGCTTGTCTAAAGAATTTGGTGATGGTTTTACAGAGATGCACAGAAACAAAATTGGTACTTAACTAGGAAAAGTGTCATTTCATGGTTGAAGAAGGAATAATTTTGGGGCACAAGGTGTCGGCTAAAGGATTAGAGGTTGATAAGGCAAAGCTGGAAACGATTAAAAAGCTTCCACCACCAACTTCAGTTAAGGGATCCACAGTTTTCTGGGACATGCCGGGTTCTACAGGAGATTTATAAAAGACTTCTCTAAAATTGCGAAACCATTATGCAGTCTTTTAGAGAAGGATTCAGTTTTTAAGTTTGATGAGGATTGTAAGTTGGCATTCGAGCTATTGAAGAAGAAATTAACTACAGCTCCAGTTATCGTTGCACTGAATTGGAATATGCCTTTCGAGTTAATGTGTGATGCAAGCGACTATGCGGTTGTGGCTGTCTTGGGTCAACGCCAAGAGAAAGTATTTCACGCCATATACTATGCAAGTAAGACCCTTACGGAGACCCAAATGAATTACACAACTTCAAAAAAAGAATTACTTTCAGTAGTATATGCATTCGATAAATTTCGAGCATATTTGATCGGGACAAAGGTAGTAGTTTATACAGATCACTTGGCTATTCAATACTTAATTTCAAAAAAAGATGCTAAGCCACGCCTTATCAGATGGATTCTCCTTCTACAAGAATTTGATTTGGAAATAAAAGATAGAAAGGGTACGGAGAATCAAGTTGCAGACCATTTATCTAGGCTGGAAAATCAGGGTAAAAAGGAAGAGGACAGATGTGTAATTAATGAGTCATTTTCGAATGAGCAGCGGTTTGGGATCAATACGAAATTTCCATGGTACGCAGATTTTGCTAACTATCTAGTGAGCAACATCCCTCCACCTGATCTTACACGACAGCAGAAAATGAAATTCCTATATGACGTCAAGTGGTATATGTGGGATGAGCCATACCTATTCAAACTGTGCGCCGACAAGATGATTAGAAGGTGTGTACCCTACAACGAAGTGAAGAACATATTGCACAAATGTCACTCATCTGCATATGAGGGACATTACGGTAGTGAGAGAACAGAGTCAAAAGTGCTTCAAGCTGGGTTTTATTGGCCTACATTATTATGCCCACCAGTTCGTAAAAAGCTATGATAGATGTTAAAGGGTGGGTAACATATCGAAAAGGAATGAGATGCCACTACATACTATATTGGAAGTTGAAATTTTTGACGTTTGGGGCATTAATTTTATGGGGCCATTTCCATCATCATTTAGTAATCAGTATATCTTGCTTGCGGTTGACTATGTATCAAAATGTGTTGAAGCCGTGGCACTCCCCACTAACGATGCAAAAGTCTTTCTTAAGTTCTTTCAAAAGAATATTTTTACAAGATTTGGCACACCTAGAGCTATAATAAGTGATGAGGGAAGTCACTTTTGCAACAAATCGTTTATAGCTCTTTTGGCAAAATATGGGGTCAACCATAAGGTAGTTACATCATATCATCCCCAAACAAATGGGCAAGCTGAGGTTTCAAACTGGGAGGTAAAGAAAATCTTAGAGAAGGTGGTAAACCCGAACAGAAAAGACTGGGCTCTCAGATTGGATGATGCATTATCGGCGTACAGAACTGCTTACAAGATACCAATTGGGATGTCACCATATCAGTTGCTATATGGGAAAGCATGTCACCTACCTGTTGAGTTACAACATAAGGCCCATTGGGCAATTCAGAAACTCAACTTTGATCAAGCAACAACAGGTGAAAAAAGGCTACTTCAGTTAAATGAGCTCAATGAATTCCGACTTCAAGCTTACGAAAACTATAAGTTATAAAAAGAAAAAGTCAAGAAATGACATGACAAGAAAATTATGCAAAGAACGTTCGAGCAAGAGCAATCAGTACTATTGTTCAACTCAAGATTGAGGTTGTTCCCAAGAAAGCTAAAATCGAGGTGGTCAGGTCCATTCACTATAAAGAGGGTTTTGACACATGGCGCCGTTGAACTCTACGGTAGGAATCCATTGGAGACTTTTAAGGTCAACAGTCAACGGTTGAAGCATTATTGGGGTGGCGAGTCCAGTTGGGACGTCATCGTAATCACACTTGTCGAGGCGCCATAAACAGGGAGTAGTCGGACTGAACAACTTAAAAATCAAGCGCTAATTGGAGGCAACCCAATTTTACTGTTATTCTTAGTATTTTTATCCATGCTAGTTAGATTATAGTTTAGACTAATTAGGATATAATAAGTTCATTAAGTAGTTATTAAGTTGTATTATTCTTGATAATCTCTCCACCATGCTTAAAATGCTCGAAATTTACTCACAGTTATGTTTAATGGTATTTTAGGTACTTAACAATATCATGGAGTGGAATTGGATGGAAGGAATGAACAAAACAGAGTATTTTAGCATACCACACCCCCGCTGGGGTGGGGGTCCTTATTGAATTAACAGAATGTATGCCCGCCAGGGCGGGCCTTTTAGGCGTATTACCCCCCGCCGGGGCGGGGGTCCTGAATATAAACCAACAAATTCCTATAGTTACACACAATTGCAACTTCAACTTCTTCTACTGATCCCACAACTAAAACTCCATCTTCTCCACTATCTACCAACGTTGTGGAAATTAAATCTCCATCACCCCACTCCATTAAATTACCCACTACTTCAACCCACTACTCCATTTCCCAACTCTATACATCATCCCATCTCTATAAAACCACCCCTTCACCAAACCAATCCTTCATCCCACACACTAACACCCTCAATTTACACTATTCAGAAGTTCAAGGTTAGGGTTTGAGCAAAATTTTTTAGCCAATTTGGAGATACACTGAGAGTGAGTAAGTTGTTTTCCAATTCTTCACTTTCAATCACCATAGTTGAAGCCAAATCACTAAGTTTGGGGGTATTACACATTGTGCACACCAAGTGTTCGATAACTTGCTTGAGTGAAGTTTGGGGGCATTTATTGTTGAAGTTCACCAATTCTAATTAATGGTACCTAAACCGGCATCAAAAAGGCAATGTGGAGAGAGTTCCAAGGCCACACCACCTATACGGACATTTGACCGGTGAAAATTCATTAGTGTCGCCGCCGCTGACCGCTACGACTACATGGTGACAAAAGCACTCACACTGGAGCGGGGATTGGCACCGGACCATATCGACGATGAAATGATGCAACAAATATATCAGAAGGGTTGGAATAAGTTTACGGAGAGCCCGAGGCCGCATTTGTGAGTGTGGTTAAAGAATTCTATTCTAACGCCGAAGATAAGGCCCCTTTCAATGCTTTTGTGCGGGGGAGGCTCGTTCCTTTCAGTGTCGACACTATCAACACTTAATTAAGAGTGCCGAGACATTACTAGTACGCTCACTTATGTGACAACGATCCTGATTTTGAGGCTATTCTGAAGGAAATGACAAAGCCGGGAACCACATTGATCAAAGGTCGAAAAGGAGGCACTATTTTTCACAGTAAGGATCTCAACAGGTATAGGAAGATATGGTACGCATTCTTGTGTGACAAGCTGTTTCCATCCATACACACATCTGATGTGACCAAAGAAAAGGCATTACTCTTATATGCAATCGTACAAGTTTTCATCATCGATATAGGGGCTATAATTAATTTTTCAATTTGACGATGCTTACGAGGACATTTCTTGGGCAGCTTGCCACGCCCATCACTCATTTATGGGTTGTGTAGGCAAGCGGTAGTTAGATGGTCCGATGATGAGACCACCCAGTTACCGCTTCAGACACTAGATTCAAGAATGATTGCGCAGTATGCGGTGTGGTCAGGGGGCGAGTCACATCCTAGAGGAGTAGGCTTTGTATTTCCCTCAGCCTTGGAGGACGAGGCTGACGCTGAAGACACCTCGGATGATGACGAGTTTCAGGAGGATGCGACGATGGGAGAGCAAGGAACAGAGATGGCACCACAACCCGAAATCATATCTAGCCCTCCATTCCTGAGCCTTCAACGACAAGTGGATAAGCACAATAAGGAGGCACGAAGAGAAATGCGGGAACTAGCAGCGAGGCAGGACCACATGTTAGAGGCTATGAATATGCCCTTAGCTTCATTGAATGCGATGCTCCAGAGCTTCAATCCCAATGCACAATTCCCATACCAGCAACCAATCCCAATGCCAAGGTTCCCACCAAGTGACTTTGATGAAGAAAAACACCCACCACCACTCCAGACTTAAGAGATTACAGGGAAGTCCTCATACATTCATTGCTTTATCTATACAATGAGGTCATTGTAGTTTTTAAGTTTGGGGGATTTAGTTTAATTTTTATGTTTGCATGTTTAATGTCATTAGTTATATTTGCATATGTTAGTTTATTGTTTAATGTTAGGATTATTAAATGTTTGCATTCATGTTTGCATTCATGTAGTCATGTAGTTGCATAGTAGCTTAGGATTGTAAATAGTCTTATTTTGTTTGCAATCATGTTATGTTTACCATAAAAAAAAAATAATAATAAAAAAATAAAAATCATTTAGTTAAGCATTGTGTTATATTGCATATGTCCAGCAGTTGTTGTAGTTCATTTTATTTTGGCCAATGATGAGATTGGGATTAAGTAGACAAATACAATACCCAATATTAGAACTATGATGTAATTTTGAGTTATGAATTGAATCTTTTGCATGTTTGACAATGGTATAAAAAGGTTTGCACGTCAATAACACTTATGTGGATTGATTAGTTCAAATTGATACATAAGGATTTTCTAAAGGAATATGCTAGTTTAAATGAAAGAATGACAAGGATATGTAGTAAAGACGATGAATTAAGCAGGAACCTAAGTTTGGGGGAAAAAGTGGGGTATATAAGCTAAAAACAATAAATAAAAAAAATAATGGTGTTCTAGTTGAGTCTTGTGGTGGGTTGAGAAGAAATGTGAAACATACTCCCCATAAACACAAGCATGAGATGGAGCGTAAAACGCACTCACCAACCATCTATCTAAAAAAAGGACGAGAAATAAGAGCAAAGAGCCCCCGTGAATGAAAAAAGAAAGTATGAGTACCCTATTCGGACCCCTAATCTTAGTGAATGTTTAATTTTATTTGGATTTCACCTGTTTTTGAAATTTTTGAGTTTACACTGTATGATGCCTTCTAAGATATTTGTTATGTATTAAATTTGCAATTGCATCAGTTAGCATAAATGTTATGTAAAGTTTTGTGAAAATCAAAGTAGCAATCAAATTGCAAAAATAGCGGAAGCAAAATAAAATCATATTTTAAAATTTTTCACAAACCAATTATCCGGATAATCCTTTATGCATATTATTAATTAAAACGAAGAACAAGAAGTTATGGAATCATAACCTTGTAGGTACGAGCTTCCACAGGTACGAGTTTACCTCCTACATCTCCGCGATCTCCTTGAATCTCTTGGTAGATTCATTCTTTTGATCAATGTTAGCCACCCAACTGTATAACCTCTAGAGGTGATCCACTAAGGGAGACAATTTTCAAGAAGAAAGGTGTATTGGCTCAAACCCTAGTTTTTCCTATCTCTATATAAAAAGTGGGCGTACTCTCCAACCACTTGGAATTACGTATGTTTTGATATCTGATATAAGATTCCTCTTATAAAGATATCAGGTAACCCTATTTAATTAAAATAAGGTACTATTTATTTAATTAAACTCTTTTAATTAAATGGGCTCCCTAATCTTATTAGGGATAATTAATTAAACTCCTTTAACTAATTTTTCCTCCTAATCCTATTAGGAATAAATAATATTAAAATAATAATAATATTAATAAGACTCTTCTTATTAATTTATATTTAATATTTCTAAAATATTAAATAATAAATATTAAGCTATTTAATTTATTCTATCGCCATAGATTAAATTAAATATACTTAACATATTATTACAATTATGCCATTAACTTCTTAAATAATTATTCTTCCTTTTATGGTGTGACCCTTTAGGTTCTCCATATTAATCTGGTTGTGAATAAATCAATTAGAACAATTCTAATCTTATTTAAATAAATAAATTAAACGATTAATTTATATAAATAAATAATATTTATTTTACAATAGGGATAAGCCTTCCTAGCGATCAACGACTTTCTAGATAATATAAATTTTAACATTAATCATAAAAGAACATTTGAGTAAATAGTTACCGTACAATTCAATCCTTCCACCATACAATCTCCAAATTAAATATAAGACATGGAATTACTGTCAAGTCTTATTATTTTTAAATATATGTATTTCGATTCTCAAATGCACAACTCCTAATGAATGTAAATTAGAAACTACTTTCTAATTTCATTCTATATTGGTCAAGGATTCATGGGTTGTCATTTATCGAATCACATAGGATATTTCACTTCTTTTACTAGAAGTGGTAGATTCTTTATTGATCATTCATTATCTCCATATATAACTTATTACACCCTTTGATATACCCTAAGGGTCTTAAAGAATAAGTCAAAGTGTAAATCATTATATACAAGATACTATGATGATCTCAGGTCTAAGGATTATTTGTACTACTATCACTACAGGAATTCCTATTGACAGGCAAGTAAAACTCCATTAGATACTCCTTAGCGAGTCACGTTCAGTGAACTTATTCTCCAATAAGCACCTACATACTTGCTTTAGTGTCTCTACACAAATGATCATGCGATAAATCATTCTCATCCAATAAGCAAGCAACATATGTATCAATCTATCCGGATTCACTAATCCCCTTTTTAGTAATCCATCGATTGAGAACATTTTAGTTTTAAGCTATCTAAGAATTTAGATCTCATTAGCATGATCTCATCATGATTCTAAAAGCATTGCTTAAAATTATGGGTTTATCACATATTATTAAAACAACACCATGTTGATAATAAATGCCTTTCATAAATAATTCTTTTATTAATAAATAAATAAAATTGATTACAAAGTATATGCTTTATCATCATACATGATTGGCTTGTATGCATACTACTTTCAATCTTCCACTTGCACTAAAGCCAATCGCCGTGGTATCTCATACTCATCTTCTCTAAGTGACGATCAAACTGATGTTGTGTTAACGCTTTAGTAAATGGATCTACAATATTATCTTGAGAGTCCACACGCTCCAGGGTGACGTCTCCTCTTTCAATGATCTCTCTGATCAAATGAAACCGTTGCAACACGTGTTTGGATTTCTGATGAGACCTGGGTTCCTTAGCCTGCGCAACAGCTCCGGTGTTGTCACAGAATAAAGGTACTGGTCCTGTAATGCTAGGAACCACACCAAGTTCGGTAATAAACTTCTTCATCCAAACAGCTTCCTTTGCAGCTTCACTTGCAGCTATGTACTCTGCCTCTATCACTGAATCAGTAACTATTTGTTGTTTGGAACTCTTCCAACTCACTGCCCCACCGTTTAAGGTAAGCACATATATACCTCGAAATGAATTTACTATCATCTTGGTCTGTTTAAAAACTTGAGTCTATGAAGCCCTCTAGTTTTAATTCAGACCCATCGTAGACAAGAAATACATCCTTAGTTCTTTTTAAGTACTTTAGGATATTTTTCACTACCTTCTAGTGTTCTTCTCCTGGATTCGACTGATATCTGCTTGTTACACTAAGTGCATGAGCGACAACTGGTCTGGTACATATCATACCATATATGATAGATCCTATTGCTGAAGCATAAGGAATCTTACTCATACGGTCTCTCTCCTCAGGTGTCTTTGGGGCCTGTTTCTTATAGAGATTTATTTCATGGCTCATCGGCATGAGACCTCTTTTGGAATCTTCCATGCTAAACCTTTTTAGTATCGAGTCAATGTACGTTCCTTGGGACAAGCCAAGCATCCTTTTAGATCTATCTCTATAGATCTTTATCCCCAAAATATAGGATGCTTCTCCCAAGTCCTTCATGGAGAAGTGTTTAGATAACCAGATTTTAATTGATTGTAGCATAGGAATATCATTTCCTATCAGTAATATATCATCAATATATAATACGAGGAATAAAACAACGCTCCCACTAACCTTCTTGTACATACATGTTTCATCCTCATTTTTGATAAAATTAAACTCTTTGATTGTCTCATCAAAACGAATGTTCCACCTACGAGAAGCTAGCTTCATGGATCATTGTAGCTTACAGACTTGATTTATTCCAACCTTTAAAACAAATCCCTCTGACTGTGTCATATACACATCCTCCTTAAGTTTCCCATTGAGGAAGGCCGTTTTCACGACCATCTGTCAGATTTTGTAGTCATGGTAAGCTGCAATCGCAAGTAAAATCCGAATGGACTTGAGCATTGCTACTGGTGAGAAGGTTTCGTCATAGTCAACTCCTTGTCTTTGTTTGAAACCTTTTGTGACCTGTCGTGCCTTATAGGTCTCTACCTTGCCGTCTACTCCAGTCTTTCTTTTAAAGACCTATTTACACCCAATAGGCTTAATGCCTTCAGGTGGTGAAACCAAAGTCCATACTTGGTTCTCATACATGGAGTCTATCTAGGATTTCATGGCTTCTTTCCACTTCTCTAAGTCTTTACTACTCATAGCCTGTTCTTAATTCAATAGATCATCATCATCTATGATGCATACCTCATCGTCATCCTCTATAACAAGTCCATACCTTTCAGGTATCTTTGGTACTCTTCCAGATTTACAAATAGGGTGTGGTACAGAAGAAATCTCTACTTCGACAGGTTCATCCATTTGATCTGTAGTAGTTTGTGGTTCTTGAATTTCTTCAAAATTTATTTTCCTCCCACTGACCCTTTCAAGGATAAACTCCTTTTCCAAGAAGGCAACATGTTTGGCAACAAACACCTTTTGTTCAGTAGGATTGTAGAAATAATATCCTAAACTTTCTTTAGGATATCCCATAAAAGTACACTTATCAGATCTTGTCCCAAGCTTATCAATCTAAAACCTTTTCACATAAGCTGGACATCCCCAAATCTTAACATGCTTAAGACTAGGCTTCCTCCCTACACATATCTCATATGGAGTCTTAAGGACGGATTTCGAGGGAACCTTATTTAGTAGATATGTAGCCGCTTCTAGGGCATATCCCTAGAATAACACCAGAAGATCGGTAAAACTCATCATTGAACGAACCAATGTCCAACAGTGTTTGATTTCTCCTTTCAGACACACCATTCAGTTGTGGCGTCCCTGGTGGAGTCCATTATGAGATTATATCATTTTCTTTGATACAATTGAGAAACTCACTGCTTAAGTATTCACTACCTCGATCTGATCGAAGAATCTTAATTCTTTTGCCCGTTTGTTTCTCTACTTCACTTCTAAACTCTTTGAACTTTTCAAATGATTCAGATTTGTATTTCATTAAATACACATATCCAAATCTTGAGTGATCATCAGTGAATGTAATAAAATAAGATTACCCTCCTCATGCATTCGTTGTCAAGGTCCACATACATCTGTGTGTACCAACGCTAACAACTCTGTAACTCTTTTTCCTTTTCCACTAAAAGGAGATTTAGTCATTTTTCTCATGAGACAAGATTCACAAGTTGGATATGATTCATAATCTGATAGCTCTAGGAGCCCATCTTTATGCAACTTGGATAATCTTGTTTCATTAATATGACCAAGTCTACAATGTCACATATAGGTATAATTAACATCATCTCTTTTCCTTTTCTTAGTTTGTTCAATTTGAAGTATATTTTCATGCAAGTCAAGAATGTAAAGTCTATTTTGTAAATTACCAACACCATATAAAACATTATTATTATAAATAGAACAACTATTGTTCTTTATTATAATGTCAAAACCATCCATATCCAATACAGATATTGAAATAATATTTCTAATAAGTGACGAAACAAAATAACAATTATTTAAACTAATAGACTTGCCCGTAGGCAGTGCTAAACAATAAATCCCTACAGCTAATGCAGCAACCTTTGCTCCATTTTCCACTCGTAGGACGACCTCATCCTTGCTCAACTTTCTACTTCTGACCAGTCCCTACATATTATTACATACGTGAGAACCACAGCCGGTATTCAATACCTTGATTAGGATTTGAAGCTTCTCTAAGCTACTTCTATTTTTGTTCCGCAAGATAATCCTTGCAGTTCCTCTTCTAGTGACCCGACTTGTTGCAATGGAAGCAAATTCCTTTGCTAGCTAGATCAGGTTTCTTTTGATCCATCACTTTCGCCTTTCCCTTAGCCTTTTTGGATTTCTTCTTTTTAGAAGATACCTTGGGCCTCTTCCTTTTCTTGGAAGAATCATCCACCAGTAAGACATGATTCTTCTTGGATGGGAAGTGACCTTCAACAGTTTTCAACATGTTAAGTAACTCAGGCAAGCTGACGTCCAACTTATTCATGTGAATATTCACAACAAATTGTGAGAAGGTGTCAGGGAGTGACTACAAGATCAAATCTTGACTCAACTCCCCATCCATGACGAATCCAAGCTGTCCAAGACGTTCAATCAAATTGATCATCTTTAAGACATGAGTCTCAATGGTAGTGCCCTCGGTCATCCGAGATCGGAAGAGTTCCTTAGATATTTCATATCTAGCAGTCCTACTTTGCTCACCATACAACTCTTGAAGGTGCAGTAGCATAGTAGGAGCATCCATGATTTCATGCTGACACTGAAGTTCGTTACTCATGGATGCGAGCATGATGCATTGAGCCATAGATGCATCATCTTGCCACTGTTTAAAAGTAGCAATCTCTTCTTAAGAGGTTGTCTCTGCAACATTTGCAGGTACGGGCGAATTTATGACATAAGAAATCTTTTCAGCAGTGAGAACAATTCTCAGATTCCTTAACCAGTCCATTTAATTCGGTCCGGTCAATTTGTTTGCATCAAGTATGCTACGCAGTGAAATTAGTAAATGTGACATTTTCAAAATTCTGCATATAAAAAGACAATATTTTAGCAAACATTCATTTAATTAATTACCAAAATAAATTAGGTCTTATTTTATATTGGTATCTCCCACTATTTTTTTCAAACTATATTACCCTCATGAATATTGTTCGGCTATATCTAATTAAAGATTTGCTAGTGAGAATAAGGATCTCATTTCAAATGTATATAGCCTTGTGTGTGCACAACAAACTATATATAAATAAATAGGTAGACAACTCTTGTCAATTACATCATCATGTAACTCCTTATATTTTGTCTCTTAAATCATAATGGTTAAGTGTGTGCACATCCGAACAAAAATGATTTAAGTTAAGTCATACCTAGCATTTCCATATAAGTGAAGAGAAAACTACAGCCCTTATGTGTGCACAACAAAGCGGTAATGTTCAATTCCTTATAAACATCAAATGTAATAAAAACAACATCTCAAATATTTAATACTCGCCTTGTGTGTGCACAACAAACTCATATTAAATATTCAATACTCTATTATTTTTATCATGCTAGAAGGCAACGTTCGATATTCCAAATATCTTTGAACGTTACAACTTAATATAATTTCATTGAGGGGTTTGTTATTATTAGTCTCATCTTGTTTAGCGCGCATGCAAATATATATATAAAATGCGCGTCATATTATTAAACATGCGAAGCATGTTTGCATAATATATAATATATATAATATTAGCATGCATATATAGAATACTATATTCTACTCGAATTGATTATGAACTTTTATTCTAGTTTGGTTTACTCGAGCCACTAAGTGAACCTAAAGGTCAAACCCTAGGGAGCAAGAATAAAAAATTTAAATATAACTATTACATTTAAACCCGGGCTCCATTACAAACGGGTCTTCGAGCGCTCCTTGCTCCTTGATATCCGATTCTTCAAAAAATTCTAACTAATCCTATACAATTAAACTATTTAATTTAAATAGAAACCTTGATCAGCAGTTAAGGGGAAGTACATAAGAGAGAGATAGAATTTACATCAAGAAGAAAATCAGAAAAGACGAGGTATGCAGACCCCATTTAATAAAACTCATTCATTCAAATATCCAACCAAAATAAATCCAATCACATTGGTCGTTAGTCTATAATCAATCCCATTTATTATTATACATATTACTATATGTATCAATAAATAAAACATTCATCTCATGAATTAAAATCATTCCATATATATATGAGTATCATTTAATGGACATTTTTAAATTGCATGAAATCTAATTTCAAGATTAAAATAAACTCTTTATTTTAAATATAAAATTATTAAGGTTAATATATACATAATATATATCACGTAATATATATATATATATATATATATATATATATATATATATATATATATATATATATATATATATATATATATAGAAAAGATCAAGAGTAGAACTCTTAAGTAGTAGAACTCCCTTAAATAATAGAATTGTATCAAAACGACGTAGTTTTGAAAAGATGCAGTTGCATTTTTGTAAATACCATGCCACCACATATTTATAAAAATGCTACCGCGTCTTTTCAAAACTACGTCGTTTTGATACAATTCTATTATTTAAGGGAGTTTTATTGCTTAAGAGTTCTACTCTTGATCCTCTCCCTATATATATATATATATTTATATATATATATATATATCAAGACATCCACGTGGCCACTGTGACAACCCCAAAATAGGTCCATTCCATCCAACCTATTCTGAGTCGCCAAATACATGGTACAGAAAATAACTACAACTTTATTACAATAATTGTCGTACAAAATACAACAACACATATGCTGTGAGTTTGGATATAAATATATACCAAATGTGACTCATGTTCCAACCGTGGACATTACCTCACAATGACACCTTACATAAAGGTATAGTTAAAAACTGTTTTAAAAATTAGAATCTTTGGGAAGTTCTCAAGGAAACCTTCGTACATGGGAGGCCATGCGTCTAGGTTATGATATATATCATATGGCCACAGAATTATCCTTGGTTGACCCAATAGACCCCAAAGAAAAACGAGAAGATTACTATCATATTCTTCCCAATGGTGAGTCTTCTCTTGACTTATCAATATCTCCACGGTCTCTAATTGAGAATTATACTTCAAACAAATACCAAGATTATATAGGTAATGCTTGTAAATATACTCAGCAAGTGGATGAGCACAATCCTGTCTTATGATGACACGAGGTTGTATATCATTAGACATCTTGTATGATAATGGCAAAACACCCTTCCAACGTTGGGTTCGCTTTACCCTAGATGATTCACCAAATATAACTACTAAATGATTTATACAACATTTTTCTATACTTCTTAGGTAGAACCTCCACAGCTAGAGACCACCGTTCTATTTCCCGTTACCCTTGCTCGACCTAGCTATACTCTTATTACCTGAAAAGGAATTTTGAAGCAAAAGGGTGAGCACAACTAGCCCAGTAAAGAATATCATGACTAAAGATAAATAAATTATCAATAGCCTTCAACAGAATTAAATCAGAGATTTAGAACATATGGTAGATGAAAAAAATTTTCAACCATAGTTGCAGCGGAACGAGTAAACCATTAGAAGAGTCAATAGACCATAAAGTCTATTATCTTCTCCACATTAAAAGTCTACCAATAATGTTTTATCCCTGTAACATTAATCAACAGTTCCTTTTCATAATTATATGAATAACTCATAATCATAATTGTAATTCTAAATTCCTCTTCGCATCCAGGACGAAGATAATTTTCCTCACGTCTTTACCTGAAACATCAAAGATCATGGTTATACCAAATCACAGTTCCTGTTCATAATCATATTAATAAATTCATCTTTGCACTATAGGCCAACGATATTCGTCAACAGTTCATCTTTGCACTACTGGCCAAAGATATTCAACAACAAGTCATCTTTGCACTACGGGCCAAAGATATTCATCAACAATTCATCTTTGCACTACAGGCCAAAGATATTCCTCAACAGTTCATATTTGCACTACAGGCCAAATATATTCATATCTCAAATAAATATATAATCATTTCAGAATTTATATAAACAATAATTATAACCATGTTGATCAATTCACCTTTGCACTTAAGCTTAAGATATTCAATTATAAATTCAATGGTCATGATCATACCAGTCACAATTCAACTTTGCACTACAGGCCAAAGAGAACCCTAGTCATGATCATACCAATAATCTACCCATCTTTACACTCCAGTGAAAGAGAATTTCAATATCAGGGTTATAAAAATATTATATATGATAATAAAATTAATATAATCAATACATAGTTTTAATCTCAAGAGTAATATTCATAACTCAACTATAATTTGGTTAGAAAAAGAAACCAATTTTGTCGTGAATAGTAACTCGTGAATAGTAACCCCGATACAAAAAGGTAAAAATTTCACAATAAAATTCATACCAATATTTTGGTATAATGATATTAAAATAATAACATTTCTTATATTTATAAACAATTTATTTTATTTGTTTACACTTTACTAAATAATACATTTTAATCATCCTAAAATGCCAAACTCATAAGATTTCATTACCAATAACCAAAACTCTCATAAAAAAATTTGCATATACCTCATATAGGATTCTCAAACCATAAAATCCTATTTTCTAATTTTTTTACTTCACATAACATATTTAATTCATTTACTCATAACTAGTCCATTTTCATGAAAAATACCAAATCAATGTAAACAATTTTTCTTTTCTGGGATTTAAGATAATATAGTCCCATATTGAACATATATTTTTTCCGGAATTTTTAAAATTCATTTACTATTTTTCATATGGCCAAAACAACCGAATATTTAGACATTTATCAAAAATTGTACTTTTATCTAAAATTTTGAAATTCACAGAGTATACTCCTATCATATACATATATTCCCAATAAAAATTTTATCAATTTTGGAGTTAACCACAAGGAGTTATAAGCTGTTACTTTTAAAATAATCTTTTCTCATAAAATTCATAACTCTTAATCTATACATCCAAAAATCACCATTTTTGGACACAATCAATAAAACTCATCAAAATATCATTTCAAATTTTTTCAGAATTTTCTGAAGGTCAGAAAAATTACAAAACTGAAAAACATAACAACCCTTAAAATTCATTACTATCCCTTACCTCAAAAGAGCATCACTTCTGACTGGATATCTTATATGACGCTGAAAGAAACTTACACTGATGAATATCAACTCACCAAGTATCTAAATACTCACAAAATATACTCAATAATCTAGAGAGAAAAAGATAGAAAACTTATGTTTCTAGTGTGATTTTCAATTCTAACTTAGCCCTCTATTTATAGGAAAATATTAGTACACCGAAGCAGACTTAACCTGCAACCTGATGGCTTTAACTGCTACTATTCCCACCCACCACATTTGAATAAAAATCTCAGCACATTTCTTCGCCAACCAAGAGTGGGGCCCACCAATTCTAGAATTTTCCACCAAAATGATTAATTCCGAAACTTCAACAATTGTTGAACCAGTCATCTCTTAAAATTCATAACAAATCATACGTTCATTTTTAACGGTTCAAAATTTGTGGATATATACTCAACTTATATATGTATAACATATCCAAAAATCACAACGATCCAACGGTCGGATTAAAAATTATAACCCTCGCAAAATATCTCAAAAATCCTGATTTTTAATACCTCCATTCCGACAAAAATACTGATAAAAACCTCAACATTAACTCCTTCATTTTTAACCAAAAAAATATATCCCTCATTTATATCCACATAAAATAAATATTTCCTTATCATATGAATCAATAATTAATTATTCACAAATAATATTACAGAATCACATTTATGACAAACAGGTCGTTCCCAGGAAAGAGGGGGCTTTCCAATAAGAATTTCTCCTCACTGGCGTGCAATTAGGTGACCAAACCTCTCCTTAGACAGAACTTTCTAGACATTGCCAATAATGTTATCTAATAATATTATTCAAATAATATGAATTATTGATCTGATAATGGGAAATATTGTGCAGTGACAATTATTGAACAACAATAATATAAAATTTCAACGTAGCAATTATTGAATCAATAAAATAAAATATTGAACAGTAATTACTGTAACAATTATTGAGTAGTGCCTTCTTAAGTAAGAATTAATAATTTCAAAAATACTATGCAATACCGTGTGCTACTGTGCAATAACGCGTATTACTGTATTTTAACCACCGGGCATTCTAACAGTGTTAACGGTAACAACTACGCCGTTATTTGTAAAAACTCAAATTTGTCGTTTTCTTCATCCGACAGTTATTCTGTTATGGGGCCCACAAATGGCTGCGCCGACGTACAAATATTCCCCAACAAAAAGAATATTCCACGATCAAACGAATATTTCCCGACAATAATGAATATTTTATAACCACTTGTGTATTTTGAAAAAAAATTCATATATCACCCTTAACTTTAATATTTATCAATTTAACCATTTACTGAATAGTAATTATAAGAAAAATTGAATACTTTTATTTCATAAAATTTGGGGTCTTACAATCTCCCCTCCTTATGAAATTTCGTCCCCGAAATTTACGTACCTGGTATTTCGAAGAGTTGAGAATACCTTGCTTCCATTTCAGATTGTATCTCTTAGATCATCATGATTTCTCCATTGCTCATCTCCCATGATAACTTTATTTGGATTCCTCATTTGTTGGGAAGTCATGACAACTGCCATCCCTCGAACTACTCGGCTTTGACTTGTCTGGAGCAGCATTTGGCGTCATCATTACCGTTGGAATATACTTTTCTATAGGACATATTCCTCCCTTAACTGCCTCTTCGTACTCCTCATTCATGATCTGAATCATCAATCTTCGATCCATATCGGATTCAGGTTGACCGCTATGTACATGGTAATTCAAAACTCGATGTTGGGTTCTTCCAATTGCGTTCCAAAAAGAGAAATTCATATAATCTATTTTATCCTTCTTAGATCGAACATCTCTTTCCACAATATCCACGTGTCGTGCGGTTTTTGCCCATGCATCACTTATTCTCACTCGTTTAGTTTTTTCTTCTTTCAGCTCAGATTCCATTTTTATCATCTTATACTCTGCCAAAGAATGCTTCTGTTCAAGCATCACATATCGGGTAACACAAGCTTGAATTGTTGCATCCTTTTGTTCCACGATCGCCTGTCGTTCTTCTGCCTGCTCTTCTAACTCATGAATACGATTTTGAAATTCTACATTTTGATCATATAATACCTCTAATAAACTCTCCTCAGGTACTTCTTCTTCCTCTTCTTCCTCAGTCTCAGCTGTTACCTCTGCGACTATCTCGGGTGCAACTATCAATTCTTCACTCACCACATGGATATCTCTAATTCCTTCTTCGTATGACATCACATTATCACGGTTAGTGATTAGAGGTATCCCCACAGTCTCATTCACTCCATTGTTAGCATTCTCAGCTGTCATTCTCAAATACTGCCATAAAATAAAGGTTAATTAAACAAATTAACATATCATATAATATCACAATATTATGACTGACCAACAAATAAGCTTAGGTAGGACACACTAGCGAAGAATTTACTCATCTCTCCCCTCCTAGTTGTATTCCCCGATCTCCGTCAGAGATCATATCCCTAAGCTCTGATACCAAAATGTAAATCTAGACACCAACTTATGTCAGCACCTTACATTGATACCTATCAGTTTGCCACCGCAGAACGGCGTCCCCTATGGAGAGTCTGGCTTCGGTGCATCCCCCATCAACAGGAAGTCACCAGCGAGAGGCTCGGGGCTCTTTACTTATAGCTCTGATACCAAATGTGACAACCCCAAAATAGTTCCATTCCATCCAACCTATTCTGAGTCGCCAAATACATGGTGCAGAAAACAACTACAACTTTATTACAACAATTGTCGTGCAAAATACAACAACACATATGCTGTGAGTTTGGATATAAATATATACCAAATGTGACTCATGTTCCAACCGTGGACATCACCTCACAATGACACCTTACATAAAGGTATAGTCAAAAACTATTTTAAAAATTAGAATCTTTGGGAAGTGCTCAAGGAAACCTTCGTACATGGGAGGCCATGCGTCTAGGTTATGATAGATATCATATGACCACAGAATTATCCTTGGTTGACCCAATAGACCCCAAAGAAAAATGGGAAGATTACTATCATATTCTTCCCAATGGTGAGTCTTCTCTTGACTTATAAATATCTCCACTGTCTCTAATTGAGAATTATACTTTAAACAAACACCAAGATTATATAGGTAATGCTTGTAAATATACTCAGCAAGTGGATGAGCACAATCCTGTCTTATGATGACACGAGGTTGTATGTCATTAAACATCTTGTATGATAGTGGCAAAACACCCTTCCAACGTTGGGTTTGCTTTACCCTAGATGATTCACCAAATATAACTACTAAATGATGTATACAACATTTTTCTATACTTCTTAGGTAGAACCTCCACAGCTAGAGACCACCGTTCTATTTCCCCGTTACCTTGCTCGACCTAGCTATACTCTTATTACCTGAAAAGGAATTTTGAAGCAAAAGGGTGAGCACAACTAGCCCAGTAAAGAATATCATGACTAAAGATAAATAAATTATCAATAGCCTTCAACAGAATTAAATCAGAGATTTAAAACATATGGTAGATGATAAAAATTTTCAACCATAGTTGCAGCGGATCGAGCAAACCATTAGAAGAGTCAATAGACCATAAAGTCTATTATCTTCTCCACATTAAAAGTCTACCAATAATATTTTATCCCTGTAACATTAATCAACAGTTCCTTTTCATAATATATGAATAACTCATAATCATAATTGTAATTCTAAATTCTTCTTCGCATCTAGGACGAAGATAATTTTCCTCACATGTCTTTACCTGAAACATCAAAGATCATGGTTATACCAAATCACAGTTCCTGTTCATAATCATATTAATAAATTCATCTTTGTACTACAGGCCAACGATATTCGTCAACAGTTCATCTTTGCACTACTAGCCAAAGATATTCAACAACAAGTCATCTTTACACTACGGGCCAAAGATATTCATCAACAATTCATCTTTGCACTACAGGCCAAAGATATTCCTCAACAGTTCATATTTGCACTACAGGCCAAATATATTCATATCTCAAATAAATATATAATCATTTCAGAATTTATATAAACAATAATTATAACCATGTTGATCAATTCACCTTTGCACTTAAGCTTAAGATATTCAATTATAAATTCAATGGTCATGATCATACCAGTCACAATTCAACTTTGCACTACAGGCCAAAGAGAACCCTAGTCATGATCATACCAATAATCTACCCATCTTTACACTCCAGTGAAAGAGAATTTCAACATCAGAGTTATAAAAATATTATATATGCTAATAAAATCAATATAATCAATACATAGTTTTAATCTCAAGAGTAATATTCATAACTCAACTATAATTTGGTAAGAAAAAGAAACCAATTTTATCGTGAATAGTAACTCGTGAATAGTAACTCATGAATAGTAACCCTGACACAAAAAGGTAAAAATTTCACAATAAAATTCATACCAATATTTTGGTATAATGATATTGAAAGAATAACATTTCTTAAATTTATAAATAATATATTTTATTTGTTTACACTTTATTAAATAATACATTTTAATCATCCTAAAATGCCAAACTCATAAGATTTCATTACCAATAACCAAAAATCTCACCAAAAATTTGCATATACCTCATATAGGATTCTCAAGCCATAAAATCCTATTTTTCAATTTTTTTACTTCACATAACATATTATCGCTGGGACTCAGCTTAATAAAATAATCCACATCATCGAATCACCCCTGCACTACGGTCAAGGATATTCGTGTATTCATTAATGGTCATGATCATGCCAACAACTGTCCATCAACGCACTACGGGCCAATGAGGACTTTTACCACATCATTTGTAACATTACGGTCATAATTATACCGAATAATCCCTGGTTATAATCATACCAAGTCCATCTATGTACTACAGGCCACAGATGACTTTTAACATTTTATAAACATGAGGATGATGACAATGATATAAGAATTCAATAAAACAAGTTCAAGAATTAATTTATCCAAAAATTAACAACGTCCAAATTGTCAATATGATACTGCGTTGTGGAGTAAAATTCAAGAATGCTTAGAAGAATATTTTTCATGAAAAGATACTGGATAGAACGCAATTATCAAGGATATTCTACAAATTTAATGGAGTATAGAAGTCAAAACTTAACCAACTGAGTATAATAAAGAATGCAATAACAAAAGAAATCACCATGCATGCGATAGACCGCACAGATAGGTTATTCCCACAGAATAATAAATAATGGAACCAGGTCCGGCGTAAAATGCACAGACAGGATATTCCAACAGAATAATAATAAAGAAGGAACCAGGTCCGGTGTAAAACACACAGACATGATGTTCCAACAGAATAATAATAAAGACGGAACCAGGTCCGGTGTAAAACACACGGACAGGATGTTCCAACAGAATAATAACAAAGACGGAACCAGGTCCGGTGTAAAACACACGGACAGGATGTTCCAACAGAATAATAATAAAGACGGAACCAGGTCCGGTGTAAAACACACAGACAGGATGTTCCAACAGAATAATAGAAGAATGTCACCAAGTATAGGGTAGACCGCGTATACAGGTTATTCCAACAGTATAATAAGAAATGAAATAACAACAGTTCTCTTCATGAATAAGAAAGAATAACACCCCTTACCGTTTTAAAGAAGAGCTGAAATAAGGAAGTAGTCAGGTAGCAGAATACTCTTCTTCTCTCGCTCTATAGTTTCTCTCTATAGTTTCTCTCTCTAGAGTTCAGTGAATTCGTAAGAAATAATGAAGGAATGAGCTGCTATTTATAGAAAAATAGAATGCATAGTAACTAATCCATGAACGGTCCAGATTGATTACTTTAATCTGACGGTCCATATTTAAAGAAAAATCTTTTAAATAAAATATAATATATTCTATTTATAGAATAACTTTAATAAAGTATTTTGTTTTATATAAAAAGATGTTTCTATTTTATTACGTTAATAATACGAATAAAACAAAACGTCATTATCGCTAAATAATTCATATTATTAACTGACAATAATTGAATCAAACTGAGTGACTTCTCACATAAGCATTAATAATCAATACCGTGTGCTACTATGCAACCACACGTATTACTGTACTTTTACTACCAAGTAGTTCAACAGTATCAATGGTAAAACTTCCGCCGTTATTTTTAATAAAATATTTTTGTCGTTTTCTCAATCCGACAATAATTCTGTTGTGGGGTCCACCAATGATTGTGCCGTTGTACGAATATTCCCTGTTAAAACGAATATTTCCCGACCAATCGAATATTATATAACAACTTGCGCACTTTGCAAAATTTATAAATATTACCCACAACTATAACATTATATCAAATTAACTCCATAATATTCAAAAATGATATTTATAGAAAATTCATCTTTATTTATAAAAGTTGGGGTCTTATAACCTCCCCTTCTTATGAAATTTCGCCCTCGAAATTAGGGTACGTACCTGGTATGTCGAAGAGGTAAGGATACCTTGATTTCATTTCAGATTCTAACTCCCAAGTCATTTCCTCAACATCGTGGTTCTTCCACAAAACTTTAACTTGAGGTATAACCTTAGAGCGTAGAATATGTTCCTTCTTATCCAAGATTTGAACAGGAACTTCTTCATACGTCAAATCCTCCGCTATTTCGTCCGGTTCTAACTCAATAATGTGGTTCGGGTCTTCCACATATTTGCGTAACATGGATATGTGAAAAACGTTATGAACACGAGACATACTTGGCGGTAAAGCGAGTCTATAAGCCACAGTTCCTACTCGATCGAGAATTAAAAATGGACCGATGAATCGAGGATTGAGCTTTTCTCTTTTTCCAAATCTCGTAACTCCTTTCCATGGAGCAACACGTAAGAACACATGATCTCCTATATCAAATTCCACGTCCTTTCGATGAAGATCAACATAACTCTTTTGTCGATCTTGTGAGGTTTTTATACGTTGTCGGATCGTTTGAATCTTTTCTGTCGTCATACGTACCAACTCCGGTCCCAACAACATTGCTTCACCCACCTCATCCCAGCATACTGGAGAACGACATTTTCTTCCATATAATGCTTCGAATGGAGCCATGCCAATACTTGCTTGATAACTGTTGTTGTAGAAAAACTCCACCAATGGTAAGAACTTGTCTCAACTTCCCTTGAAGTCAAGGACACAGAGTCTTAATAAATCTTCTAGAGTTTGAATAGTCCTCTCTGATTGTCCATCCGTCTGAGGATGATATGCCGAACTAAATCGTAAATCTGTGCCCATAGCTTTTTGTAAACTAACCCAAAATCGTGAAGTGAATCTTGGGTCTCGATCAGAAACTATGGATACTGGCATACCATGCAGTCTTACAATCTCGTTTATGTACATACGAGCAAGACGTTTAAGTATATAAGTTTCTCGTATCGGTAAGAAATGAGCAGACTTGGTCAATCTATCAACAATGACCCAAATCGCATCTATACCTTGAGAAACCTTAGGAAGACCGGTAACGAAATCCATGGTAGTGTGCTCCCACTTCCATTCTGAAATTTTAAGTGGTTGCAATGGACCTTTTGGTACTTGATGCTCCGCTTTGACTCGTTGACAAGTTAAACACCTTGAGATAAACAGCGCTATCTCTCTCTTCATATTGCTCCACCAAAATGTATGACGAAGATCATGATACATTTTGGTACTTCCAGGATGGATTGTAAACGGTCTGTTGTGCGCCTCCATCATGATTTCATACTTTAAATCAGGGTTGTTAGGAACACAAAGTCTGGAGTTGACTCGAAGTATTCCTTCTTCATCGATTCTTGCTTTCGACATAGCACCTTCTTGCACTTTCTTCCTCATACGCATCAGCTCCAGGTCTGTAGCTTGAGCAGCTTTAACTTTATCGATTAAAGTTGGTTCTACTCGTATATTCGCCATCATCACATGGGTCCCTGGAGTCTTTAACTCTATCTCCATCCTTTGCAAGTCACACAAAATGGGCCTTTGTGTTGACAATATTGCACTCGTACTTGCATATGATTTTCTACTCAATGCGTCAGCTACCACGTTCGCTTTTCCAGGATGGTATGATCATAATCTTTCAACAGTTCAAGCCAATGTCATTGTCGCACGTTGAGTTCCTTTTGAGTGAAGAAATATTTGAGGCTTTTATGATCCGTAAAGATCTCCACCTTCTCCCCATACAAATAATGCCTCCAAATTTTAAGTGCAAAGACAACAGCTGCCAACTCTAGATCATGAGTAGGATAATTCCTCTCATATTCCTTGAGTTGTCTTGATGCATAGGCTATGACTTTTCCATGTTGCATGAGAAAGCATCCCAACCCTTTGCTCGAAGCATCACTGTAGATGACAAATCCCTCCGAGCTAGATGGTATTGTTAGAATAGGTGCTGAAATGAGTCTCCTCTTGAGTTCTTGAAAACTCTGCTCACATTCTTCGCTCCAACCGAACTTTGTATCTTTTCGAGTTAGCTGAGTTAATGGAGTAGCGATTCGAGAAAATCCTTCCACGAATCTCCGATAATAACCAGCTAAACCAAGAAAGCTACGTACTTCGGTCACTGATTTAGGTTGCTCCCAGCTTTGAATAGCTTCAATCTTTGCCGGGTCAACCGATATTCCACGACTTGATACTATGTGCCCAAGGAATGCTACCTCCTCCAGTCAGAACTCGCATTTCTTCAACTTGGCATAAAGCTTGTATTCACGAAGCTTTTGGAGTACCAGCCTCAAGTGTTGCTCATGATCTTCACGACTTTTGGAATAAATAAGGATGTCATCAATAAAGACGACCACAAAGTGATCCAAATATTCCTTGAATACCCGGTTCATCATATCCATGAAGGCAGCAGGAGCATTAGTCAATCCAAAGGACATGACTAAGAATTCATAATGCCCGTACTGAGTTCTGAAAGCCGTCTTTGGAATATCCTCAGTTCTAACCTTCAGCTGATGATATCCAGAACGAAGATCGATCTTTGAAAAGAATTGTGCTCCTTGCAACTAGTCAAACAGGTCATCAATACGTGGCAATGGGTACCTGTTTTTGATGGTGACATGATTCAACTCCCGATAATCAATACAAAGTCGCATACTTCCATCTTTCTTCTTCACGAATAGCACAGGAGCACCCCAAGGAGAAGTACTAGGACGAATAAAGCCAATGTCTAACAATTCCTGAAGTTGGATCTTTAACTCCTGAAGTTCAATAGGAGCCATTCGATATGGGGCTTTAGAAATGGGTTTTGTACCGGGTTCAAGGTCGATACAAAATTTAATTTCGCGCTCTGGGGTTAGGCCAGGAAGTTCTTCAGGGAATACGTCAGGGAATTTATTAACAATAGAAATATCATTCAAAACCGACGTATTTTTGTTTAGATCCGTGACATGAGCTAAGAAAGCTTGACATCCATTTTTCAATAAACGAATGGCTTTATGGCTTGAGATGACAACGATTGATTTTAATGGTTTGGTTGCTTGAATTCACATAATAGGTCGATTAGGAATATGAAAGCTAACAACCTTACGAAAACAATCAATTTTTGCATGATGAGTAGTTAACCAATCAATCCCTAGAATCACGTCAAATGCAAGTATTTTTAATGAAATCAGATCGACAGGTAATGTGTGGGTACCAACTTGAACCAAACAAGACTTATAAACCGTGGATGTAATGAAGGTTTCTCCCAATAGAGTTTCAACAGATAAATCAAAGTCTAATTTCTCCGGAGTCAAATTTAATCGATGAGCGCAAGTAGGAGAAATAAAAGAATGGGTAGAACCGGTATAAAATAAAGTATAGACTTCGTTAGAGTTTATGATAAGCTTACCCGTGATGACCTCATTCGGGTTCCTTGCTTTCTGGGAGGTCACAACAAACGCTCTCCCTTGCACTACCGGTTTTGACTTTTCTGGGACGGCCTTTGGTGTCTCCATCTTGGCTGAACTTGTTTTTGGTAAACGATAAAATCGAGCTAAATGACCTTCTCTTCCACAATTATAACATGCTTTAGACGACATCGCACAGTTTGGACTGATGTGTCCCTCCCCTCCGCATTTGAAACATATGATAGGTGGTCGTTCTCCTTCCTTAACAACGGGTGCTGGTGCTGACGTCTTTCCATCATTGTTGAATCTCCTCTTCTTGAAATGACCATTCTTATTGTTTTGGCCCTGATTACCACCGAAGTGGTTACCATTTCTGGCCTGTTGATTCCCCCCACGCTTGTTGTCACCGCTTCGATGACTGCTCTCACTGGCATTATCATTTTGCCGACTGCTCTATTTTGGTTGCGTTGACTCGTTATCGCGCTCCACTAACTGAGCCCTATTCACAACATCTAAATACAAACACAGTTTATGAGAGATAAGATGTTGACGTATCTCAGGTTTCAAACCTCGTAAAAACATTCGCGTCATTCGCTCTTCAGTATCCACCAAGTGGGACGCAAACCGGGATAACTCAGCAAATTTAGCCTCATACTGCGACACGATCATATTATTCTGCTCCAATTTGATGAACTCCACCTCCTTCATGTGACGAACACTTTCGGGAAAGTATTTGTCATTGAACAGCTCTTGGAACTTCTCCCAAGACATCTTCAGTGCGGCAGGTTGAGTACGCTTAATCGATTCCCACCAGTAATCTGCCTCTCCTCGCAACATAAAGGCGGCAAAGGGAACCTTTTGCTCCTCGGAGCATCCCAAGACATCAAATATCTTGGTAATCTGCTTTATCTTGGTTTTGGCTCTCCCTTAAACTCTGGTGGTCCCAGCTCCTTGAACTGTTTAGCGGTGACCGTCCGAGAGTTTTCATTTTGGACAGGAGCCGCTCTCGCCTGCTATTGCATGAACTGCATAAAGTTTCTGAACATTCCATCATTCATCATCTGGTCAGTGTTGTTGTTTGCATGAGGATTGTCACCTTCCTGATGCACATTATCCTGATTATTGATATGTGGTGAATCAACAGTCGCCTGTGCTCCATTGCTATTCTCAACATTCTCAGATGCCATTTTCAGATACTGCCACAAAATAAAAGTTAATTGATATGTCATATATTATCCTTATATTATGACCGACCAATTAAATACCATGCAAATAAACTTAGGTAGGTCATACTAGCGAAGGAATTCCCCGTCTCTCCCCTCCTAGTTCTATTCTCACATCTTAGCTAGAGATCATATCCCTAAGCTTTGATACCAACTGTGACGCCCCCAAAATTAGGTATACATCACCCATCTTGGGTCGTCAGATACATAGTACAGAATACAAATACAACTTACTAATACAACTGTCGTGTACAATACGATAAAACATAAACTGTGAGTTTGAATACAAATATTATCTTCTAGAGAGTATTCATACTCAAAAGGAGTCCTCATTACATTTATTAATACACCATTACATAGAATAGTGAGGACTACTAACTAATACTAGCATTCAGACCATCACTCCGTTCCCCGACTTGCCCCAGCTACGTTCTCATTTCCTGAAGAGAACAGTGAAAGAAAGGGTGAGCTCAACTAGCCCAGTAAGAAATATTATGACTAAGATAATGCAGAATAAATTATAATTAGCCTTCAACAATGTTAAACTGATAAAATATAATAGACATCAAGTTTAACTGCAGCGGAACAAGCAATCCATTAAAAGAGTCAAGTAGAAAATAAACTCTACTATTTTTATGATTTAAAAGGTTTTTCAATACTGTTATCGCTGGGACTCAGCTTAATAAAATAATCCACATCATCGAATCACCCCTGCACTACGGCCAAGGATATTCGTGTATTCATTAATGGTCATGATCATGCCAACAACTATCCATCAATGCACTACGGGCCAATGAGGACTTTTACCACATCATTTGTAACATTACGGTCATGATTATACCGAATAATCCCTGGTCATAATCATACCAAGTCCATCTATGCACTACAGGCCACAGATGACTTTTAACATTTTATAAACATGAGGATGATGACAATGATATAAGAATTCAATAAAACAAGTTCAAGAATTAATTTATCCAAAAATTAACAACGTCCAAATTGTCAACATGATACTGCTTTGTGGAGTAAAATTCAAGAATGCTTAGAAGAATATTTTCATGAAAAGATACTGGATGGAACGCAATTATCAAGGATATTCCACAAATTTCATGGAGTATAGAAGTCAAAACTTAACCAACTGAGTATAATAAAGAATGGAATAACAAAAAAAATCACCATGCATGCGATAGACCGCACAGACAGGTTATTCCCACAGAATAATAAATAATGGAACCAGGTCCGGCGTAAAACGCACAGACAGAATATTCCAACAGAATAATAATAAAGACGAAACCAGGTCCGGTGTAAAACACACAGACAGGATGTTCCAACAGAATAATAATAAAGACGGAACCAGGTCCGGTGTAAAACACACGGACATGATGTTCCAACAGAATAATAACAAAGACGGAACCAGGTCCGGTGTAAAACACACGGACAGGATGTTCCAACAGAATAATAACAAAGACGGAACCAGGTCCGGTGTAAAACACACGGACAGGATGTTCCAACAGAATAATAAAAAGACGGAACCAGGTCCGGTGTAAAACACACAGACAGGATGTTCCAACAGAATAATAGAAGAATGTCACCAAGTATAGGGTAGACCGCGTATATATGTTATTCCAACAGAATAATAAGAAATGAAATAACAACAGTTCTCTTCATGAATAAGAAATAATAACACCCCTTACCGTTTTAAAGAAGAGCTGAAATAAGGAAGTAGTTAAGTAGCAGAATACTCTTCTTCTCTCGCTCCATAGTTTCTCTCTCTAGAGTTCAGTGAATTCGTAAGAAATAATGAAGGAATGAGCTGCTATTTATAAAAAAATTGAATGCATAGTAACTAATCCATGAACGGTCCAGATTGATTACTTTAATCTGACGGTCCATATTTAAAGAAAAATCTTTTAAATAAAATATAATATATTATATTTATAGAATAACTTTAATAAAGTATTATGTTTTATATAAAAAGATGTTTATGTTTTATTACGTTAATAATACGAATAAAACAAAACGTCATTATCGCTAAATAATTCATATTATTAACTGACAATAATTGAATCAAACTGAGTGACTTCTCACATAAGCATTAATAATTAATACCGTGTGCTACTATGCAACCACACGTATTACTGTACTTTTACTACCGAGTAGTTCAACAGCATCAATGGTAAAACTTCCGCCGTTATTTTTAATAAAATATTTTTGTCGTTTTCTCAATCCGACAATAATTCCGTTGTGGGGTCCACCAATGATTGTGTCGTTGTACGAATATTCCCTGTTAAAACGAATATTCCCCGACCAATCGAATATTATATAACAACTTGCGTACTTTGCAAAATTTATAAATATTACCCACAACTATAACATTATATCAAATTAACTCCATAATATTCAAAAATGATATTTATAGAAAATTCATCTTTATTTATAAAAGTTGGGGTCTTACAATACCAGTCACAATTCAACTTTGCACTACAGGTCAAAGAGAACCCTAGTCATGATCATACCAATAATCTACCCATCTTTACACTCCAGTGAAAGAGAATTTTAACATCAGGATTATAAAAATGTTATATATGATAATATAATCAATATAATCAATACATAGTTTTAATCTCAAGAGTAATATTCATAACTCAACTATAATTTGGTTAGAAAAAGAAACCAATTTTGTCGTGAATAGTAACTCGTGAATAGTAACTCATGAATAGTAACCCCGACACAAAAAGATAAAAATTTCACAATAAAATTCATACAAATATTTTGATATAATGATATTGAAAGAATAACATTTCTTAAATTTATAAACAATTTATTTTAATTATTTACACTTTACTAAATAATGTATTTTAATCATCCTAAAATGCCAAACTCATAAGATATCATTACCAATAATCAAAACTCTCATAAAAAATTTGCATATACCTCATATAGGATTCTCAAGCCATAAAATCCTATTTTCCAATTTTTTTACTTCACATAACATATTTAATTCATTTACTCGTAACTAGTCCATTTTCATGAAAAATACCAAATCAATGTAAACAATTTTTCTTTTCTGAGATTTAAGATAATATAGTCCCATATTGAACATATATTTTTTTCGGAATTTTTAAAATTTATTTACTATTTTTCATATGGCCAAAATAACCGAATATTTAGACATTTATCAAAAATTGTACTTTTATCTAAAAATTCTGAAATTCACAGAGTATACTCCTATCATATACATGTACTGCCAATAAAATTTTTATCAATTTTGGAGTTAACCACAAGGAGTTATAAGCGGTTACTTTTAAAATAGTCTTTTCTCATAAAATTCATAACTCTTAATCTATACATCCAAAAATCACTATTTTTGGACACAATCAATAAAACTCATCAAAATATCATTTCAAATTTTTCCAGAATTTTTTGAAGGTCGGAAAAATTACGAAACTGAAAAACATAACAACCCTTAAAATCCCGTACTATCCCTTACCTCAAAAGAGCAGCACTTCTGACTGGATATCGGATATGACGCTGAAGGAAACTTGTACTGATGAATATTAACTCACCAAGTATCTAAATACTCACAAAATATACTCAATAATCTAGAGAGAAAAAGAGAGAAAACTTATGTTTCTGGTGTGATTTTCAATTCTAACTTAGCCCTCTATTTATAGGAAAATGTTAGCACGCCGAAGCAGACTTAACCTGCAACCTGATGGCTTTACCTGCTACTATTCCCACCCACCACATTTGAATAAAAATCTCAGCACATTTCTTCACCAACCAAGAGTGGGGCCCACCAATTCTAGAATTTTCCACCAAAATGATTAATTCTGAAACTTCAACAATTTTTGAACCAGTCATCTCTTAAAATTCATAACAAATCATACGTTCATTTTTAACGGTTCACAATTTGTGGACATATACTCAAATTATATATGTATAACATATCCAAAAATCACAACGATCCAACGGTCGGATTAAAAATTATAACCCTCGCAAAATATCTCAAAAATCCTGATTTTTAATACCTCCATTCCGACAAAAATACTGATAAAAACCTCAACATTAACTCCTTCATTTTTAACCAAAAAAATATATCCCTCATTTATATCCACATAAAATAAATATTTCCTTATCATATGAATCAATAATTAATTATTCACAAATAATATTACAGAATCACATTTATGACAAATAGGTCGTTCCCAGGAAAGAGGGGGCTTTCCAATAAGAATTTCTCCTCACTGGCGTGCAATTAGGTGACCAAACCTCTCCTTATACAGAACTTTCTAGACATTACCAATAATGTTATCTAATAATATTATTCAAATAATATGAATTATTGATCTGATAATGGGAAATATTGTGCAGTGACAATTATTGAACAACAATAATATAAAATTTCAACGTAGCAATTATTGAATCAATAAAATAAAATATTGAACAGTAATTACTGTAACAATTATTGAGTAGTGCCTTCTTAGGTAAGAATCAATAATTTCAAAAATACTATGCAATACCGTGTGCTACTGTGCAATAACGCGTATTACTGTATTTTAACCACCGGGTATTCTAACAGTGTTAACGGTAACAACTACGCCATTAGTTGTAAAAACTTAAATTTGTCGTTTTCTTCATCCGACAGTTATTCTGTTATGGGGCCCACAAATGGTTGCGCCGACGTACAAATATTCCCCGACAAAAAGAATATTCCACGATCAAACGAATATTTCCCGACAATAATGAATATTTTATAACCACTTGTGTATTTTGAAAAAAAATTCATATATCACCCTTAACTTTAACATTTATCAATTTAACCATTTACTGAATAGTAATTATAAGAAAAATTGAATACTTTTATTTCATAAAATTTGGGGTCTTACAGCCACCACCCTTGTAAAACACATTAATGTGATTAGAAGATTATTAGATAGCATCAGTAGTATCCATGGTCTTTGATTCAAAGCAGGGATATATATATATATATAATGTGAATTAGATTAGTGATCATTGCCAGCGAATCACGGTGCAGGATAACAATTTTGAATATATATATAAATCAATCAAAACTCGGAATCACAGGTTTGCGAATTGATTTTTTTTTTCCATAAAATAATAATTTTATACAATTAATTATGCCCAATAAATTATTCTAAATACATACCCATACATATATGAAATCAAAATAATTAATAATTCGCATAAAGTTTGGTTCTGATACCACTGTAAAGTTTTGTGAAAATCAAAGTAGCAATCAAATTGCAAAAATAGCGGAAGCAAAATAAAATCAGATTTTAAAATTTTTCACAAACCAATTACCCGGGTCATCCTTTATGCATATTTTTAATTAAAACGAAGAATATGAAGTTATGGAATCATACCCTTGTAGATACGAGCTTCCATAAGTACGAGTTCACCTCCTACTTCTTCGCGATCTCCTTGAATCTTTGGGTAGATTCCTTCCTTTGATCAATGTTAGCCACCCAAGTGTATGGCCTCTAGAGGTGATCCACCAAGGAAGAACAATTTTCAAGAAGAAGGGTGTATTGGCTAAAACCCTAGTTTTTCCTATCTCTATAGAAAAAGGGGGCGTACTCTCAAACCACTTGAAATTATATATATTTTGATATCTGATATAAGACTCCTCTTATAAAGATATCAGGTAACCTTATTTAATTAAAATAATGTATTATTTATTTAATTAAACTCTTTTAATTAAATGGACTCCCAAATCTTTTTAGGGATAATTAATTAAACTCCTTTAACTAATTTTTTTCTCCTAATCCTATTAAGAATAAATGAGAGTACTTATATTAAATTAATTCCTAAGCACTTTTAGAAATTAAAATAATAATAATTGTAATAATATTAATAAGACTCCTCTTATTAATTTATATTTAATATTTCTAAAATATTAAATAATAAATATTAAGCTATTTAATTTATTCTGTCGCCGTAGATTAAATTAAATATACTTAACATATTATTACGATTATGCCATTAACTTCTTAAATACTTATTCTTCCTTTTATGGTGTGACCCTTTAGGTTCTCCATATTAAACCGGTTGTGAATAAATCAATTAGAACAATTCTAATCTTATTTAAATAAATAAATTAAACGATTAATTTATATAAATAAATAATATTTATTCTACAATAGGGATAAGCCTCCCTAGCGATCAACGACTTTTTAGATAATATAGATTTCAACATTAATCATAAAAGAACATTTGAGTAAATAGTTACCGTACAATTCAATCCTTCCACCATACAATGACCTAATTAAATATAAGACATGGAATTACTGTCAAGTTTTATTTTATTTAATTATATTTATTTTGATTCTCAAATGCACAACTCCTAATGAATGCAAATTAGAAACTACTTTCTCATTTTATTCCACCTTGGCCAAGGATTCCTGGGTTGTTATTTATCGAATTACATAGGACATTTCACTTCTTTTACTAGAAGTGGTAGATTCTTTATTGATCATTCATTATCTTTATATATAACTTATTACACCCAAGCATACCCTTTGGTATACCCTAAGGGTCTTAAAGAATAAGTCAAAGTGTAAATCATTATATACAAGATACTATGATGATCTCAAGTCTAAGGATTATTCATTAGGTATTCCTTAGCGAGTCACGTTCAGTGAATTTATTCTCCAATAAGCACCTACATACTTTCTTTAGTGTCTCCACACAAATGATCATGAGATAAATCATCCTCATCCAATGAGCAAGCAACGTATGTATCAATTTATCCGGATTCACTAATCCCCTTTTTAGTAATCCATCGATTGAGAACATTTTATTTTTAAGCTTTCTAAGAATTTAGATCTTGTTAGCATGATCTCATCATGATTCTAAAAGCATTGTTTAAAACTATGGGTTTATCACATATTATTATAACAACACCATGTTGATAATAAATGCCTTTCATAAATAATTCTTTTACTAATAAATAAATAAGATTGATTACAAAGTATATATTTTATCATCATACATGATTGGTTTGTGTAAGACCCCATTTTTTTTTAATAAAGATGAGTTTTCTATAAATATCATTTTTAAATATTATGGAATGAATTTGATATAATGTTATAGTTATGGGTAATATTTATAAATTTTGCAAAGTACGCAAGTTGTGGTATAATATTCGATTGGTCGGGGAATATTCGTTTTAACAGGGAATATTCGTACGACGACACAATCATTGGTGGACCCCACAACGGAATTATTGTTGGATTGAGAAAACGACAAAAATATTTTATGAAAATAACGGCGGAAGTTTTACCGTTAATACTGTTGAACTACTCGGTAGTAAAAGTACAGTAATACGCGTGGTTGCATAGTAGCACACGATATTGATTATTGATGCTTATGTGATAAGTCACTTAGTTTTGTTTTATTAGTATTATTAATGTAATAAAACAGAAAAGCTTTTTATATAAAACAGAATACATTTATAAAGTTATCTGTTTTATTAGACTATAAATAGAATATATTATATTCTATTATGCATAGTGTTTGCGTAATGCCTATATAGTGTTTGCATAGTAAAATCTTTTTATATAAAACAGAATACTTTTATAAAGTTATTCGTTTTATTAGATTATAAATAGAATATATTATATTTTATTTAAAAGATTTTACTTTAAATATGGATTGTCCGATTAAATGTAAATCAATCTGGGCCGTTGATGAATGCAGTCCATTCTTCTATAAATAGAAGCTCATTCCTTCATTATTTCTTACGAATTCACTGAAACTCTAGAGAGAGAAATTATAGAGGGAAAGAAGAAAAGTATTCTGCTACTGCACTACTCATATATCCAGTAATCTTCTTCTTAAGGTAAGGGGTATTATTTCTTTTGTATTCATGAAGAGAACTTCTGTTATTCCATTATTTATTATTCTGTTGGAATAACCTGTATACGCGGGCTACCCTATACTTAGTGAACTTCTTCTGTTATTCCATTATTTATTATTCTGTTGGAATATCCTGTCTATGCGTTTTACGTCGGACCTGGTTCCGTCTTTATTATTCTGTTGGAATATCCTATCTGTGCATTTTACGCCGGACCTGGTTCCGTCTTTATTATTCTGTTGGAATATCCTGTCGGTGCGTTTACGCATGACCTGGTTCCATTATTTATTTTTCTGTTGGAATAACCTGTCTGTGCAGTCTATCGCATGCTTGGTGAATTCTTTTGTTATTCCATTTTTTATTATACTCAGTTGGTTAAAGTTTTGACTTTTATACTCCATGAAATTAGTGAAATATCTTTGATATTTGCGCTTCATCCATTCTCTTTTCGTGGAAATATTATTCTGAGCATTCTTAAATTTTATTCTACAAAGCAGTATCATGTTGACAATTTGGACGTTGTTGGTTGCTGGATAAATTAATTCTTGAACTTGTTTTATTGAATTCTTATATCATTGTCATCATCCTCATGTTTATATTTTGTTGAAAGTCATCTGTGGCATGTAGTGCATAGATGGACTTGGTATGATTATAACCAGGGATTATTCGGTGTAATCATGACCGTAATGTTACGAATGATGTGGTAAAAGTGATCATTAGCCCGTAGTGCATTGATGGACAGTTATTGGCATGCTCATGACCATTGATGAATACACAAATATCCTTAGCCCATAGTGCATGGATAATTTGTGGTCGTAATACTAATGAATATCCTTGGCCGTAGTGCAAGGATGATGTGGATTATTTATTAAGCTGAGTCTCAGCGATAAAAGTGATGAAAAACCTTTTAAACCATAAAAGATAGTAGATTTTATTCTCTACGTGACTCTTTTAATTGATTACTTGTTTCGCTACAGTTAAACTTAATGTCTATTATATTTGATCAGTTTAACATTGTTGAAGACTAATGATAATTTATTCTGCATCATCTTAGTCATAATATTTCTTACTGGGCTAGTTACCATTTCTTTCACTGTTCTCTTCAAGAAATGAGAACGTAGCCGGAACTAGTCGAGGAACGGTGTGATGGTCCAGATGATAGTATTAGTAGTCCTCACTATTCTGTTAAATAGTATGAAAATAAATGTATTGAGGACTTATTTTAAGTTTGAATACTGGTTAGAAGAAAGTGTTGTATTAAAACTCACAGCTTATGTTTTGTCGTATTTTACACGACAGTTGTATAATTAAGTTTTATTTGTATTTTGTACCATGTATTTGGCGACTCAGAATAGGTGATGTATATCTATTTTGGGGGCGTCACAGTTGGTATCAAAGCTTAGGGATATGATCCCTGGCTGAGATGTGAGATAAGAACTAGGAGGGGAGAAACGGGGATTTCTTTCGCAAGTATGACCTACCTAAGTTTATTTGGTATTTGATTGGTCGGTCAGAGTATAGGGATATTATGTTACATGTCAATTAACCTTTGTTTTGTGGCAGTATCTAAAAATGACATCCGAGAATGTTGAGAATAGCAATGGAGCACATGAGACCGATGAGGTTCCACATATCAATAATCAGGATAATGTGCATCATGAAGGCGATAATCCTCATGCAAACAACAACATTAACCAAATGATGAATGATGGAATGTTCAGAGGCTTTATACAATTCATGCAACATCAGACGAGAGAGGCTCCTATCCAAAATATAGGTGGAAATACTGAAAACTCTCGGACGGTCACCGCTAAACAGTTCAAGGACCTGGGACCACCGGAGTTTATTGGAGAGCCAAAATCACTTAAGGCGGAAACGTGGATCAAGCATATCACCAAGATATTTGATGTCTTGGGATGCGCCGAGGAACAAAAGGTTTCATTTGCCACCTTTATGTTGCGAGGAGAGGCAGATTATTGGTGGAAATCGGTAAAGCGTACTCAACCTACAGCATTGAAGATGTCTTGGGAAAAGTTTCAAGAACTGTTCAATGGCAAGTACTTTCCCAAATGTATTCGTCACATGAAGGAGGTAGAGTTCATCAAGTTGGAGTAGAATAATATGACCGTGTCGCAGTACGAAGTTAAGTTTGCTGAGTTGTCCCGGTTTGCGTCCCACTTGGTTGATGATGAGGAAAGAATGACGCAGATGTTTTTAAGAGGTTTGAAACTTGAGATACGTCAATATCTTATTTCTCATAAACTGTGTTTGTATTCAGATGTTGTAAATATGGCTCAATTATTGGAGCGTGATAACGAGTCAATGCAACCAATAGAAAGCAGTCGACAGAATGAAAATACCAGTGGTAGCAGCCATCGAAGCAGTGACAACAAACGTGGAGGGAATCAACATGCCAGAAATGGTAACCACTTTGGTGGTAATCATGGCCAAGGCGATAAAAATGGATATTTCAGGAAGAGGAGATTTAACAATGATGGAAAGACGTCAGCACCAACACCCGTTGTTAAGGAAGGAGAACGACCACCTATCATATGCTTCAAATGCGGAGGGGAGTGACATATCAGTCCAAACTGCGCGATGCCATCTAAGGCGTGTTATAATTGTGGAAGAGAAGGTCACCTAGCCCAATTTTGTCGTGCACCGAAGACAAGTCCAGTTGGAACGGTGGCTCAAAATACCGTTCCAGACAAGTCAAAACCAGTAGTTCAAGGGGAGAGCGTTTGTTGTGACCTCCCAGAAAATAAGGAAACCGAACGAGGTCATCACGGGTAGGCTTATCATAAACTCTAGCGAAGTCTATGCCTTATTTGATATCAGTTCTACCCATTCTTTTATTTCTCCTACTTGCGCTCAACGATTAAATTTGACTCCGGAGAAATTAGACTTTGACTTATCTGTGAAAACTCCGTTGGGAGAAACCTTCATTACATCCACTGTTTATAAGTCTTGTTTGGTTCAAATCAGTACCCTCACATTACCTGTCGATCTTATTTCATTGAAAATACTTGTATTTGATGTGATTCTAGGTATTGATTGGTTAACTACTCATCATGCTAAAATTGATTATTTTCGTAAGGTTGTTAGCTTTCATATTCCTAATCAACCTATTATGCAAATTCAAGCGACCAAACCAATAAAATTAATCATGGCCATCTCAATCCATAAAGCTACTCGTTTATTGAAAAACGGATGTCAAGCTTTCTTAGCTCATGTCACAGATCTAAACAAAAATACGTCAGTTTTGAATGATATTTCTATTGTTAATGAATTTTCTGACGTGAAATTAAATTTTGTATTGACCTTGAACCCGGTACAAAACCCATTTCCAAAGTCCCATATCGGATGGCACCTATTGAACTTCAGGAGTTAAAGGCCCAATTGCAGGAATTGTTAGATATTGGTTTCATTCGACCTAGTACTTCTCCTTGGGGTGCTCCTGTTCTATTCGTGAGGAAGAAAGATGGAAGTATGCGACTTTATATTGATTATCGGGAGTTGAATCATGTCACCATAAAAAATAAGTACCCGTTGCCTCGCATTGATGACCTGTTTGACCAGTTGCAAGGAGCACAATTCTTTTCAAAAATCGATCTTCGTTCTAGATATCATCAGCTGAAGGTTAGAACTGAGGATATTCCAAAGACTGCCTTCAGAACTCGGTACGGGTATTATGAATTCCTAGTCATGTCTTTTGGATTGACTAATGCTCCTGCTGCCTTCATGGATATGATGAACCGAGTATTCAAAGAATATTTGGATCACTTTGTGGTCGTCTTTATTGATGACATCCTTATTTATTCTAAAAGACGTGAAGATCATGAGCAACACTTGAGGTTGATACTCCAAAAGCTTCGTGAAAACAAACTTTATGCCAAGTTGAAGAAATGTGAGTTCTGGCTTGAAGAAGTGGCATTCCTTGGGCACGTAGTATCAAGTTATGGAATATCTGTTGACCCGACAAAGATTGAAGCTATTCAAAGCTAGAAGCAACCCAAATCGGTGACCAAAGTACGTAGCTTTCTCAGCTTAGCTGGTTATTATCGGAGATTCGTGGAAGAATTTTCTCGAATCGCTACTCCACTAACTCAGATGACTCGGAAAGATACAAAATTCGGTTGGAGTGAGGAATGTGAGAATAGTTTTTAAGAACTCAAGAGAAGACTCATTTCAGCACCTGTTCTGACCATACCTTCTGGCTCGGAGGGATTTGTCATCTACAGTGATGCTTCGGGCAAAGGGTTAGGATGTGTTCTCATGCAACATGAGAAAGTCATAGCCTATGCCTCTCGACAACTCAAAGAATATGAGTAGAATTATCCTACTCATGATCTAGAGTTGGCAGCAGTCGTTTTTGCACTAAAGATTTGGAGGCATTACTTGTATGGGGAGAAAGTGGAGATCTTTACGGATCATAAAAGCCTCAAATATTTCTTCACCCAAAAGGAACTTAACATGCGGCAACGACGTTGGCTTGAACTGTTGAAAGATTATGATCATACCCTTCAATACCATCCTAGAAAAGTGAATGTGGTAGCTGACGCTTGAGTAGAAGATCATATGCGGGTACGAGTGCGATATTGTCAACGCAAAGACCCATTTTGTGTGACTTGCAAAGGATGGAGACAGAGTTAAAGACTCTGGGGGCCCATGTGATGATGGCGAATATACGAGTAGAACTGACTTTAATTGATAAAGTTAAAGCTGTTCAAGCTACAGACCTGGAGCTGATGCGTATGAGGAAGAAAGTACAAGAAGGTGCTATGTCGGAAGCAAAAATCGATGAGGAAGGAATACTTTGAGTCAACTCCAGACTTTATGTTCCTAACTACCCTGATTTAAAGTATAACATCATGATGGAGGCGCACAACACACCGTTTGCAATCCATCGTGGGAGTACCAAAATGTATCATGATCTTCGACATACATTTTGGTGGGGCAATATGAAGAGAGAGATAGCGCTGTTTATCTCAAGGTGTCTAACGTGTAAACGAGTTAAGGCTGAGCATCAAGTACCAAAAGGTCCATTGCAACCACTTGAAATTCTAGAATTGAAGTGGGAGCACATTACCATGGATTTCGTTATCGGTCTTCCCAAGGTTTCTCAAGGCATAGATGCGATTTGGGTCATTGTTGATAGATTGACCAAGTCGGCTCATTTTCTACCTATACGAGAAACTTATTCACTTGAATGTCTTGCTCGTATGTACATAAATGAGATTATAAGATTGCATGGTATGCCAGTATCCATAGTTTCTGATCGAGACCCAAGATTCACTTCACGATTTTGGGTTAGTTTGCAGAAAGCTATTGGCACGAATTTATGGTTTAGTTCGGCATATCATCCTCAAACGGACGGGCAGTCGGAGAGGACTATTCAAACTCCTGAAGATTTATTAAGACTCTGTGTCCTTGATTTCAAGGGAAGTTGGGACAAGTTCTTACCATTGGTGCAGTTTACCTACAACAACAGCTATCAAGCAAGTATTGACATGGCTCCATTCGAAGCGTTGTATGGAAGAAAGTGTCGTTCTCTAGTATGCTGGGATGAGGTGGGTGAAGCAACGTTGTCTTGACCAAAGTCGGTACGTATGACTACAGAAAAGATTCAAACGATCTGGCAACGTATAAAAACCTCACAAGATCGACAAAAGAGTTATGCTGATCTTCATCGAAAGGATGTGGAATTCGATATTGGAGATCATGTGTTATTACGTGTTGCTCCATAGAAAGGAGTTACGATATTTAGAAAGAGAGGAAAGCTCAATCCTCGATTCATTGGCCCATTTTTAATCCTTGATCAAGTAGGAACTATGGCCTATAGACTCGCTTTATCGCCAAGTATGTCTTGTGTTCATAACATTTTTCACATATCTATGCTACGTAAATATGTGAAAGACCCGCACCACATTATTGAGTTAGAATCGAACGAAATAGCAGAAGATTTAACGTATGAAGAGGTTCCTGTTAAAATCTTGGATAAGAAGGATCATGTTCTACGCTCCAAGGTTATACCTCAAGTCAAAGTTTTGTGGAGGAACCACGATGTTGAGGAAATGACATGGGAGTTAGAATCTAAAATAAAATCAAGGTATCCTTACATCTTCGACATATCAGGTACACACCCTAATTTCGAGGGCAAAATTTCATAAGAAGGGGAGGTTGTAAGACCCCAATTTTTTTTAATAAAGATGAGTTTTCTATAAATATTATTTTTAAATATTATGGAATGAATTTGATATAATGTTATAGTTATGGGTAATATTTATAAATTTTGTAAAGTACGCAAGTTGTGGTATATTATTCGATTGGTCGGGGAATATTCGTTTTAACAGGGAATATTCGTACGACGGCACAATCATTGGTGGACCCCACAACAAAATTATTATCGGATTGAGAAAACGACAAAAATATTTTATAAAAATAACGGCGGAAGTTTTACCGTTAATACTGTTGAACTACTCGGTAGTAAAAGTACAGTAATACACGTGGTTGCATAGTAGCACCCGGTATTCATTATTGATGCTTATGTGATAAGTCACTCAGTTTTGTTTTATTAGTATTATTAATGTAATAAAGCAGAATACTTTTATAAAGTTATCTGTTTTATTAGACTATAAATAGAATATATTATATTCTATTATGTATAGTGCCTGCATAGTGTTTGCATAGTAAATTTTTTTTATATAAAATAGAATACTTTTATAAAGTTATTCGTTTTATTAGATTATAAATAGAATATATTATATTTTATTTAAAAGATTTTGCTTTAAATATGGATCGTCCGATTAAAAGTAAATCAATCTGGACCGTTCATAAATTAGTTACTATGCAGTCCATTCTTCTATAAATAGAAGCTTATTCCTTCATTATTTCTTACGAATTCACTGAAACTCTAGAGAGAGAAATTATAGAGGGAAAGAAGAAAAGTATTCTGCTACTGCACTACTCATATATCTAGTACTCTTCTTCTTAAGGTAAGTGGTATTATTTCTTTTGTATTTATGAAGAGAACTTCTGTTATTCCATTATTTGTTATTCTGTTAGAATAACCTGTATACGCGGGCAACCCTATACTTGGTGAACTTCTTCTGTTATTCCATTATTTATTATTCTGTTGGAATATCCTGTCTGTGCGTTTTACGCAGGACCTGATTCCGTCTTTATTATTCTATTGAAATATCCTGTTAGTGCGTTTACGCATGACCTGGTTTCATTATTTATTTTTCTGTTGGAATAACTTGTTTGTGCGGTCTATCACATGCTTGGTGAATTCTTTTGTTATTCCATTTTTTATTATACTCAGTTGGTTAAAATTTTGGCTTTTATACTCCATGAAATTAGTAGAATATCTTTGATATTTGCGCTTCATCCAATCTTTTCATGGAAATATTATTCTGAGTATTCTTAAATTTTATTCTACAAAGCAGTATCATGTTGACAATTTGGACGTTGTTGGTTCCTGGATAAATTAATTCTTGAACTTGTTTTATTGAATTCTTATATCATTGTCATCATCCTCATGTTTATATTTTGTTAAAAGTCATCTGTGGCATGTAGTGTATAGATGGACTTGGTATGATTATAACCGGGAATTATTCGGTGTAATCATGTCCGTAATGTTACGAATGATGTGGTAAAAGTGATCATTGGCCCGTAGTGCATTGATGGACAGTTGTTGGCATGCTCATGACCATTGATGAATACACAAATATCCTTAGCCCATAGTGCATGGATAATTTGTGGTCGTAATACTAATGAATATCCTTGGCCGTAGTGCAGGGATGATGTGGATTATTTATTAAGCTGAGTCTCAGCGATAAAAGTGATGAAAAACCTTTTAAACCATAAACGATAGTAGATTTTATTCTCTACGTGACTCTTTTAATGGATTGCTTGTTTCGCTGCAGTTAAACTTGATGTCTACTATATTTGATCAGTTTAACATTGTTGAAGACTAATGATAATTTTTTTTGCATTATCTTAGTCATAATATTTCTTACTGGGCTAGTTGAGTTCACCCTTTCTTTCACTGTTCTCTTCAGGAAATGAGAACGTATCCGGAACTAGTTAGGGAACGGTGTGACGGTCCAGATGATAGTATTAGTAGTCCTCATTATTCTGTTAAATAGTGTGAAAATAAATGTATTGAGGACTTATTATGAGTTTGAATACTGGTTATAAGAAAGTGTTGTATTAAAACTCACAGCTTATATTTTGTCGTATTTTACACGACAGTAGTATAATTAAGTTTTATTTGTATTTTGTACCATGTATTTGGCGACTCAAAATAGGTGATGTATACCTATTTTGGGGGCGTCACAGCTTGTATGCATACTACTTTCATGTTGAGCACTCACACACTATACCAGTAATAACGGTTTAAGATTCGAGGATTGATAAGGTGTTATTGATTGGTTTCAATATTAAGTGTTGTAGTGTTTGCTTGATTTCTCTGAGGCCAAAGGAATAATTTTGAGCATATGATGACTGTCGGATTAGTAGGTATATAGGTTAGATGCATTCCATATTATTTCATTGCATTGTATAGCATGTTATTTTATTTTGTGCTCAAGGACTAGCACGTTTTAAGTTTGGGGGATTTTGATATGTGGGTTTTATACCAATGAATCGATTCCTAATTCAAATTTAGTTGGTGTTAATTCATTAATTTTATTGTTTGTTTTTTCTTGTTTATTGTTATTTTGTGTGTAGGTTTGGTGCTGTGGCAAGTGATCAAAAAGGATGCAACTGTGGCAAAAACTTAGCAAGTTTGGAGCTTAAGAAAATCAGAAGTCAGAAGCCTAGCCCGCCGGGGCAAGCCGTTTTATGCCTTACACCCTCGCAGGGGCGGGGGGTCTTAAACCCAAATGACAGTGTACACGCCCGTCGGGGCGGGCTCTTTTCAAGTTAACACCCCCGTCGGGGCGGGGGGTACGGGGCAAAGCAGTCCTAGTTGGTTCCTATTGCTGTAATCATGGAGCTTAAGTGTTTGTGTTGGCTTAGGACTCATAATGGCGTGGATTTGCAGTCGAAATGCATGTCTTAGCTAGATATATGACATCAAATAACAAGATTGGAGAGAGACAACACAAGGCAATTAACAAAGCTAGAAGACAGATTTTTGGAGCAAGCATTGGAGTGAAGATAATTGAAGAATTTTCGTATCAATTGCGAATTAGGCTGAGGAAAAGGGTGGTTCTAGATTTATTCTTTTCTTTGAGCTTATATTTGTAATTGGAAGGATGATATCTTTAATTTATTCAGTTTTTATTTATTGATGATGAACTAAGTACTTTTTAGGCTTGAGATGGACCTTTAAGTGGAACGATGATTATGTAATCTTTGATTTTCAGTTTAATAAGCTATTATTCAGTTTATCTATATTAATTTATGCTTGAATTTATGAATTACATGATCAACAATTCTTTGTGGACTTGTATGGATTTGAGAGAGGAAATATGAGTCTAGTCTTAGTTAATATAGCATGTGTTCTTGAATTTTGTGAATGAACAGAATCTTAATGAATGTTAGGGTAGAGATATGCTTGACATCGTATGTAATTAGATAAAAAACTTATAGTGAGTTAGTTGATTAAGGTGTTTAACTTGATTCTATCTAATTTGTGGATTTGAGTTAATACGGTATTAGTACAGCGAGATGTGGCTAATTCTACATATGTGTTCTTGATTAATAAACTGGGATAGTGAATTAAACTGGAATAAGGTTTAATAATCAGAGTGATGCTTAGAGTGAAGTCGTAAGCCTAATTCTCCAATATTAGTTTGAAAATTCAGTTTTTAGGGTTTGTTAATTGTTTGGTAATTTTAATATTTTTAATACTTTTAGTTACAAACTTGAAATTGGTTAGTTTAATAAAATTTGGATTAATAGGAAATTGGTAATTGTGAGAGTTGATTTCTTGATAGTCTCTGTGGGAACAATACTTGTAACGACCCCAAAATTCATACAATAATATTCTCCTTCGCGATCGTTAACAAAACAACTTTAATCTATTTTTACATCTTTGTTCGATAATAAATTACCAATATGCGAATTTTTTTTAAAACTTTTATACATTTCCTTCTGTATTGTCCTAAATCGCAACCTTTACATTACATCTCTTCGATTCAAATATATATCATGAATCGTTACAATAAACTGACTAAACAAAGTCTTACTTCATAAATAGATATCTATATACACTGGATAACTCAATTTACAATTCAACATTTACATTCAAAATCTTATATACATTTCTCATAAAATATAAGTAATCTTCGTGAATATAGATCTCTATAACTCACTTAGCACATATCCTTACCTTAATTCCTTGACCTGCAAAAGTGGTTATTTGCAAGAGTGAGCTCGACAACCCAGCAAAATCTAACAATTTTCATGCATCACATAGCACATAATAACATGCTTAATATACATATCATAATAATTAAAGTAACATGGCATACATGCTTTTAATTCACATAACAAATATAAAAATTGAGTTCCTTATTCAATCATCATTATTTAACCAAAGCATTGTAGTCATAGATTGACTTTAACATTTTATGATACAACATGTATAATATATTATGCTTGCTTATAACACATATCAAATGTCATGCAATTTAACACAGTTCATCAAGTCCACGTAGAAAATAGGAACCGAAAGACTTGCCTTGATCGTTGTTTACCAGTAACAGTTTAACAGCTTACAGCTATCTGCACTTCACGTGCCCTACTCAATTATATAATCATACACATCAAATATTAGTCACATAACAACATATAGTAATTGTAATGTAAACTCTACTCTACGTCTCATAACCCTTCCTATCATAAATATACAATGTTCAACTTAATTGTGTTAGCTTTCAACTTATATCTCACTGTATTTTATATTCGCAGTTCATTCAAGTGCTTAAGTCTTGCTAGGACTACTTCCTGGTTTTATAATAAATCCATTCCATATCTTATAATATACATTTCAATTGAATGAAAACACTTTTTAAGTTCATTAACACTTGGCACGACGTTTCGACGTTCATTCGTCACACGCTCGATTTGGCTCCCTTGTGTATGCTTACTATGCTTCTATAACTTATCTAATAAATTATTTATTAATGTTAAGCATCATTATATTTACTAATATTCATGTTTTGAAACTTAGGACATCATCTTTTATGGTCAGGAGCACTACACATGCATATGTGCATGCCCGACGCCCTCCGATTGCCTCTGAAAACACAACAGTCCTAAAGATGACCATTTTGACCCCTCCTAATAACCTCAAATTGAAAAACCTAAAGAACAAAAGTTGTAGGTCTACTCGTTCTCGTTTTGGATCATCTTGAATCAGCTCAATCGGAGTTTGTATGAAAAAGTTATGGCCATTTTACTACAGAAGGTCAAAACTGTCCAACCCATACCACTTTTCCAGCGCTGGGGAGCGAGACAGTGGGGCTGGGGCGTGAATTCCAGGGCTGGGGCGCGAATTCTAGTGCTGGGGTGCGAAACTTGGCGCTGAAGCTCCGAATTACAGAACACCCTAAAACAAAACACAGAACAAAGCTATGTCTTAATTTCTAACACCAATTAACATATATAAATTATGCGAATTACACATAAACTTCACCAAGCATACAAATACTAAATTAACACAACTTAAACATCGATTTTTAGAAAACTTAAATCATTGTACGCACTGTTTTAATACCAAAACTCCATTATCGATGTTTACACATTGAACATGGTAACCAAAATTTATAAACTAATTTGATTCCTTGAGACTGCGATTTCTCTGAATTTCATAACAACTCAATATACTCAACGTTCAATTTCATAATTAGCATACAATCACATACTAATTTTGTTATCATACAAAACATACGTTCATGTTCATCCTCATATGACCACTGTAAAACCAATTTCGTTTATCTTTAGCATACAACATCTATATACATATGCTAGTTATAATCATTTCAATTGCAGATACATGTAATATCATAACCAATTATAAAACATGGTTTTACAGGAATTTTATAAGAATGAATTCCAAGAACTCAGAGAAAGTAAATCATACATAGGTATATCGTATTAGGATTATAGGAAAATACATTTTTGTTACTTTGAAATTACTTGCTAACCACTGAGAAACGTTTTGGAATTATAGAACCCTTTCTCTCAAAATTTTTAATTCTCTCTCTGTGATTTCCTTGTTAAACTTAGAAAAATGAAGAAGAAGAAGACGTATAATAAAGGAAGTAACTGACGCGTTGAGGTCAGTTACCCAGTAACTGTTATCAACTCCCTTTAGGGCTTTGTTTGGCTAGCAATAATAGGTTTCAAAACTAATTAATTGTATAAATCTCTTATATTATAGTTTAAATTATGTCACACCCAATCAGATAGTAAATCAAACATCAAATTTAATTTATTTTAAATAACATATAATGATTTCTCATTAATTCACATAGTCAAATATTTAAATTCTCATTTATTAATAATGTCAAATTATTAGATTTCTAATTAATTATTAAATTATTTAAAATAACATTAGGCTTATTAAATATTTCTTTTAATTCAATAAGCTCACGTAAAAATATACATCGAATAATAAAATTCTCCACATTAATTTAATAAATATAACACATAATTAAATTAATCTACCACAACTTCATCAATTAATTATTTAATCTAATAATTAATTCATCAAAAAATATTTATTTAATTCAATAAATATTAAAATTAAATTACAAAATCTCGTTTGTTACAATACTTAACTTATCACTTTATTACTTGTTGACAATGTATACTTGCGTGTTGTGTGTAATTAGATTTTACCCAACAACAACATTAATACATTTACCGAAACATTAGACATGGTTTACAAGAATAACAACTTAGCTAGGATATTAAATCTTCATGTATCACTTTTGATCCATATCAATCAAGTAGCACATAGTGTTACCTTTAATTCTTGAATCTGTAAAAATGTTTATTTGCAAGAATGAGCTCGACAGCTCAACAAAATCTAACAATTTTTATGCATCACGTAGCACATAATAACATGCTTAACATACATCTCATAATCATAAAACTAACATAGCATACATATTGTAGCTCACATAACAACTATAAAAGATTGAGTTCCTTACTCAATCAACATTCATAGCTCAATCATCATAGTCATAGATTGACTTTCACATATCATACTTTTAACATATATAATACATCATACAGTAAAATTTTAAAGCAATTCATCATCAAGATCACATAGCAAAAAGGAACTGAAAGACTTGCATTTATCGGCGTTTTACCAACACACTAATACTTCGCGTCCTTGCACAACCTACACTGTATGTGAGTTTGATAATAAACAAAATCAATACTCGATCTTATGGTCAAATTTATTCTAAGACCTTACTTTATCTTATTATCCTTTATAATGTCTTTATAGACATCTAACTGTGTTTTTATATGCAACTCGATTTTATTTTTATTTTCATCACCACACATGCTAGACTATCGTACTTGTAGTTTAATGTGTGTATATCACACCATTTTAGTATACCACTTTGGTTTCAAAAATGCATATTCAACACATTGTTTACATGTTTAATTTTCCTTCAAAAATCAAAAATCAAAAATCAAAAATCGCCCTTTTCGATTTCTTTCCATTATTATTCTTGTATTATCATCTTTTCATACTTAGATGCACATAACACCCAATATTAATCATTAGTTAGACACTTTGTATACCAAAGTTTAGAAACACTATTACTCTTAAGCATTTTATCGCGCACGTTATGTGCACACATTAACGTATCTCAACTCTTGATCTTAAATGGTTATTTATACATAAAATGTGATAACACATATCTATACTCATTACATATGTCAAAACATATTGTTCATCATCAAAATATACCATCACCCAAAATCTTAATTTAAACATAATTATAAAAATCATCTTCACAATTTCTTTAAGAAAACATTGTTTTTGTTTTTAACGTAACTCCTTCGTTATATGTCCGTTTTGTTCCTTTTTATATAGAATTAACCCTTACTCAGTGTACTACAACCTCATCTAGGCCTTAAATTCAGACCATTATCCATCTAAAATAGATTCTACAATTTCATTAACTAGTCCAGAAAATTTCATTTTCTGGACAACCTTACTAAACAATTTATTTCGGACATGATTCGGTCCATAAAATGGCTCAATCTCGCGATTCTGGCTAGTAAACTTCCATATCTATAATCTTTCAGTTTAAAGTTTCTTCAGATTCAAAACATGCGAATTTATATGAATTTTTCAAAGTCAGAAACCGTAACAGTTTTGATTTTCTGGGTAGATTGTTTTCCCTTCGTACTAGCCTTACTAAAATAGACACTGCAAGAAATCTACGAGGAGTTTTCATGTGATTCCACTTTCAGAATATAGTTTACTTCCATAGCTTCGATTTGATATAAGGCTCACTTTCTAATTCATTGTACCCAAAGAGGTATGAATTTCAAAAGATCTGTCCACAAAGGCTCAAAACCTACAAATTTTGTTCTTCAAATTTCTTTCCATTTCATTTTCTTTCTTGAATCCTCTTGTTTGATTCTTGATAATCCAAGATTAAACCAACACAAACAAGATTAAGCATGATCTACTACCCTAAATCTTATAAAACATAAATCTACCAAAAAAATCAAAGATTAAAAAAGGGTTTAGAAATTACCTTCTTCTAGCTTTTTCTTCTTCTTCTTCCATGGCTTCTTCTAGCTTCTCTCAATTCCTCTATTTCTCTCTATCTCTCTCAATTTCTCTCTTCCACAAAGGCTCTTGCTCTAAAAGAAAAAAACTATAGGATTTCTTCTTGTGTAACTCATCATTTGGGTAATAGTTATGTAATTAATTAATATAATAGTAACCCCCACTAATAACATAAGGCTTATATTACAAAACTCTTACATACATGACCAATATCACATTAAGCCATCTTAGTAGCATAACGTCACATTTTCATCATTAGTTAAGCAATCCAATGGTTAGGCTATTCATTATATACTATTATTACTTTACTATGACATATAACATAATTCTAATGTCACACTTAAATAACTACTTATTTTAGTTATAAACTCAATTAAACCTTACTAATTATAATTATTATTTAACCAAAATAATTGCAATTTTATTTAACTCATTACAAACCTTCTAATTTAAATACTTAATTAAATTAGAATATTTTCATAACATTAAAGTAATAAAATACACATCAATTGAAGAATTATTTAACAAGCACTTAATTAATAAAATCACACTTAAATAATTTAAAGCTATTTTATTAGTAAAATCAATTAAACTTTAATAATAAAATGCTCATCAATTATAAAATTATCTATCAAATTATAACGCTTAATTAAATTAAGCCATAACAACCAACATCAAATATTTATTATTCAATAAATAAATCAACTAAAATATTTATCTAACTCAAATAAATATTTTAATTAATTATAAAAATCGCATTCGTTACATTTTTCCCTCCTTATTAGGATTCTGTCCTTGGAATCATCGAAATCTCCCTTACCCAGTTTTCATCTCGTCTCTTTTAGAAGTCTATTGTAGAACAACTTCAACGCATTACCTTAACATAGGTTCTATATTTTCGGTTCCTCTAAACAATTCTTGAAAGTTTTTATTTCATAACATTTACTTAGACTTAACTATATTCTGAGTATTATACATTCTTTAACCCATCCATTATCTTTTATTCAATTTATAAACACTCGGGATATCACATTCACCCCTTCTTCTAAGAATTTCGTCCTCAAAATTTTATTTATTAATCTTCATTCATTCGATTTATCAAAATAGATTTTACGTTACTCTTCATTTATTCATTGGGTTCTATGACAAAAATCCCTCCTCTAAGGATCTTCCCATCATCACCATAATCTTGAAGAACTTCATTCCCTCTAAATAATTCATCTCTTTCTTTATTCAGTTCGTTTACAGATTTGTTATACTTTTCTCAATTCTCCCATCACCACATGTCGTATTCTCCAACTTTTCTTCTCTAAGGAATACTCTCCTTTTCACTTTCATCTTGCAGAATAACAAGAATCTTCCATAATTGTTTAATAATTGGGAAATAGTCTGAATAACTCAGGAATTTAAATGATTCCAAATTATGTTGAGGGGTTTCAAGACCTTGAACTCATCTCGAGGTTTAATAGTGCTTCACCCTCAATACTTCACACTATAAACCGTTCTAACATAATGTTTAACAATCACACAGACTGTAAACATTTTACATTAGTGCTCTAGGTGATCAGCCTAACGCACTACTACGTCGTGCACACACATAGTACATCTTAACATCATAACGACTATATGCGTTACTTTCGAAACCATTGTCTCTGATAACATGTCCCCTTTATAAGGTTGTTCACCTCAGCTTCTCAACATCTGAATCCGCACTAAAACAATTTGGTTTGGCATAATTTCTCAAAGAACGCTTGAATTTCATAAACATTTTTCAATAATCGTCTAGCCGAATCAAATAGCTTAGACTTTTAACAACAACTCGAACATCAATCGAAATAGTTTTAGCCAATTCAATTGGCATATCTTTCTTAGTTAAAGAAAACTAGTTTTTTTTATGATGTCATGATACCATACTATCTCAATATTACGTTGAGGATTTCGTCATTTTATGACTTTGTCATACTACATCATACCATAGTGGGCTGACGATCCGATGATCACATCCAACACCAGGTTCAATGCAATTGATGACTCCATCGTTTAATATTTCTACACCATATTAAATGGTGTACACGATTATACAAAATACATTTTGATATTTTTAAATTATTTTTGTCCAGCCGAAATAATTAGCATAGACATACGAATAATGATATTGTTTTTAAAACTTATTGGTTCCATCATTTGATCCAATGTTTTTCAAGAAAATAAAAATGTAAACATCAGCACGAAGTTAATAAATTTCAAACAAACTAGCATAGCTAGAAGATTTAGAATATTCAATATTTCCTCCATCATCTTAAATTCTTACTCCACTGCTTCGTTACTTAATCATTCTACTAATCTTTAGCACCATCAATGCTCAACATACCAAAAATTCTTAGTTCTTAGCTCAGAAGTTTTCTATACCCAGTATAGTTCATCAAACTTACCACACTTTGGAAGTTCAGGAACTTGCCACAATAATATGAGTTTAAGAACTTATCCTAGTCAGACCATAGGCGTCTATTCGTTAAGGGGTTCAAAACATACCATATAATTATGAGTCACGAACTTACCATATGCATTAATTTTAAGAACCATACATAATCTTAATATCATCTAACCTAATCTTAAAAGCTTCTAACTATCAAATATACACATGAGAAAAGAATTATCATTCCACCACATATACATTTATAGAGTGACACCGATATTCCAATGATTATCAATGTGATAAACCAAGTACATGCACAAAACATCTGCCCATACAAAGGTTTGTACAACTTAGTCACTATATGAGTCCTCAATTAAAATCCCACCTAACATTACCTTACTCTTAACTTATTCTTAACTTGCCCTTAACTTGCTCAATACGAATTCCTTGTATCACATTATCTATAACTCCTCGTGAGTTTATCTCGTACTATATCATAGTACATTATCTTCATAGCATCAAGCTATAATTACTCAAACATTACAGACCATCTTTCTTTTATAACTTAAACAGATCACGTCATGATCTTATTCTATAATCATCTCCCTTAAAATTCTTTTCTTAACTCGTGATTGTTTTGTTTTACGATCCTCTTTCTTTCCTTTTTCATCATTTACGATTTTATTTATGCTTTTAACCTTACAGATTTTGTCTATTCATCATTATTCGTTGTCTTGGCTATTAGAGTTAGGTAACTCCCAATTCTTATCTTTATATCTCTTCAAAATTTTTCTTTGAATTTTCTTGTTTATATAACAATTCTTCCTTAAAGAATTTCCAACTTCATTTACATTGCTCAACATTTCATCTGAGTTCCACATTTTCATCATACGTATCTATTTTCTATACTTGGTACACATCGAGTCTCTAATAGTTTCAATATGGTACGCTGAGTGGTTTCCCACAAACAACCAACAAACTAGGTTCTGAGTTGCTAATTCGTATATACCTTCGCTCTATAAAGGAATCGTTTAGCCCAGATACCATACATCAACTATTAAAGAGTACGATTGTACCATACTTAAATATAACTTTTTATTCTTAACTTCTTTATCATTCTCTTCTTATAGACATTGTCTATTTATTATCACCTTACATCCTTATTATTAGAGTTGGGTAACCCCACAATCATATTCCTTATAACTTTGCGAGATTCTTCTTTGAATCATCTCTCGCATGTTTTAATCCCTTCTTTATAAATTTCTTAAATTACTTCTTATTGTTCAAACTCTATCTGAGCTTATTCTTTATCATATTCACATCTCTTCTCTAAGGTTATAGCCTAAGGTACTCTTACCTAAGGTTTTTAACCTATCAGCTTTGATACCATCTGTAACATTCCCAATAATTTAAATAATAAAATTCTCGACTTTAGTCGTTAACAATACATTCAACCTCTAATTTTACATCATTAAACGATAATACAACCACTGAAATTTGCGGAATAATTAAAATTTTCTATTACAAACTATTCTCGTTCTCAAAACTTTCAACCTTTACATATAAATATCTCAGAATCATTTTAATACTACAAGAGTTTACATCGCAAAACGATGTTACAATACAACATTAATACATTTACCAAAACATTAGACATGGTTTACAAGAATAACAACTTGGCTAGGATATTAAATCTTCATGTATCACTTTTGATCCATATCAATAAAGTAGCACATAGTGTTACCTTTAATTCTTGAATTTACAAAAATGATTATTTTCAAGAATGAGCTCGACAGCTCAGCAAAATCTAACAGTTTTCATGCATCACGTAGCACATAATAACATGCTCAACATACATCTCATAATCATAAAACTAACATAGCATACATATTGTAGCTCACATAACAACTATCAAGATTGAGTTCCTTACTCATTCAACATTCATAGCTCAATCATCATAGTCATAGATTGACTTTCACATTTCATACTTTTGACATATATAATGCATCATACAATAAAATTTTAAAGCAGTTCATCATCAAGTTCACATAGCAAAAAGGAACTGAAAGACTTGCCTTTATCGGCGTTTTACCAACACGCTAATACTTCACGTTCTTGCACAACCTACACTGTATGTTAGTTTGATAATAAACAAAATCAATACTCGATCTCATGGTCAAATTTATTCTAAGACCTTACTTTTTCTTATTATCCTTTATAATGTCTTTATAGACATCTAACTGTGTTTTTATATGCAACTCGGTTTTATTTTAATTTTTATTACCATACATGCTAGACTATCGCACTTGTAGTTTATTGTGCGTATATCACACCATTTTAGTATACCACTTTGGTTTCAAAAATACATATTCAACAAATTGTTTACATGTTTTATTTTCCTTCAAAAATCAAAAATCGCCCTTTTCGATTTCCTTCCATTATTATTCTTGTATTATCATCTTTTCATACTTAGATGCACATAACACCCAATATTAGCCATTAGATAAACACTTTGTATACCAAAGTTTAGAAACACTATTACTCTTAGGCATTTTATCGAGCACGTTATGTGCAAACATTAACTTATCTCAACTCTTGATCTTAAATGGTTAATTATACATAGAATATGATAACACATATCTATACTCATTACATATGTCAAAACATATTGTTAATCATCAAAATATACCATCACCCAAAATCTTAATTCAAACAGAAATATAAAACTCATCTTCACAATTTCTTAAACAAAACGTTGTTTTCGTTTTTAACGTAACTCCTTCGTTACATGTCCGTTTTTGTTCTTTTTATATAGAATTAACCCTAAATCAGTGTACTACAACCTCATCTTGGCCTTAAAGTAAGACCCTTATCCATCTAAAACAGATTCTATAATTTCATTAACTAGTCCAGAAAATTAAATTTTCTGGACAGCCTTACTAAACAATTTATTTCGTACATGATCCGGTCCATAAAATGGCTCAATCTAGAGAGTCTGACTAGTAAACTTCCATATCTACAACTTTTCAGTTTAAAGTTTTCTTCAGATTTAAAACACAAGAATTTATATTAATTTTTCAAAGTCAGAAATCGTAACAGTTTTGATTTTCTGGGTAGATTGTTTTCCCTTCGCACCAGCCTTACTAAAATAGACACTGAAAGAAATCTACAAGGAGTTTTCATGTGATTCTACTTTCAAAATATAGCTTACTTCCATAGCTTCGTTTTGATATAAGGCTCACTTTCTAATTCATTGTACCCAAAGAGGTATGAATTTCACAAGATCTGTCCACAAATACTCAAAACCTATGAATTTTGTTGTTCAAATTTTCTTTCCATTTCATTTTCTTTCTTGAATCCTCTTGTTTGATTCTTGATAATCCAAGATTAAACTAACACAAACAAGATTAAACATGATCTACTACCCTAAATATTATAAAAACATAAATCTACCAAAAAAATCAAAGATTAAACAAGGGTTTAGAAGTTACCTTCTTCTAGCATTTTCTTCTTCTTCTTCCATGGCTTCTTCTTCTTCTTCTAGATTCTCTCAATTCCTCTATTTCTCTCTATCTCTCTCTGTCTCTCTCTTCCACAAAGGCTCTTGCTCTAAAAGAAAAAAACTATAGGATTTCTTCTTGAGTAACTCCTCATTTGGGTAATTGTTATGTAATTAATTAATATAATAGTAACCCCCACTAATAACATAAGGCTTATATTACAAAACTCTTACATGCATAACCAATATCACATTAAGCCATCTTAGTAGCGTAATGTCATTTTCCCATCATTAGTTAAGCAACTCAATGGTTAGGCTATTCATTATATACTATTATTACTTTAGTATTACATATAACATATTTCTAATGTTACACTTAAATAATTACTTATTTTAGTAATAAACTCAATTAAACCTTACTAATTATAATTTGTATTTAACCAAAATAATTGCAATTTTATTTAACCCATTACAAACCTTCTAGTTTAATGTCTTAATTAAATTAGAATATTTCTATAACATTAAAGTAATAAATACACATCAATTGAAGAATTATTTAACATACACTTAATTAATAAAATCACACTTAAATAATTTAAAGTTATTTTATTAGTAAAATCAATTAAACTTTAATACTTCCTCCGTCCCAGGATAAAAGTCCTGGTAGACTTTTCGCGTATATTAAGAAGATGAATGAAATGACAAAATTGTCCATAATAATGTCATTAAATATGGAGAGAGAATTAGAATAAGAAAAGTATAATATATTTAATGCTACGGGTATAATAGAAAAATATGTGTAAAAATTTGGTTATTAAAGAAAAATGAACATTTAACATGGGACTACCCAAAATATTAATAAGGACTTTTATCATGGGACGGAGGGAGTAATAAAATGCTCATCAACTATAAAATTATATATCAAATTATAACGCTTAATTAAATTAAGCCATAACAACTAACATCAAATATTTATTATTCAATAAATAAATCAACTAAAATATTTATCTAACTCAAATAAATATTTTAATTAATTATAAAAATCACATTCGTTACAGAAATACTATAGAGATAATGGACTCTCAAGAACAAAATTACATATCTATTAACTAAAGTTTATCCGACAGTAGGATAATCGTCACTTAGAGAAAAAGGGTATGAAATACCATTGCGATTGGCTTTAGTGCAAGTGGGAGATTGAAAGTAGTATGCACACAAGCCAATCATGTTTGATGATAAAGCATATACTTTGTAACAATATTATTCATTTATTAATAAAAAAATATTAATTTATTAAAGGCTTTTAATTATCTACATGATGCTGCTTTATAATATGTGATAAACCCATAGTTTTAAGCAATGCTTTTAGAATAATGATGATGATCATTCTAATGAGATCTAAATTCTTAGAAAATTTAAAACTAAAATTATTCCCAATCGTTGGATTACTAAATTGGAGATTAGTGAATCCGGATAGATTAGTACATACGTTGCTTGCTCGTTGGATGAGGATGATTGATCTCATGATCATTTGTGTGGAGCCACTAAAGCAAATATATAGGTGCTTATTGGAGAATAAGTACACTGAACGTGGCTCGCTAAGGAATACCTAATGGAGTTTTACTTGCTTGTCAATAGGAATTTCTTTAGTGATAATAATACAAGTGATCCTTGGACTTAAGATAATCATATTATCTTGTGTATGATGAGTTATACTTTGACTTATTCCTTAAGACCCTTAGGGTATATCAAAGGGTATGTTTGGGTATAATAAGTTGTACATAGAGATAATGTATGATCAATAAAGAATCTACCACTTCTAGTAAAAGAAGAAAAATGTCATATGTAATTCGATAAATGACAACCCAGTAGTCCTTGACCAATGCAAAATAAAATTAGAAAGGAGTTTTTAATTTGTATTATTTAGAGTTGTGCATTTGAGAATCGATATACATATAATTAAATAAAATAAGACTTGGCAGTAATTCCATGTCTTATATTTAATTGGGACATTGTATGGTAGAAGGATTGACTTGTACAGTAACTATATACTCAAAGGTTCTTTTATGATTAATGTTGAAATCTATATTATCTGGAAAGTCGTTAATCGCTAGGGAAGCTTATCCCTATTGTAGAGTAATTTTTATTTATTTAAATAAATTAATAGTTTAATTTATTTATTTAAATAAGATTAGAATTGTTCTAATTGATTTATTTACAACCGGTTTAATATGGAGAACCTAAAGGGTCACACTATAAAAGGAAGAATAATTATTTAAGAAGTTAATGGCATAATCGTAATAATAAGTTAAATATATATAATTTAATCTACGGTGGTTGAATAAATTAAATACCTTAATATTTATTATTTAATATTTTAGAAATATTAAATATAAATTAATAAGAGGAGTCTTATTATTATTATTACTATTATTATTTAATTCCTAAATTAGTTTGAGAATTAATTAATAAAAGTACTCTTATATATTTCTAATAGGATTAGGAGGCTAATTAATTAAAAAGTTTAATTAACCGTTCCTAATAAGATTAGGAGCCTAATTAATTAAAGGAGTTTAATTAATTAAAATAAAGCATAATTTCTTAATTGTTAAGGAGGGTTGCCTACATCTATAAATAAGAGAAATCTTATTATGGGTGATGTGGGTTGTTGACTTTTTCACAACAGACGTAATTCCAATAGTTGGGAGAGTACACTATTTTATATGAGAGATAGAAAAACTAGGGTTTTGACAAATACCCATCTTCTTGAATCTTTCTTCTTCCTTGGTAGATCACTTTTAGAGGCCAAACACTTGGGTGGCTAACGTTAATCAAAGGAAGGAATCAAACCCGGTGAATTTAAGTTGAACACGAAAAGGATTAGAGGTGAACTTGTTCATGAGGAAGCTCGAATCTTCAAGGGTATAATTCTGGTTCTTTATCTTTTCGTTTAATTAATAAATGTGCATAAAGGATGATCCGGGTATATGATTTATAAATTTTTAAAACTTTATTATAAATTTGATCCTTATTCTCACTAGCAAATCTTTAATTAGATATAACTGAATTATATAATGAGGGTAATATAGTTTGAAGAAAATAGTGGGAGATACTAATTTAAAATAAGACCTAATTTATTTTGATAATTAATTAAATAAATGTTTGCTAAAATATTATCTTTTACATGAAGAATTTTGAAAATGTCACACTCACTAATATCACTGCGTAGCATATTGGATGATAACAAACTGATCGGACCAAATTTAACGGACTGGTTAAGGAATCTGAGAATTATTTTCACTACTGAAAAGATTTCTTATGTTTTAAATTCGACTGTTCCTCAAAAACTTTCTGAAACAGCCTCTGAGGAAGAGATTTATATTTTTAAGAAGTGGCAAGATGATGCATCTTTGGCTCAATGCATCATGCTCGCATCCATGAGTAACGAGCTTCAGCGTCAGCATGAGCATGAAACTATGGATGTTCCTGCTATATTGTTGCACCTCAAGGAGTTGTATGGTGAGTATAGTAGGACTGCTAGATATGAGATATCTAAAGAGCTCTTCAGATCTTAGATGACCGAGGTCACTACTGTTGAGACTCATATCCTAAAGATGATCAATTTGATTGAACGTCTTGGACAACTTAGGTTCTTCATGGATGGGGAGTTGAGCCAAGATTTGATCTTGCAGTCACTCCCCAAAACCTTCTCACAATTTATTGTGAATTTTCACATGAATAAGTTGGACGTCAGCCTGCCTAAATTACTTAACATGTTGAAAACTGCTGAAGGTCACTTCCCATCCAAGAAGAACCAAGTCTTACTGGTGGATGATTCTTCCAAGAAAAGGAAGAGGCCCAAGGTATCTTCTGAAAAGAAGAAATCCAAGAAGGCTAAGGGAAAGGCGAAAGGAAAGGACAATAAGAAACATGATCTAGATAGCAAAGGAATCTGCTTCCATTGCAACAAGTCGGGTCACTAGAAGAGAAATTGCAAGGAGTTCCTTGCAGAACAAAAGCAAAAAAAGCTTGGAGAAGTTTCAAATCCTAATCAAGGTTTGTTTATGATTGAAATTAAATTTTTTGAAAGTCAATCTTCTATTTGGATATTGGATACCGGTTGTGGTTCTCACATATGTAATAATATGCAGGGACTGGTCAGAAGTAAAAAGCTGAGCAAGGATGAGGTCGTCCTACTAATAGGAAATGGAGCAAAGGTTGCTGCATTAGCTGTAGGGACTTATTGTTTAGCACTGCCTACGGGCAAGTCCATTAGATTAAATAATTATTATTTTATTCCGTCACTTATTAAAAATATTATTTCAATTTATGTATTGGATATGGATGGTTTTGACATTATAATAAAGAACAATAGTTGTTCTATTTATAATAATAATATTTTATACGGTGTTGGAAATTTGCGAAATGGACTTTACATACTTGACTTACATGAAAATATACTTCAAATTGAACAAACTACGGAAAGGAAAAGAGAAGATGTAAATTATACTTTTATGTAGCACTGTAGACTCGATCATATTAATTAAACAAGATTATCCAAGTTTCATAAAGATGGGCTCTTAGAGCTATCTAATTATGAATCATATCCAACTAGTGAATCTTGTCTCATGGGTAAAATGACTAAATCTCCTTTTAGTAGAAAAAATAAAAGAGTTATAGAGTTGTTAGCATTGGTTCACACAGATGTATGTTGACCTTTGACAAAGAATGCAAGAGGAGGGTATTCTTATTTTATTACTTATACTGATGATCACTCAAGGTTTGGATATGTGTATTTAATGAAATACAAATCCGAATCATTTGAAAGGTTCAAAGAGTTCAGAAGTGAAGTAGAGAAGCAAACTGGCAAGTGTATTAAGATTCTTCGATCAGATCGAGGAGGTGAATACTTAAGTAGTGAGGTTCTCAATTGTCTCAAAGAAAATGATATAATCTCACAATGGACTCCACCAGGAACACCACAGTTGAATGGTGTATCTGAAAGGAGAAATCAAATACTGTTGGACATGGTTCGTTCCATGATGAGTTTTACCGATCTTCCGGTGTCATTCTGGGAATATGACCTAGAAGCGGCTGCATACCTACTAAATAAGGTTCCCTTAAAATCCGCCCCTAAGACTCCATATGAGATGTGGACAGGGAGGAAGCCTAGTCTTAAGCTTGTTAAGATTTGGGGATGTCCAGCTTATGTGAAAAGGTTTCAGAATGATAAGCTTGGGACAAGATCTTTTAAGTGTACGTTTGTGGGATATCCCAAAGAAATTTTAGGATATTATTTTTATAATCCTACTAAACAAAAGGTGCTTGTTGCCAAACATGTTGCCTTCTTAGAAAAGGAGTTTATCCTTGAAGGGGTTAGTGGGAGGAAAATAGATCTTGAAGAAATTCAAGAACCACAAACCACTACAGATCAAATGGATGAACCTGTCCAAGTAGAGATACCTTCTGTACCATACCCTATTCATAAATCTGGAAGAGTACTGAAGATGTGACGACCCGAGAATTTAGACAATTTATTAAAATCTTAAAAGATTGAATAGAGGTTAAATAATAATTCTAGACAGAAAATAAGTGTATGGATTTGACATTTTTGAGAAGGAATTTTATGGATTTAAAAAAAATTGGTGGAGAACTATTAGTGTTAAGTGTATAAAGGTATATGAATCTGTGTATGTGGTTTTATGTGTACAATTTGTGGTTAAGGGTCAATGATTGACCAGATAAATTATATCAGTGACAAACCTTAAGGATATCTTAAGAACATCGACGTTCAGTTAGAAAATTATAACGATTGATAAGAAACCCTAATATAGGTTATGCAAATCCTAATTTCAGTTCTGGGAATCCGAAACCCTAACCGGGAATATTAAAACCCTAATTTGAAATTCAAATCAGAATTTAAGACTGTTAAGTAATTGTGTTAAGTGAGTAATGATGTGTTATTAATTATAACCTAATTAGGGAAAACCTTAATGAATAATTAGAAACCCTAATAATTAGAAACCCTAATTTCTAATTGAAAACCCTAATTGCTAAATTAGGAAACATTAATCCTAATTACAAGTCCTAAGTGATTAGGAAACCTAATTTAATTAGGAAACCCTAATTTACATTTTTAGTAACTAAAATATTCATTTTTTAGCCTAATAAGAAAATTCTAGATTTTATTTTTTAAACCTTAGGGTTAAACCCTAAGTGTTAAACCCTAAGTGTCAAACCCCAAGGGCTAAGTCAAATGACAAGATGGCCATTAAAATTGTAAGCAAAAGTACTAAAGTGCCCTTTTTGTATTTTTTTTAGAAAGTGTAAAAATCTTTCTAAAATGTGTGGTGATTCACCAAAGAGGCTTGACAAGTGTCCAACTCCAACACAAATCAGCTATGAGGCCACATAGCAACACTTTTGGCCATTGAATCAAAAAGTTAAGAATTAAAGTAAGAAAAATAAGTTACTTTACTTAGCAAACAAACCAAGACTCTCTCTCTCTCTATAATTTTCGAAAATCTAGAGTGAGAGTGAGTGATCAGTTGAGATAATATCACCTCTTAGCTTTTCCAAGAAAAGATCAAGGATCAGAATCAAAGGAATCAAAGCATAAAGGTATAAAAACCCTAAACTTAGAAATCATATGATTTGATGTTAGATATTGTTTTTTGTTGTTTTAAGTTGTGTATAAAGATGTTATTGAGTGATCTGGGTTGCTATATCATGGATCCATAACATCTAGATGCACGAAAATTAAGTTTTCAAAACTAATCTATGAACCCTAAATTGTGCTCTGACAGCCGAATGTAAGAGCTCATAGATCTCTTTGTGTTAATGTTTAGGTGTGTTTTAAGTTATAGACTTGTTCTATGCCATGAGGACTATGATTTGAAACTGGAATCAGGGTCAGATCATGTCTAGATTGAATGTTATAAGTAGTCAAAGTGCGCTGACCAACCACGAAAAACTATTTTGGAAAACCCAAAAAATTTCCAGATTTACTGACAACGTTTTTGCAGGACCTAGATCTTGCAGTGTTTAAGTGTTTTGGCCATATTGTTGTTTGAGACTTGTAGTCTGACATGAACTATGATGATATTATTCTAACTTGAAAATCAATATTATTAATATTAGGTCTTCAGACAAAGCTTATTAAATTGCGTAACGGTAATCAACGGTACATGCAAGTTTCCTCTAACTCGACCTCGAGTTGTTATTTCAAATATGCTTGTGGTTAATCATTACTGATTATACAATGTCTATGAACTGTTTAATCGCACTCTGTGCATATTGCATATGTTCATCAGGTATGAAAGGCTGATCACCTTCATTACCATTCGGTCCAGATATATTTGTTCAATGTTCGTTCAGCTATGAAAAATTTGTTCGTGCTAGTTCACAATTATATTGTAGAACTGTAGCCAACTTTTGTTCAATTCTTTCAATCATGATATATCCTTAATTTATTGAACTTAAACTTGCTGGGTAAACTTATTGCTCACACCTGCTATATCATGATAAACATTACAGATTAAGACGAATGCGTTGGATACAAGGAAAGGTCAAAGACAAGTCCAGCTTGGGATTATATGTGCAGCTAGAATTGTAACAGTAATGTATGATATTAACATTCTATGTTAAATAGGATATTGATTCAGGTTTTAAGTGAATGTTCTCGACCTTGGGAATAGCGTGTAAAGTTTAATGTATAAATAATTTATGTTTATATCTTCTATAATAAGTATAGAATTAATATACCAGATTCATGGTGATTAGTACCTGGATCTGGGGACTTTACATGTCATAGAAGATGATGATGAGGTACGCATCGTAGATGATGATGATCCATTGAATTACGAACAAGCTATGAGTAGTAAAGACTCAGAGAAGTGGCAAGAAGCCATAAAATCTGAGATGGACTCCATATATGAAAACCAAGTATGGACTCTGATTTCACCACCTGAAGGCATTAAGCCTATTGGGTGTAAATGGGTCTTTAAAAGAAAGACTGGAGCAGACGGCAAGGTAGAGACCTATAAAGCCCGAATGGTCGCAAAAGGTTTTAAACATAGACAAGGAATTGACTATGACTAAACCTTCTCACCAGTAGCGATGCTCAAGTCCATTCGGATTTTGCTTGCGATTACATCTTACCACGACTATGAAATCTGGCAGATGGACATGAAAATGGCCTTCCTCAATGGAAAACTTGAGCAGGATGTGTATATGACACAACCAGAAGGCTTTGTTTAAACGGTTGGAAAAAATCAAGTCTGTAAGCTACAATGATCCATTTATGGATTGAAGCAAGCTTCTAGTAGGTAGAACATCCGTTTTGATGAGACAATCAAAGACTTTGATTTTATCAAAATTGAGGATGAACCATGTGTGTACAAAAAGGTCAGTGGGAGCGCTGCTTTATTCCTTGTATTATATGTTGATGATATACTACTAATAGGGAATGATATTCCTATGCTACACTTAATTAAAATCTGGTTATCTAAACACTTCTCCATGAAGGACTAAGGAGAAACATTCTATATTTTGGGGATAAAGATCTATATAGATAGATCTAAAAGGATGCTTAGCTTGTCCCAGGAACGTACATTGACTCGATGCTAAAGGGGTTTAGCATGGAAGATTCCAAAAGAGGTCTTATGTAGATGAGCCATGGAATACAGTTCTCCGAGAAACAGGCCCCAAAGACACCTGAGGAGAGAGACCATATGAGTAAGATTCCTTATGCTTCAACAATAGGATCTATCATATACAGTATGATATGTACTAGACCGGATGTCGCTCATGCACTTAGTGTAATAAGCAGATATCAGTCGAGTCCAGGAGAAGAGCACTGGAAGGTAGTGAAAAATATCCTAAAGTACTTAAGAAGAACTAAGGATATATTTCTCATCTATGGTGGATTTGAATTGAAACTAGAGGGCTTCACAGACTCAAGTTTTCAAACGGACCAAGATGACAGTAAATCCATTTTGGGGTATGTATTTACCTTAAACGGTGGCGCAGTGAGTTGGAAGAGTTCCAAATAGCAAACGGTTGCTGATTTAGTGATAGAGGCAGAGTACATAGCTACAAAGGAGGTTATGTTGATGAAGAAGTTCATAACCAAACTTGGTATGGTTCCTAGCGTTAGAGGACTAATACCTTTATTATGTGATAACACTAGAGCTGTTACGCAGGCTAAGGAACCCATGTCTCATCAGAAATCCAAACACGTGTTGCGGTGGTTTCATTTGATCAGAGAGATCATTCAAAGAGGAAATGTCACCCTAGAGCGTGTGGACTCTCAAGATAATATTGCAGATCCATTTACTAAAGCGTTAACACAACATCAGTTCGATCGTCACTTAGAGAAGATGGGTATAAGATACTATGGCGATTGACTTTAATGAAAGTGAGAGATTGAAAGTAGTATGCACACAAGCCAATCATGTATGATGATAAAGTACTCTCATTTATTCCTAATAAGATTAGGAGACAAATTAATTAAAAGAGTTTAATTAATTATCCCTAATAAGATTAGGGAGCCTAATTAATTAAAGGAGTTTAATTTATTAAATAATACTTTATTTTAATTATATTAAAATAGGTTAACTGATATCTTTATAAGTGAAGTCTTGTATTAGATATTAGAGTGTGTGGAGATACGTGATTTCAATAGTTAAAAGAGTACGCCCCTTTTTCTATACAGATAGAAAACTAGGGTTTGAGCCAATACACCCTTCTTCTTGATTCTTGTTCTTGCTTGGTGGATCACCTATAGAGGCCAAACGCTTGGGTGGCTGACGTTGATCAAAGGAATGAATCAAACCCGCATAGTCAAGAAGAGCACGAAGGATTAGGAGTTGAACTTGTACCTGAAAAAGTTCAAATCTTCAAGGGTATGATTCTAATTCTCCTACTATTTTAGATTGATAATAAAGCACAAGAACGATCTTGGTTTATGATTTGTAAGAAAAAAAAATAAAATCCTTTTTACTTCGTAAACTTAACACCCGAGGGAAATTGAGTTCGAGGTTCATAGGACCATTTGAGGTATTGAAGCGAGTAGGCGAAGTAGCGTACAAAGTAGCCTTAACACCCGAGCTGGAACACATCAACAATGTGTTTCACATTTCTGTGTTGAATCCATACAAGCCTGACTATAAATACGTGATCTCCTATGAGCCCATTCAAGTAGAGAAACATCTAACGTATGAGGAAATTCCTATTGAAATACTAGATAGAAAAAAGAAAACGTTAAGAAATAAAGTTCTATCTTCTGTAAAAGTAGTTTGGCGAAACCACGACAACGAGGAGGCCACGTGAAAATTAGAAGATAAGATGCAGAGGGATTATCCATGAAGGACTTAGGAGAAACATTCTATATTTTGGGGATAAAGATCTATAGAGATAGATCTAAAAGGATGCTTAGCTTGTCCCAGGAACGTACATTGACTCGATGATAAAGGGGTTTAGCATGGAAGATTCCAAAAGAGGTCTTATGCAGATGAGCCATGGAATACAGTTCTCCGAGAAACAGGCCCCAAAGACACCTGAGGAGAGAGACCGTATGAGTAAGATTCCTTATGCTTCAACAATAGGATCTATCATGTACGGTATGATATGTACTAGACCGGATGTCGCTCATGCACTTAGTGTAATAAACAGATATCAGTCGAACCCAGGAGAAGAGCACTGGAAGGTAGTGAAAAATATCCTAAAGTACTTAAGAAGAACTAAGGATATATTTCTCATCTATGGTGGATTTGAATTGAAACTAGAGGGCTTCACAGACTCAAGTTTTCAAACGGACCAAGATGACAGTAAATCCATTTTGGGGTATGTATTTACCTTAAACGGTGGCGCAGTGAGTTGGAAGAGTTCCAAATAGCAAACGGTTGCTGATTTAGTGATAGAGGCAGAGTACATAGCTACAAAGGAGGTTATGTTGATGAAGAAGTTCATAACCAAACTTGGTATGGTTCCTAGCATTAGAGGACTAATACCTTTATTATGTGACAACACTAGAGCTGTTACGCAGGCTAAGGAACCCATGTCTCATCAGAAATCCAAACACGTGTTACGGTAGTTTCATTTGATCAGAGAGATCATTCAAAGAGGAAATGTCACCCTAGAGCGTGTGGACTCTCAAGATAATATTGCAGATCCATTTACTAAAGCGTTAACACAACATCAGTTCGATCGTCACTTAGAGAAGATGGGTATAAGATACTATGGCGATTGGCTTTAATGAAAGTGAGAGATTGAAAGTAGTATGCACACAAGCCAATCATGTATGATGATAAAGTACTCTCATTTATTCCTAATAAGATTAGGAGACAAATTAATTAAAAGAGTTTAATTAATTATCTCTAATAAGATTAGGGAGCCTAATTAATTAAAGGAGTTTAATTAATTAAATAATACTCTATTTTAATTATATTAAAATAGGTTAACTGATATCTTTATAAGTGAAGTCTTGTATTAGATATTAGAGTGTGTGGAGATACGTGATTTCAATAGTTGAAAGAGTACGCCCCTTTTTCTATACAGATAGAAAACTAGGGTTTGAGCCAATACACCCTTCTTCTTGATTCTTGTTCTTGCTTGGTGGATCACCTATAGAGGCCAAACGCTTGGGTGGCTGACGTTGATCAAAGGAAGGAATCAAACCCGCATAGTCAAGAAGAGCACGAAGGATTAGGAGTTGAACTTGTACTTGAGAAAGTTCAAATCTTCAAGGGTATGATTCTAATTCTCCTACTATTTTAGATTGATAATAAAGCACAAGAACGATCTTGGTTTATGATTTGTAAGAAAAAAAAATAAAATCCTTTTTACTTCGTAAACTTAACACCCGAGGGAAATTGAGTTCGAGGTTCATAGGACCATTTGAGGTATTGAAGCGAGTAGGCGAAGTAGCGTACAAAGTAGCCTTAACACCCGAGCTGGAACACATCAATAATGTGTTGCACATTTTTGTGTTGAATCCATACAAGCCTGACTATAAATACGTGATCTCCTATGAGCCCATTCAAGTAGAGAAACATCTAACGTATGAGGAAATTCCTATTGAATTACTAGATAGAAAAGAGAAAACGTTAAGAAAGAAAGTTCTATCTTCTGTAAAAGTAGTTTGGCGAAACCACGACAACGAGGAGGCCACGTGAAAATTAGAAGATAAGATGCGGAGGGATTATCCCCATTTATTTGTGTAACCATATACCAATTCCGAGGACGAAATTCTTATGATGGGGGAGGATGTAATACCCGCGAATTTTAAATAAATAATATTAATATTGAGAATAATGATTGCTTGAATATTTATTAGAATATAAATATATATAGTGGTGGCATAAGTTGTGGTAATTCATTTAATTAAATAAGCATACGATAATTGAGTAATGCGATGGAAATAAGGAGAAGCTTAATTTAAGCTTATGAGGTTATGCCTAGTGTGGCAAAATGGTGAAATGAGTAAGTTACTAATCAAATTAATGATGAAATGGATAAAATTAATTAGTACTAGTAATGAGTAATTAATTACATAATGTGATAGACTAATTTCTATTATTATTAATTATTTATCGTGAGCAATCGCATGTAATGTGTAGTCCTATATAGTAAGGTTTCTTTATTTAATATAAAATGAGGTGTGACATTAGAATGTGAATAATTATTATATAAGACTATATGATAAAAGTAAGCTTTAATTATGTAATTTACTAAGTTGTATGGAAGTGCCTTATGTGACATCATGATGTGTGGTGGAACAATTAAATATGTATTTTAAACATACGACAGAAATTAAATTTGAATAAATACATATTTTCTATTAAACATTTATTTCAATATTTATGTAAAATTGGAATAATAAGTTTTATGAAAAATAATGGAGTATTGGTACCCAACTAGATTATATTCTAGTCTAATGTAAATATTATTTGAACAAAACCAATGTACATGGATGATATAATTTTATATTTTTAAAGTATGAGTGGGTGTATATGTATGCACATTTGTAGAAAAATATCAAATAAACCTAAGTATGCTAGTAGTAGTTTTGCAATGCTGAGTATTAGGGGAAGTGTCCCAATTTGAGTGACATCTCTTCTTTCAAGTGAAATACAAAAAGTCTAGATTGCTTCTTCTTCTCAAACTCATAGCTTCCAAATGATGAAGAGGGGAGTGGGCTAAATAGTGATTAGGAATTGATATTCCACCAAATCTCCATGAACCATTAGTTTCTTCTTTCTTCCTTTGGTTTAATTCATGGAACAAAACCCAAATTTGGTCCATGGTTCTTCTATAAATAGAGACCTACTTCTTCATTCTTCACACTTGAATTTTTGATAATTTTAGTGAGTGAGTGGTTGGGAAGTTGGGAGCAATCAAAAGCTAAAAATCAAGGAGGGTCAATTTAGTTTCAAGAGGTATAATTCTTAAACCATGTTCTTATAATTCTGAGTTTGGTGAAATTTTAGAAATATCATAAATACTTGTTATTTGAGTCATAAAATTGATAGTTGAAGCATGATGTAATATGTAAATTGATGTAAAGAAACGAATCTGTGATGAAGAGAATCGCTAAATTGGTTAAACTTCAGAAAAATAACATTAAATTTGAATTTGGTTGTTTATGTGATTTTAATTGTTAGAATCATGCAAGGGATGTTTGGTAGTAAGTTTATGGAGTTTATATCAATTGGGTACCCTTAAATTGCTGGTTATATGTGAATTTAGGGTGTTGATTCGCAGCAGGGGAGTTAGGAACTAAACTACAGTAGCCAAGTCTAAGTAGTGCCGCCCTGGCGGGATTTATTACCGCCCCGGTGGGGTTCCTACAGTGTAAAAGTCCCGCCCCGGCTGGGGGTGGAGGGGGGGGGGGGTGGGCAGTGAAGTTAGATTTCTGTAACGAACCCAAAATTCATACAATAATATTCTCCTTCTCGATCGTTAACAATACAACTTTAATCTATCTTTACATCATTATTCGATATTAAAATCACTAAAAATTTGGAATATTTTCAACTTTTATACATTTCCTTTTGTATTGCCCTAAATCGCAACCTTTACATTACATCTCTTCGATTCAAATTTATATCATGAATCGTTACAACAAAATAACTATACAAAGTCTTACATCATAAATAGATATCCAAATACACCGGATAACTCAACTTACAATTTAACAACATGTTACATTCAAAATATTAAATACATTTCTCATAAAATATAAGTAATCTTCGCGAATGTGGATCTCTATAACTCACTTAGCACATATCCTTACCTTGAAATCATGACCTGCAAAAATGGTTATTTGCAAGGTTGAGCGCGATAGCCCAGCAAATCTAACAGTTTTCATACATAACATAGCACATAATAACATGCTCAACATATATCTCATAAATATTGGACTAACATAACATACATGCTACAGTTCATATAACAAGTATAAAGATTGAGTTCCTTACTCAATCAGCATGCTTTACTCAAGCAACATAGTCATAAATTGACTTTAACATTTCATACTTTCAACATATATATAACACATCATGTTCTTTGCAATAAAGATTTAAAACAGTTAATCATCAAGTTCACATAGCAAATAGGAAGTGAAAGACTTGCCTTGATCGCTGTTTACCAATAACAGTTTAACAGCTTACAGTTATCTGCACTTCACGTGCCCTACACAATTATATAATTATACACATCAACTATTAGTCACATAGCAACGCATAGTAGTCGTAAAGTAAATTTTACTCTACATCCCATAACCCTTCTTATTAATCAATACACAATGTTCAATTTGATTGTGTTAACTTTCGACTTACATCTCACTATATTTCATACTCGAAGTTCATTCAAGTGTTTAAGTCTTGCTAGGACTACTTATTGGTTTTATATTAACCTCATTCACAATCTTCTAATATTCATTTTATTTAATTTAAAACACTTTTTACGTTCATTAACACTTGTCACAACGTTTCGACGTTCATTCGTCACACGCTTGATTTGTCTCTCTTGTGTATGCTTATTATGTTTATATAACTTATCTAATACAGTATTTATTAATGTTAAACATCATTATATTTACTAACATTCATATTTTATAACTTAGAACAACATCTTTTATCGTCAAGAGCACTACACTTGCATACGTGCATACCCGACACCCTCCGATTGCCTCCGAAAACACAATAGTCCTAACAACGACAAATTTGACCCCTGTTTTCGACCTCAAATTGAAACACTTAAAGAATAAAAGTTGTAGGTCTATTCGTCCTCGTTCCGGATCATTTTGAATCGCATCAATCGGAGTTCGTATGAAAACGTTACGCTTCTTTTCGTAAAAAATTTCCGGTCAGTTTTTTTTCCCAAAATTCGCCTAGACAGACTACCCCCCCCCCCCTCGCTGGGGCGGAGGTTTTTGTACTGGGGTGGGGAACACTACAAAAAGCCAAATTAGGCCTATAAACTCCTTTCTAACAACCATACCATCCTACCCAAGGTGTAATATATAAATAGAAACATAAACTAATGTTTCTAACACGTTTCTAACCACATAAACATCAAAGATTACAACATTTAACTTCACTATTTCTATTATTTCTTCTTCTTTTGACATTCAAAGAGAAATTCTTCACTGTGAATTCGTTTTACATCCGTTTGACTCGTTTAATTTGGGTTGTTTCGTTTTTCAACATACTAACAATATCTATCATCAATTTCAGATTCTATCCATCAATTTTGACTCTAACATAAGTTAAAATATATATATGCCATCAAAACCCAAGTTTTTCATCTTTAACATATTCTTATGATTTTGATTACCCTAGAACCAATTAAAGAGATTATATATACTAGATTATACACCCATACACATATATATACAACATCTCTTCAAATCACCCAACCAAAATAGCTTTTTAAGTGAAGAACTTGAGAAACTATAAATTAGAATTTTAAAACTAGATGAATACCTTTGATTCTTCTTAAACTTGATTAGATGATGAGAAACCTTCTTCTTCTTCCTTGATTCCTCTAAGCTTCTTCTCAAAGCTCTGTAACTCTCTTCTCCAATACTCTGTTTTCTTTATTCTTAGGCTTTAGGAACAAAACACGTACATCCATATAACTAATATATACATAATGCGTATGCTTTATGGCCTCATCAGTTACAATAGCAAAGGGTCACTAAGCCAAGTTTGGCAACCACCCAAAATCTACTTTTTTAAATTTTTTTTAGCAATCCTTCTTATCATATGATACCCTGGTCACATCCATTAACTATTTGAATTGAATTGATCTCAATTTATTAATAAATCCAATTAAACCTTACTAATAAAATTATAACTTCTATTTAGCCAATATAATCATAATTTTATTTAACAATCATTAATCCTCTAATTTAATTACTTAATTAAATTAGAAAATCACCACCACATTAACGTAATAATTATGCACAAATTATAAAATTATTTATCATCAATTTATTTAATATCATCATACTTAAATAAATTATTCCATACTAATTTTCATTGAATATTTATTTTAATCCACAAATATTTCAACTAAAATACTTATTTTACTTGATAAATATTTTAATTATTTACGATCTCACAATTGTAACATATTAACATATTACATTTATATGTAACATACATTACTCTCTCATATCATAATAAGAATTTTATTTATTAAATTCTTATTTTAATAATTTTCAAAAATTCGGGTTGTCACATCCTTCTCTCCTTATAAGGATTCCGTCCTCAGAATTACCGAAACCCTACCTTACCTAGGTTTTCATCAAATCTCTTCATTGAATAACTTCAACACATTACCTTAATATAGGTTTTATATTTCCTGCTCCCACCATTCTTGATAATAAATTCTTGTAAGTTTTATTTCATAATTTCACTTGAACTTGATTATATTTTGAGTATTATATATTCTTTGACCCGTTCATTATCTTTCTCTAAGGATCACTATCATAAACACTCGGGATATCACATTCACCCTTTCTTCTAAGAATTTCGTCCTCAAAATTTTATCTATTAATCTTTATTCATTCAATCTATCAAAATAGACTTTACGTTAATACTTTATTCATTCCTTGGGTTCTATAATGACTTCTTTCCACAAATATCTTTCTACAATTATTAAACTTTTCTATTAAAAGATTTACATTATTCTTTGGTAACTCATCTCCTTTTCATTTCAAAATTTCTTTTCTCACTTATTCAATATATTCATCATTCAGTGTCGCATTCTACGACTTACTTCTTTCTAAGGAATATCATCCTTACCACATTCACCTTTTAGAATAGCAAGAATCTTCCACAATTGCTCAATAATTGGGAAGCAATATGAATAACTTAGGAATTTAAAAGATTCCAAATCATGCTGAGGGGTCATAAGACCTTGAACTACGTCCACGGTTATAAGTACTCTTTCAACTTAAACCTTAATAGTCATTAGACTATAGGGACTCCCATACTTAGGGTGTTAAGCCCTTCGTACGATGTATTGTACACAAACATTTAAACGCTATGCGTACATGTCCATAGTTATAAGTATTCTTTCAACTTAAACTTTAACAGTCATAAGACTATAGGGACTCCTCGTACTTAGGGTGACCAGCCCTTCGTACAATGTATTATGCACAAACATCTCAACGCATTGCATAAAATAACTCCCCTATAATAGGGTTGTTCATCTCAGCTTTTCAACATCTGAATCCGCACCAAAACATTTTGGTTTGGCATAACTTCTCAGGAAACGCTTGAATTTCATGAACATTTTTTAATATTCGTCTAGCTGAATCAAATAGCATAGACTTCTACAACAATTTGAACATCAATCGAAATATACATATATATATATATATATATATATATATATATATATATATATTCTCATATCTTAAAGAAATCTCAAAAATCTTTTTATGACGTCATGATATCGCACCGTATTTACAGTCCGTTTGAGGATTCCGTCATTTGGTGATTTTATCATACTACATCATTCCATAGTGGGCTGACGATCCTTAGATCACATTCAACACTAAGTAATACTGCATTGATGACTCCATCGTTTTTATCATCTCTGCACCAGGTTCTATGATGCATTGATGATATAAAAAATACATTTTGATATATTTTAAATCATTTTTATCTACCTGAAGCAATTAGCATAGACATACGAATAACATTATTATTTTTAAAACTCATTGGTTTCTTCATTTGATCCAATGTTTTTCAAGAAAATAAAAGTGCAACATCAGCACGAAGTTAATAAATTTCGAAAGTCTAGCATAGCTAGTAGATTTAGAATATCCAGATATCTATCAACTTCAATCTTTACTCAATTACTTCATTACTTAACCAATTCTTTTTATTTCTAGCACCACTAATACTCTTATACTAAATATTCTTGTATTTCACCTTACAATCTTCCAATACCCCTAATATAATTCATCAAACTTACTACACATTGGAAGTTCAAGAACTTGCCACAATAATATGAGTTTAAGAACTTATCCTAGTCAGACCATAGGCGTCCATTCACTGAGGGGGTTCAAAATATACCATATTATTAAGAGTCACAAACTTATGCATTAGTTTTAAGAACTCGCACCTAACCCTAATAATATCTAACTAATTTTAATAGTTTCTAACTGTCAAATATACACATAAGAAAAGAATCATCTTTTCGGCACATATACATTGATAATGCGACACCAACATTCCAATGATTATCAATGTGATAAACTGAGCGCAAGCACAAAACCCTCACCCATACAAAGGTTTGTACAACTCAACCAACACATGAGTCCTCAATTGAAATCCCACCTAACTCTATCTTGCTTATAACTTGTTCTTTACTCGATACGAATTTCTCGTATCACATTATCTATAACTCCTCATGAGTTTATCTTGTACTATTTCATAGTACAACATCTTCATAGCATCAAGCTATAATCATTCAAACATTACAGACCATCTTCCTTTTAAAACTTAAACAGACCACGTCGTAATCATATTTTATAATTATCTCCCTTAAAATTCTTTTCTTAACTCGTGATCATTTTGTTTTACGATCCCCTTTCTTTCTTTTTTCATCATTTACGACCTTATTCGTTATCTTGGCTATTGGAGTTAGGTAACTCTCATTTCTTATCTTTATATCTCTTCAAGATTCTCCTTTGAATTTTCCTATTTATATAACACTTCTTCCTTTAAAAATTTCTAACTTCATTTACATTGCTCAATATTTCATTCGAGTTCCAGATTTTCATCATACGTATCCATTTTCTATACTTGGTACACATCGAGTCTCTAACAGTTTCAATATGGTACGCTGAGTGATTTTCCACAAACAACCAATAAACTAGGTTCCGAGTTGCTAGTTCGTATATACCTCCGCTCAATGAAGGAATCGTTTAGCCCAGATACCATACATCAACTATTAAAGAGTACGATTGTACCAAACTTAAATATAACTTTTTATTCTTAACTTCTTTATCATTCTCTTTTTATAGACATTGTCTATTTATTATCACCTTACATCTTTATTATTAGAGTTTGGTAACCCCACATTCATATTCCTTGCAACTCTGCGAGATTCTTCTTTGAATCCTTTTTCACATGTTTTAATCCCTTCTTTATAAATTTCTTAAATTACTTCTTATTGTTCAAACTTTATTTGAGCTTATTCGTTCATTATCTTCACCTTTCTTCTCTAAGGTTATAGCCTAAGGTACCCTTACCTAAGGTTTATAACCTACAGCTTTGATACCAACTGTAACGACCCCAAAATTCATACAATAATATTCTCCTTCTCGATCGTTAACAATACAACTTTAATCTATCTTTACATCATTATTCGATATTAAAATCACTAAAAATGCGGAATATTTAAACTTTTATACATTTCCTTCTGTATTGCCCTAAATCGCAACCTTTACATTACATCTCTTCGATTCAAATTTATATCATGAATCGTTACAACAAAATGACTATACAAAGTCTTACATCATAAATAGATATCCAAATACACCGGATAGCTCAACTTACAATTCAACAACATGTTACATTCAAAATATTAAATACATTTCTCATAAAACATAAGTATTCTTCACGAATATGGATCTCTATAACTCACTTAGCACATATCCTTACCTTGAAATCTTGACCTACAAAAATGGTTATTTGTAAGGTTGAGCTCCACAACCCAGCAAATCTAACAGTTTTCATGCATCACATAGCACATAATAACATGCTTAACATATATCTCGTAAATATTGGACTAACATAACGTACATGCTACAGTTCATATAACAAGTATAAAGATTGAGTTCCTTACTCAATCAGCATGCTTTACTCAAGCAACATAGTTATAAATTGACTTTAACATTTCATACTTTCAACATATATATAACACATCATGTTCTTTGCAATAAAGATTTAAAACAGTTAATCATCAAGTTCACATAACAAATAGGAACTGAAAGACTTGTCTTGATCGTTGTTTACCAATAACAGTTTAACAGCTTTCAGTTATCTGCACTTCATGTGCCCTACATAATTATATAATCATACACATCAACTATTAGTCACATAGCAACGCATAGTAGTTGTAAAGTAAACTTTACTCTACATCCCATAACCCTTCTTATTAATCAATACACAATGTTCAATTTGATTGTGTTAACTTTTGACTTACATCTCACTATATTTCATACTCGAAGGTTTAAGTCTTGCTAGGACTACTTATTGGTTTTATATTAACCCCATTCACTATATTATAATATTCATTTTATTTGATTTAAAACACTTTTTATGTTCATTAACACTTGTCACGGCATTTCGACGTTCATTCGTCACACACCCGATTTGTCTCTCTTATGTATGATTACTATATTTCTATAACTTATCTAATACATTATTTATTAATGTTAAAAATCATTGTATTTAAAAACATTCATATTTTATAACTTAGAACAACATCTTTTATCGTCAAGAGCACTACACTTGCATACGTGCATGCCCGACGCCCTCCGATTGCCTCCGAAAACACAATAGTCCTAAAAATGACAATTTTGACCTCTGTTTCTGACCTCAAATTGTAAAACATAAATAATAAAAGTTGTAGATCTATTTGTCCTCGTTCTGGATCATCTTGAATCGCCTCAATCGAAGTTCGTATAAAAAGTTAAGCTCATTTTAGTAAAACATGTTCGATCAATTTTTTTTTTCCAAAATTCGGCTAGACAGACTATCCCCTTGCCGGGGCGGGAGTTTTTGTACTAGGGAGGCCCGTCGACGCGGGGGTCCCTTCTGCTAATTCGCGATTTTTCATCCCAAACACTATAGAAAGCCAAATTAGGCCTACAAACTCCTTTCTAACAACCATACCAACTTACCCAAGGTGTAATATGTTTACAGAAACATTAACTAATGTTTCTAACACGTTTCTAACCACATAAATATCAAAGATTACAACATTTAATTTCACTATTTCTATTATTTCTTCTTCTTTTGACATTCATAGCGAAATTCTTCATTGTGAATTCGTTTTACATCCGTTTTGACTCGTTCAACTTGGGTTGTTTTCGTTTTTCAACATACTAACAATATCTATCATCAATTTCAGATTCTATCCTTTAATTTTGACTCCAACATAAGTTAAAATGTACATATTCCATCAAAACCCAAGTTTTTCATCTTTAACATATTCTTATGATTTTGATTACTTTAGAACCAATTAAAGAGACTATATATACTAGATTATACACCCATGCATATATATATATATATATATATATATATATATATATATATATATATATATATATATATATATATATATACGGTAAGGATCAAGAGCATTCTCCTTAAATAGCATTTTGCCTTAAATAGCATTCTTTTATTAAAACTACGTCGTTTTGGAAGGACGCGGTGACATTTTTGTAAATATGCGGTGGCATTGTATTTAAAAAAATACCACCGCGTCCTTCCAAAACGACGTAGTTTTAATAAAAGAATGCTATTTAAGGCAAAATATTATTTAAGGAGAATGCTCTTGATCCTGACCGTATATATATATATATATATATATATATATATATATATATACACACACACACACACACACACACACACACACACACACAACATCTCTTCAAATCACCCAACCACAATAGCTTTTTAAGTGAAGAACTTGAGAAACTATAAATTAGAATTTTAAAACTAGATGAATATATTTGATTCTTCTTAAACTTGATTCGATGATGAGAAACCTTCTTCTTCTTCCTTGATTACTCCAAGCTTCTTCACAAAGCTCTCTACCTCTTTTCTCCAATACTTTGTTTTCTTTATTCTTAGGCTTTAGGAACAAAATACGTACATCCATATAACTGATATAAACATAATGCGTATGCTTTATGGCCTCATCAGTTACAATAACAAAGGGTCACTAAGCCATGTTTGGCTAGCACCCAAAATCTCCTTTTTCAATTTTTTTAGCAATCCTTCTTATCATATGATACCATTGTCACACCCATTAACTATTTGAATTGAATTAATCTCAATTCATTAGTAAATCCAATTAAACCTTACTAATAAAATTATAACTTCTATTTAGCCAATATAATCATAATTTTACTTAACAATCATTAATCCTCTAATTTAATTACTTAATTAAATTAGAAAATCACCACCACATTAACGTAATAATTATGCACAAATTATAAAATTATTTATCATCAATTTATTTAATATCATCATACTTAAATAAATTATTCCATAATAATTTTCATTGAATATTTATTTTAATCCATACATATTTCACCTGAAATACTTATTTTACTTGATAAATATTTTAATTATTTATGATCTCACACTCGTAACATATTAACATATTACATTTATATGTAACATACATTACTCTCTCATATCATAATAAAAATTTTATTTATTAAATTCTTATTTTAATAATTTTAAAAAATTCGGGTTGTCACAATTTCTGTTTTTGTTGTTCAATACAAGAAATCCTAATTTAACCTAACTTAACCCAAGGAATATAAATAATCTTTAAACATGCATCAATACGTATTGTAAGATGTTTTAGTGGGCTTGGGGTTTGAGTTATAATCTTTTGGAGGAAAAATTTAAAAGTCGAAAACCAAACTCGATAAATCTTAGGTCTTTTGAATTTCGACTTTTTGAGCATGTGTATGTAACTCAATTAAGTTTATAAATATGTTGTTAAGATACTTTGTGTGACAACCCCAAAATAGGTCCATTCATCCAACCTATTCTGAGTCTCCAAATACATGGTACAGAAAACAATTACAACTTTATTACAACAATTGTCGTGCAAAATACAACAACACATATGTTGTGAGTTTTGATACAAATATATATACCAACTGTGACTCTTGACACCAACTTGGGTAGCACGTCACAATGACACCTTACATAAAGGTACAGTCAAAAACTGTTTTAGAAATTAAAATCTTTGGGAAGTGATGTGACACCCCCAAATCCGGTACTTCTATTTCCACAGAATTCGGTGTTCACGATACAAATATCATCTATCTATCTACCCATAATAAATGCAAACCATGCAAGAGATAGAATTAAAATCTTCCCTTAAGGGTTACAACATCTGAATAATAATAATGCAATCCCAAGTTAAACTAACCTTCAACATCTGTGCGGAATCATAAACAAATAAGTCTTAAACAATAACATCAACTCAAGTCTTAAACAAATACATCGTCAAATAAAACAACAGGTCTTCGTCACTTACTAACTTTGCCCTTGCCTTTACTAGTGGAAGGTTCATCAGTTCTTTCGTTCTTAACTGCAATGTTATTATTAAGCAAGAGTGAGCACAATTGCCCACAAGTATAAAAATGAAATGATAGTATAATAACATGTGAATAAATCAAAACATCTGAATAAAAACTCAACTTTAGAATCAATAGTGAATAACAAGAATCACAAGAATTCTGAGGGTCATAAGACCTTGAACTATGTCCTAGGTTAACAAGGGTTATATTTGAAACCTTTAATAGTCATAAGACTATGGACCTTCTTCTCGTACTTAGGGGGATCAGCCCTTAGTACCATACTGTGCACAATATCTTAACGCTAAAGTGTAAATAATCCCCTCTACAGGGTTGTTCATCTCAGTTTGACATTCGAGTCCGCACCAAATGAAGTTTGGTTTGGATAATTCATCAAGGGTTCTGAAATTTAGAACGCTCATCAACTATGGACTAGTTGAATCATTAAGGTTTCACTAGTCTAATAAGGTTCAACAATAATGATATTCAATTTGAATAATAATCTCAAGAAGTATACAATAGAACATTTATTGTATAACTAAATCATACTTTGAAAAAAAATAATCAATCTTTAATAAATCATTTGAACTTGAATAATAGTAACGATAGTTTATTCAAGGTAAATAATAAGCTTGAACAATAATGACAAGTAGGGTTAGGGAACTTGCTCAAAATTAAGAGTTTAAGTTTAGGAAACTTGCCTCGTGCGTAGATTATACTTTAACTAATCACGTTCTTTGAATTAAATCCTACATACCATTCACATTCACAATACTAGTTAATTATAACTTAACTAATCGTCATAAACTCATTCTCTTTGTCTACTTTGATTATTGACTATACTTAATCAATTTACCACTTTGTCACATAATTTACACTTTACGAATTATCAAGCTAATTATGTATTCAATAATTCAATTCACACGTAATTATGTTATTTACATGTTAAACAACTATGTCATCATTACATAATATTTCTAACATGTTTACATGTTCATTACATTAAGTTACTAACACATTGCTAGACTTAACATTTTTTAAAAAAAATTACATTTTTGGACATTCTAGAGAGTGGCGCTGCGGCGCCACTGTTATACTTGATCTTCGCGCTGCGGCGCCGTGGCGCTGCAGCCGGACACATGGCACTACGGCGCGGTGGCGCTGCGGCGCAGATGTTTAGGCGTGAGACTAGCGCCGCGGCGCGGCGATCCAGAAACTATTCTGCAATTCGCGAAAATTGCAGAACACAGCCAAAAACTCCAATTTAAATTATTACTACACGAATTTAGACATACCCACATGTTATAATTCATGTATAATCATATTACAACATCAATAAAGTGATTTTAACCCATTAAAACATATAATCACAAAATTAAAATATAAAATTTTTCTCTGTTCTTGATGTTCTTGAAGTTTTTAACATAAATTCCTAAAATTCAACGCCACGGATTCGTTATAAAGCCAAATCCGTTCATTTAAAGTTTGGTCTCTTCGTATTAATATGCACAATAATATACGAGTGTAAAATCTACGAAAACATTTATGTTTGACATACTAAAATCACGTATAAGGCCATAAGGCCAAAAACCCAAACTCTGTATATTTTTGAAATAGCAAGTCATCATATTACAAAACTTAGGATATGGAATCATGCAATATATATATATAAATAACATGTTATGCTACTCGTATTATTATAAATATTCTTATAACAACACCAATTCCCAATTCACAGAGATTAACAGAAGTTTTGAAAACTATTTTTATAAAACTTGAATATGTGAAATAGAAATTTAGGAAGGAGATATTACCCTGAGAATAACTAATGGAAGAGATGATCAGTGGTGATTCTTTCACAAGTAATTGATAATTATACAGTCAAACTTTCTCTCAGACTTGTCAAACTCTCTAATTCTTTCCCTCTCTGATTTGCAGACTTGGAAATAATAAGGAATGAGAAGAAGACGTCGTAATAAAAGACTGGCGCATTGTGGTCAGTTAACCCAGTCATGGGTAACTGATCCCAACTCCCAATAAGACCTTGTTTGGCTAGTTAAATAAATTACAAAACCATTTAATTTAATAAAACCTTTACCATTTAGTTTAATTCATGTCACACCCACTTGTACAATAATTCATATATCTTATTTAATTTAATATAAATAAAATATAATAATTTCTCATAATTTCGCATAGTCACATAATTAAATATCTCATTAATAAATAATGACAATTTATTAAATCTCTAATTAATAATTAAATAACATCATGCTTAATTAAATATTTTATTTAATTCAATAAGCTCATATAGTCATATACTTGAATAATAAAATTTCTCTACATTAATTTAATAAATGTAACACATATAATGAAATTAATCTACCACAATTGCATCAATTAATTATTTAATCCAATAATTAAATCATCGAAAAATATTTATTTAATTCAATAAATGTTAAAATTAATTTACAAAAATCTCGTTCGTCACAAGTGCTCAAGGAAACCTTCGTACATGGGAGGTCATGCGTCTAGGTTATGATAGATATCATATGTCCATAGAATTTTCCTTAATCTCTTGTACTGGCGGTACCCAAATTCTACTCTCAAATCTCAGTATTCCTTCCTTATCCATCTTAAATCTCGGTTCGGTCCCTTCGGATATCTTCTTTGCCACCTTTTTTCATTCATCATCCTGAAGCTGAGCCTCCTTCACTTTATCTAGTAAAGTTGTATCAGATTGCATCTGAAATAGCTTCTCATCAATCTCCATTGGATACTTCACTTCCAACTCCAGTTTCTCCATTTCTGTGATTAGCTCCTCCTGAGCAGTCAACATCATCAATTTCTCACGACCCTTTCTACTTAAGGCGTCGGCAACTACATTCGCTTTACCCGGATGGTATAAAATCTCACAGTCGTAATCCTTAATTAATTCTAACCATCTTCTTTAATGCATATTCAAATCCTTCTATGTGAAAATATATTTCAGACTCTTGTGGTCCGTATATATCTCAAACTTCTTTCCGTAGAGATAGTGCCTCTAAATTTTTAAAGCAAAAACAACTGCAGCTAACTCCAAATCATGGGTCGGGTATCCCTTCTCGTAATCCTTCAACTGTCGTGATGCATACGCGATGACTTTACCGTTTTGCATTAGCACACATCTAAGTCCTTTATGCGACGCATCACTAAAAATAACAAAATTACCTGTATCATCCGGAAGAGATAACACATGTGCCGTACTCAATCTCTTTTTTAATTCTTGAAAGCTCTCCTCACACTTCTCCGTCCAAACAAATTTCACAGCTTTCCGAGTTAAATTCGTTAACGGAGTTGCGATCTTGGAAAAATCTTGAATGAATCTTGTTTAATATCCCGCCAATCCAAGCAAACTTCTTACTTCTGACGGCGTTCTCGGCTGATCCCAGTTAATCACGGCTTCTACTTTGGATGGATCTACCGAAATTCTGTTTTTATCGATCACGTGACCAAAAAATTGTACTCGCTCGATCCAGAATTCGCATTTCAAAAATTTAGCATACGACTTCTCCCTTCTCAATACTTCCAACGTTAACCTCAAATGTTCTTCGTGTTCTTCTTTGGTTTTGGAATATACCAGAATGTCGTCTATAAATATCACCACGAAGTTGTCCAAAAACGGGTTGAACACACCATTCATTAGTCCCATAAATACTGCAGGAGCATTCGTTAGACCAAACGACATTACTAAAAATTTGTAGTGACCGTATCGCGTTCTGAACGCTGTCTTCGGTACATCCTCTGGCCTCACCTTCAGTTGGTAATAACCACTCCTCAAGTCTATCTTGGAAAAGTAACTTGCTCCCTTTAATTGATTAAACAGATCATCAATTCTTGGTAATTGATATCTATTCTTAATTGTGACCTTGTTCAGTTCTCTGTACTCAATGCAGAGCCGCATCGATCCGTCCTTCTTTTTCACAAACAACACTAGCGCTCCCCACGGCGATACGCTCGGTTTAATATACTTTTTTCCAGCAATTCTTGTAGTTGGACCATCAGTTCTTTCATCTCTACTGGTGCCATTCGGTATGGTGCCTTCGATATTAGAGCAGTTCCGGGCGCCAAATCGATCACAAAATCTACCTCTCTATCTGGTGGAAGTCCTGGCAAATCGTCTGGAAAAACATCGACGAAGTTCCTCACAATCGGTATCTCTTCTACCTTTGGATTCTCTTTTCAACTGTCGACTATGTAAGCTAGATATCCAACACAACATTATCTTAACAACCTCCTGGCCTGCATCATCGTCAGACAACTCGCTTGTCTAGGTGACTTGCTACCATAAAACACAACCTTTGACGGAGTCATAAGGTTAATACGTTTCTTCTGGCAGTCAATTACTGCCCCACAATTGGATAACCAATCCATACCCAAAATAACGTCAAATTCCCTAAGCTGAATAGGGATAAGATCTACGTTCATGATATTACCCTTAATATCCACCCTACAGTTCTTAAACACGTACTTAACAGGAATTATCTCTCTATTCGCAATTTCTATATTCATGGGATATTCCAACTCATCCATAAGCAAATCTAAACTATTAGCAAAGTCTTCGGATATAAAGGAACAAGTAGCACCCCAATCAAATAAAACATAAGCATTAATTTCATTGATCGGAATGATACCTGACACCACATCACGAGACTGGATTGCGTCATGCACTGTCATATTGAAAGTTCTGGCGGTCGGTCGGTTTGTTGCAGGTGGTCCGGTAATGGTTAAGGTATTTCCACTGCTATTTCCACGGTTACCTCCTTGCACTACTCCTCCTGATCCCTTCTTGGGGAAATCTCTTGCTAGATGATCCTTAGAACCACAGTTAAAACAAGCACCCTTCTTTGGGTTTGGACAGTTTGGTGCTATGTGGTCTTCCTGACCACAATTGTAGCACACTCGCTTCCCTTTCATGGAAACTCCCAAATGAGCTTTTCCACAGTTTGAGCACGCTTCAATTTTCTTCTTCTGCCCTCCTTGTTGACTTCCAGCTGACGAGTTATCCTTCCACTTCCTTTTATGATTATGACTACCCCTAGTGTTACTCCCACCAGTCTTGTTATTTCCTTCACCTTCACTCTTCTTCTTCTTCTTCTACTCTTGATTGTACTTGGTCACCGCATCGCTCCCACCTTCAGCGAGGATGGCCTTTTCCAGTACTCCGGCAAATGTGTTTATCTGAAACATTGACACCTTACTGTAAACCCAAGGCTTTAGTCCTTGTTCAAATCTTCTGGCCTTTCTTTCGTCAGTGTGTACTTGGTACGGGGCAAACCTTGCCAACTCATCGAATTTAGTCGCGTATTCAGGTACGCTCATGTTTCCTTGTTTCAGTTCCAGAAATTGAATTTCCATCTGATTCTGCAAACTAGTTGGGAAGTACATTTCGAAAAACATTTCTTTAAATCTCTCCCACGTAATTACACCTTCACCTCCTCGCACTTTATTTTCTTGCCACCAGTAGCTAGCCTCAAACTTCAGCATAAACGTTGCGAAAGCGGTCTTCTGGTCTTCTCTAACCCTAGCAACGTTGAATACTTTCTCCATTTCCATGACCCACGTTTGAGCCTCGATTGGGTTCTTAGAACCTTTGAACTCTGGCGGTCCCACCGCCTTGAAGTCTTTAAACGTTGTGTTTGGTGGAGCGTGAGGTTGATTGTTCATTGCTCCCGTCAGTAAGTTCACCAACTACTGAACAGGATTAGCGTTGGCAGTATTGTTATTATTGGTTAACTCTTCCTGAGCCGGTTGACATTGTTGTCTTCTCCTTGGCGGTATTTTTCTGTTAAATACACGCTTATTAGAACTTTGTTTATTTCTCTAAATAGTTAAGGCATTACTCAACAATTTAACACATCATCTCAAACAACTTAATATATTTAATTCAACTCAAAGTTTTAACATCAAACTATAGCATAACTGCTATTTACATCAACTATCCTGGAATAAAGAATCCACATGATTTAAAATATTAACATATTCCTTCGTTCAAAAACACATAGGAATTTACATATAAAAACTAATTAAGTCTTTCACATAATTAAACGGATTCTAATCCTATCTATCAAGGTGCTGAATAGCCTTGCCACGCTCCTCGTCCATGATACGAGACATCATCCTGCGATCCAGCATATACGACGGAAGTCCTTCGAACTGGATGGGGTATCTCAAAACTCGTTCCTGAGCCTCATCCATTGCATGATTAAGTATGGAGTATGTCTCTTCAAGCTTTGCCTTCTTTGCACGACTATCATCTTCTGCACGATCAGTTCGACGTGATTCTCTTACCCATCCTTCCTCTGCTATTTTCAGTCTTCCAGAGGTTTCTTTCAGTTCCTTTTCCAGCTTCTCTATCTCCTCGGTCTTATCTTCGGTTTGACCCTTCTCTTGGACCAAATCCCATTCCACATTTCCCAATCGTGTGTGAAGAGTCGAAATCTCCCTCTCCTTCTCCTCTAAAGTAGACTACTGAACAGTCGCTCGCTCAGTCAATTCCCGAACCTCATCTTGTAATTCCACGTTACAGTCGTATAACATGTCATACATCTCCGCATCAACGGTGTACTGTGGTAACTCCTCTTCTTCCTCTTCCTCATCAAACTCCTCCTCAAGATCCTCCTCAGGATCAGTCTCAGGCTCATGCTCCTGACCAACAATGGTGATCAATGGAGATGACTCCCTCTGAACAAACTGTTCCCTAACAACATGTATGTCTCGGGGCTCATCCTCTGTAGGTACTATAGGTAATCGGGGTTCTTCCTCCCCAGCTTGACTAGCTTCTCCAACATTCGTCATCCTGACAACAAAATTTTAAGTTTTAGTTACTAAGTCGTACAAACGAGCACATAAATTAACACATAAACACATAATGTATTTTATTATCTTCAATGAATTACCAAAAATTCATTTCTTAAAACTCGATAAGAGTTTTCCTTTACTATCTTCTTTCTATAAGGCTACTACCTAAGGTTGTTCCCCCACCTAAGGTTCATAACCTACGACTCTGATACCAACCTGTGACACCCCCAAATCCGGTACTTCTATTTCCACAGGATTCGGTGTTCACGATACAAATATCATCTATCTATCTACCCATAATAAATGCAAACCATGCAAGAGAAAGAATTAAAATCTTCCCTTAAGGGTTACAACATCTGAATAATAATAATACAATCCCAGGTTAAACTAACCTTAAACATCTGTGCGGAATCATAAACAAATAAGTCTTAAACAATAACATCAACTCAAGTTTTAAACAAATACATCGTCAAATAAAATAACAGGTCTTCGTCACTTGCTAACTTTGCCCTTACCTTTACTAGTGGAAGGTTCATCAGTTGTTTCGTTCTTAACTGCACTGTTATTATTAAGCAAGAGTGAGCACAATTGCCCACAAGTATAAAAATGAAATGACAGTATAATAACATGCGAATAAATCAAAACATCTGAATAAAAACTCAACTTTTGAATCAATAGTGAATAACAAGAATCACAAGAATTCTGAGGGTCATAAGACCATGAACTATCTCCTAGGTTAACAAAGGTTATACTTGAAACTTTTAACAGTCATAAGACTATGAACCTTCTTCTCGTACTTAAGGGGATCAGCCCTTAGTACCATACTGTGCACAATATCTTAACGCTAAAGCGTAAATAATCTCCTATACAGGGTTGTTCATCTCAGTTTGACATTCGAGTCTGCACCAAAGGAAGTTCGGTTTGGATAATTCATCAAGGGTTCTGAAATTTAGAACGCTCATCAACTATGGACTAGTTGAATCATTATGGTTTCATTAGTCTAATAAGGTTCAACAATAATGATATTCAATTTGAATAATAATCTCAAGAGGTATACAATAGAACAATTATTGTATAACTAAATCATACTTTGAAAAAAATAATCAATCTTTAATAAATCATTTGAACTTGAATAATAGTAACGATAGTTTATTCAAGGTAAATAATAAGCTTGAACAATAATGACAAGTAGGGATAGGGAACTTTCTCAAAATTAAGAGTTTAAGTTTAGGAAACTTGCCTCGTGCGTAGATTATACTTTAACTAATCACGTTCTTTGAATTAAATCCTACATACCATTCACATTCACAATACTAGTTAATTATAACTTAACTAATCATCATAAACTCATTCTCTTTGTCTACTTTGATTATTGACTATACTTAAATCAATTTACCACTTTGTCACATAATTTACACTTTACGAATTATCAAGCTAATTATGTATTCAATAATTCAATTCACACGTAATTATGTTATTTACATGTTAAACAACTATGTCATCATTTCATAATATTTCTAACATGTTTACATGTTTATTACATTAAGTTACTAACACATTGCTAGACTTAACATTTTAAAAAAAAAATTACATTTTTGGACATTCTAGAGAGTGGCGCTGCGGCGCCACTGTTATACTTGATCTTCGCGATGCGGCGTCGTGGCGCTGCTGCCGGACACATGGCACTACGGCGCGGTGGCGCTGCGGCGCGGATGTTTAGGCGTGAGACTGGCGCCGCGGCGCGGCGACCCAGAAACTGTTCTGCAATTCGCGAAAATTGCAGAACACAGCCAAAAACTCCAATTTAAATTATTACTACACGAATTTAGACATACCCACATGTTATAATTCATGTATAATCATAATACAACATCTATAAAGTGATTTTAACCTATTAAAACATATAATCACAGAATTAAAACATAAAATTTTCCTTTGTTCTTGATGTTCTTGAAGTTTTTAACATAAATTCCTAAAATTCAACGCCACAGATTCGTTATAAAGCCAAATCCGTTCATTTAAAGTTTGGTCTCTTCGTATTAACATGCACAATAATATACGAGTGTAAAATCTATGAAAATATTTATGTTTGACATACTAAAATCACGTATAAGGCCATAAGGCCAAAAACCCAAACTCTGTATATTTTTGAAATAGCAAGTCATCAGATTACAAAACTTAGGATATGGAATCATGCAATATATATATAAATAACATGTTATGCTACTCGTATTATTACAAATATTCTTATAACAACACCAATTCCCAATTCACAGATATTAACAGAAGTTTTGAAAGCCATTTTTATAAAACTTGAATACGTGAAATAGAACTTTAGGAAGGAGAGATTACCCTGAGAATAACTAATGGAAGAGATGATCAGTGGTGATTCTTTCACAAGTAATTGATAATTATACACTCAAACTTTCTCTCAGACTTCTCAAACTCTCTAATTCTCTCCCTCTCTGATTTGCAGACTTAGAAATAATAAGGAATGAGAAAAAGACGTCGTAATAAAAGACTGGCGCATTGTGGTCAGTTAACCCAGTCATGGGTAACTGATCCCAACTCCCAACAAGACCTTGTTTGGCTAGTTAAATAAATTACAAAACCATTTAATTTAATAAAACCTTTACCATTTAGTTTAATTCATGTCACACCCACTTGTACAATAATTCATATATCTTATTTAATTTAATATAAATAAAATATAATAATTTCTCATAATTTCGCATAGTCACATAATTAAATATCTCATTAATAAATAACGACAATTTATTAAATCTCTAATTAATAATTACAATAATTAAATAACATCATGCTTAATTAAATATTTCATTTAATTCAATAAGCTCACATAGTCATATACTTGAATAATAAAATTTCTCTACATTAATTTAATAAATGTAACACATATAATTAAATTAATCTACCACAATTGCATCAATTAATTATTTAATCCAATAATTAAATCATCGAAAAATATTTATTTAATTCAATAAATGTTAAAATTAATTTACAAAAATCTCGTTCGTCACAAGTGCTCAAGGAAACCTTCGTACATGGGAGGTCATGCGTTTAGGTTATGATAGATATCATATGTCCATAGAATTTTCCTTGGTTGACCCAATAGACCCCAAAGAAAAACGAGAAGATTACTATCATACTCTTTTCAATGTTGATTCTTCTCTTGACATATAACTATCTCCACTGTCTCCAGTTAAAAATTATATTTCAAATAAACTCCAAAATCATATAGGTAGTGCTCATAGATATACTCAGCAAGTGGATGTGCACAACCCTGTCTTATGATAACATGAGGTTGTATGTCATTAGACATCTTGTATGATAGCGGCAAAACACTCTTCCAAAATTAGGTTCACCTCACCTTATTTGATTCACCAAATATAACTACTAAATGATGTATAAAATACAACACACTTTTTCTATAATGTTTAGGGAGAACTTCCACCGCTAGAGTCCACCGTTCTATTCCCCTGTTACCCCTGCTCGACCCAGCTACACTCTTATTACCTGAAAGGAATTGTGAAGCAAAAGGGTAAGCTCAACTAGCCTAGTAAAGAATATCATGACTAAAGATAAATAAATTATCAATAGCCTTCAACAGTAATAAATCAGAGATTTAGAACATATGGTAGATGATAAAAAAATTTAACCATAGTTGCAGCGGAACGAGCAATCCATTAGAAGAGTCACATAGACCATAAAGTCTATTATCTTCTCCATGTTAAAAATCCTCCAACAATATTTTATCCCTGTAACATCAATCAACAGTTGTGGTCCACAATCATATGAATAACTCATAATCATAATTGTGGTTCTAAATTCCTCTTCTCATCCAAGACGAAGATAATTTTAATCTCCTGTCTTTACCTGAAACATCAAAGATCATGATAATACCAAATCGCATTTCCTGTTCATAATCATACTGACAAATTCATCTTTGCATTACGGGCCAAAGATATTCGTCAACAGTTCATCTTTGCACTACTGGCCAAAGATATTCAACCACAGATCATCTTTGCACTACATGCCAAAGACATTCAACAACAGATCATCTTTGTACTACAGGCCAAAGATATTCAATAATAAATCATCTTTGCATTATAGGCCAAAGATATTAATATCTCAAAGAAATATATAATCATTTCAGAATTTATATAAACAATAATTATAACCATGTTGATCAATTCATCTTTGCACTTAAGCTAAAGATATTCAATTATAAATTCAATGGTTATGATCATACCAGTCAACAATTCAACTTTGCACTACTGGCCAAAGAGAACTCATAGTCACGATCATACCAATAATCTACCCATTTTTACACTCAAGTCAAATAGAAATTTCTTCACCAAGATTATAAAACTGTTATATATGATAATAAAAATAATATGATCAAAACACAGATTTAATTTCAGGAGTAAAATTCATAAATCAACGATAATTTAGTCAGAAAAAGAAACCCATTGTGTCGTGAATAGTAACTCATGAATAGTAACCCCGACATGAAAAAGGTAGAAATTTCACAATAAAATTCATACCAATATTTTGGTATAAAGATATTGAAAGAATAACATTTCTTAAACTTATAAATAATTTATTTTAATTGTTTATACTTTACAAAATAATATATTTAATCATCCTAAAATGTCAAACTCATAAGATTTCATCACCAATAACCAAAACTCTCATCAAAAATCTGCATATACATTATATAGGATTCTCAAGCAATAAAATCCTATTTTTCACTTTTCTTACTTCACATAACATATTTAATTCATTTACTCATGATAGTCTATTTTCATAAAAAATACCAAATTAGTACCAAAAATATTTTTTTTCTGAGATTTAGCAAAATATAGTCTCATATTGAACATATATTTTTCTCAGAATTTTTAAAATTCATTTACTATTTTTCATATGGCCAATACTACCGAATATTTAGACATTTATCATAAATTGTACTTTTATCCAAAAATTCCGAAATTTACAGTGTATACTTCCGTTATATACATGTACTCCGAATAAAAATTTCACCAATTTTAGAGTTAACCACAACGAGTTATAAGTGTTTACTTTTAAAATAGTCTTTTCTCATAAAATTCATGACTCCTAATCCATACATCCAAAAATCACCATTTTTGGATACAATCAAGAGAACTCATCAATTTATCATTTCAACTTTTTTCAGAATTTTTGAAGGTTAAGAAAAATTACGAAACTGAAAAACATAATAACCCTTAAAATCTCTTACCTCAAAAGAGCAGTACTTCTGATTAGAATAGCGGTATAAGGTTGAAGGAAACTTGCACTGATAAATAGAAACTCACAAAGTATCTAAATACTCACAAAATATGCTCGATAATATAGAGAGAGAAAGAGAGAAAGCTTATGTTTCTGGTGTGATTTTCAATTCTAACTTAGCCCTCTATTTATAGGAAAATGTTAGCACGCCGAAGCAGACTTGACCTGATACCTGATGGCTTTACCTGCTACTATTGCCACCCACTACATTTGAAATAAAATTCAGCGCATTTCTTCACCAACCACAAGTGGGGCCCACTCAATTCTAGAATTTTCAAACAAAATCATTTATAAACCTAATTTCCGAATCAGTCACCTCTTAAAATTCATAACAAATCATACGTTCATTTTTAACGGTTTAAAATTTGTGGACATATTCTCAACTTATATATGTATAACATATCCAAAAATCACAACGATCCAACGGTCGGATTAAAAAATATAACTCACGCAATATAGCTCAAGAGCACTGGTTTGATCTAATAATACCTCCAATCCGACAAAATACTGATAAAACACCTCAACATTAATTTCTTCATTTATAATCACATAAATAAATCCATCATTTATATCCACATAAAATAAATATTTCCTTATCATATAAATTAATAATTAATTATTCGCAAATAATATTACAGAATCACAATTATGACAACCAGACAGTTCCCAAGAAAGAGGGGGCTTTTCAATAAGGATTTCTCTTTACTGGATCGTAATTAGATGACCAAACCTTTCCTTAGACAGAACTTTCTAGACATTGTCAATAATGCTATCTAATAATATTATTCAAATAATATGAATTATTGATCTAATAATGGAAAATACTGTGCAGTGACAATTATTGAAATAACAATAATATAAAATATCAACGCAGCAATTATTGAACCAATAAAATAAAATATTGAACAGTAATTACTGTAATAATTATTGAGTAGTGCCTTGTTACGTAAGAATCAATAATTCAAAAATACTGTGCAATACTGTGTGCTACTGTGCAACAACACGTATTACTTTACTTTACCCACCGGGTATTCCAACAGTGTTAACGGTAACGATTACGCCGTTATTTATAAAAATTCAAATTTGTCGTTTTCTTCATCTGAAAGTTATTCTGTTATGGGGCCCATAAATGGCTGCTCCGTCGTACGAATATTTCCCGACAGAAAGAATATTCCACGACCAAACGAATATTCCCCGATAATAATGAATATTTTATAACCACTTGCTTATTTTGAAAATTTTGCACATTTCACCCATAACCAAAGTATTATATCAAATTAACACCATATTATTCACAATAATAAATAGAGGAAATTTGATTTTATTCATTAAAAAGTTGGGGTCTTACAACCTCCCCTCCTTATAAAATTTCGTCCTCGAAATTTACGTACCTGGTATTTCGAAGAGTTGAGAATACCTTGCTATCAATTCAGATTCTATCTCCCCGGTCATCATGATTTCTCCATTGCTCATCTCCCGTGATAACTTCATTTGGGTTCCTCACTTGTTGGGAAGTCATGACAACCGCTCTCCCTAGAACTACCAGGCTTTGACTTGTCTGGGGCAGCATTTTGTGTTATCACTACTGTTGGAATATACTTTTCTATAGGGCATATTCCACCCTCAACTGCTTCTTCGTACTCCTGATTCATGATCTGAATCATCAATCTTCAATCCATATCGAATTGAGGTTGACAGCTCTGTACATGGTAATGCAAAACTTGATGTTGGGTTCTCCCAATTGCTGTCCAAAAAGAGAAATACATATCATCTATTTTAGCTTTATTAGATTGGACATCTCTTTTCACAATATCAATGCGTCGTGCGGCTTTTACCCATGCATCACTCACTCTCACTAGTTCAGTTGTTTCTTCTTTCAGCTCAGATTCCAACTTTGTCATCTTATACTCTGCCAAAGAATGCTTCTGTTCAAGCATCACATATCGGGTAACACAAGCTTGAATTGTTGCATCCTTTTGCTCCACGACCGCCTGCCGTTCTTCAACCTGCTCTTCTAACTCATGAATACGATTTTACAATTCTACATTTCGATCATAAAATTCTTCTAATAAATTCTCCTCAGGTTCTTCTTCTTCCTCATTCACAGCTGCTACCTCTGCGACTAGCTCGGGTGCAACTATTAATTCTTCCCTCACCACAAGAATATCTCTAATTCCTTCTTTGCCTGACATCACATTATCATGGTTGGTGATTATAGGTATCCCCACGGTCTCATCCACTCCATTGTTAACATTCTCAGCTGTCATTCTCAAATACTGCCATAAAATAGGGGTTAATTAAACAAATTAACGTATCACATAATATCCGTATATTATAACCGACAAACAAATAACCTTAGGTAGGACACACTAGCGAAGGATTACTCATCTCTCCCCTCCTAGTTCTATTCCCCGATCTCCGCCAGAGACCATATCCCTAAGCTCTGATACCAACTGTGACTCATGTCCCAACTGTAGACAGCACCTTACATTGATACCTATCAGTTTGCCACCGCAGAACGGCGTCCCCTACGGAGAGTCTGGCTTCGGTGCATCCCCCATCAACAGGAAGTCGCCAGCGAGAGGCTCGGGGCTCTTTACTTATGGCTCTGATACCAACTTTGACAGCCCCAAAATAGGTCCATTCCATCCAATCTATTCTGAGTCCCCAAATACATGGTACAGAAAATAACTACAACTTTATTACAACAATTGTCGTGCAAAATACAACAACACATATGTTGTGAGTTTTGATACAAATATATATACCAACTGTGACTCTTGACACCAACTTGGGTAGCACGTCACAATGACACCTTATATAAAGGTACATTCAAAAACTGTTTTAGAAATTAAAATCTTTGGGGAGTGCTCAAGGAAACCTTCGTACATGGGAGGCCATGCGTCTAGCTTATGATAGATATCATATGTCCACAGAATTATCCTTGGTTGACCCAATAGATCCCAAAGAAAAATGAGAAGATTACTATCATGCTCTTTCTAATGGTGAGTCTTCTCTTGACATATAACTATCTCCACTGTCTCCAGTTAAAAATTATATTTTAAATAAACTCCAAAATTATATAGGTAGTGGTCATAGATATACTCAGCAAGTGGATGTGCACAACCCTGTCTTATGATAACACGAGGTTGTATGTCATTAGACATCTTGTATAATAGTGACAAAACACCATTCCAAAGTTGGGTTCACCTCACCCTATTCGATTCGCCAAATATAACTACTAAATGATGTATAAAATATAACACACTTTTTTACACTGTTTAGGGATAACTTCCACCGCTAGAGACCACCGTTCTATTCCCCTGTTAACCCTGCTCGACCCAGCTACACTCTTATTACCTGAAAGGAATTGTGAAGCAAAAGGGTGAGCTCAACTAGCCTAGTAAAGAATATCATGACTAAAGATAAATAAATTATCAATAGCCTTCAATAGTAATAAATCAGAGATTTAGAACATATGGTAGATGATAAGAAATTTTAACCATAGTTGCAGCGGAACGAGCAATCCATTAGAAGAGTTAAATAGACCATAAAGTCTATTATCTTCTCCATGTTAAAAATCTACCAACAATGTTTTATCCCTGTAACATCAATCAACAGTTCTGGTCCACAATCATATGAATAACTCATAATCATAATTGTGGTTCTAAATTCCTCTTCTGATCCAAGAAGAAGATAATTTTTATCTCCTGTCTTTACCTGAAACATTAAAGATCACGGTTATACCAAATCACATTTCCTGTTCATAATCATACTGATAAATTCATCTTTGCACTACGGACCAAAGATATTCGTCAACAGTTCATCTTTGCACTACTGACCAAAGATATTCAATCACAGATCATCTTTCCACTACATGCCAAAGATATTCAACAACGGATCATCTTTGCACTACAGGCCAAAGATATTCGACAACAGATCATCTTTGCACTACAGACCAAAGATATTAATATCTCAAAGAAATATATAATCATTTCAGAATTTATATAAACAATAATTATAACCATGTTGATCAATTCATCTTTGTACTTAAGCTAAAGATATTCAATTATAAATTCAATGGTCATGATCATACCAATCAACAATTTAACTTTGTACTACTGGCCAAAGAGAGCTCATAGTCACGATCATACCAATAATCTACCCATTTTTACACTCAAGTTAAAGAGAAATTTCTTCACCAAGATTATAAAAATGTTATATATGATAATAAAAATAATATGATCAAAACACGGATTTAATTTCAGGAGTCAAATTCATAAATCAACGATAATTTGGCCAAAAAAAACCAATTTTGTCGTGAATAATAACTCGTGAATAGTAACCCCGACATGAAAAAGGTAGAAATTTCACAATAAAATCCATACCAATATTTTGGTATAATGATATTGAAAGAATAACATTTCTTAAATTTATAAATAATTTATTTTAATTGTTTATACTTTACTAAATAATGCATTTAATCATTCTAAAATGTCAAACTCATAAGATTTCATCACCAATAACCAAAACCCTCATCAAAAATCTGCATATACATTATATAGGATTCTCAAGCCATAAAATTCTATTTTTCATTTTTCTTACTTCACATAACATATTTAATTCATTTACTCATAACTAGTCTATTTTCATGAAAAATACCAAATCAGTCCCAAAAATATTTCTTTTCTGAGATTTAGCAGAATATAGTCTCATATTGAACATATATTTTTCTCAGAATTTTTAAAATTAATTTACTATTTTTCATATGGCCAATATTATCGAATATTTAGACATTTATCATAAATTATACTTTTGTCCAAAAATTTCGAAATTTACAGAATATACTTCCGTTATATATATGTACTCCCAATAAAAATTTCACCAATTTTAGAGTAAACCACAAGGAGTTATAAGGGTTTACTTTTAAAATAGTCTTTTCTCATAAAATTCATAACTCCTAATCCATACATCCAAAAATTACCATTTTTGGACACAATCAAGAAAACTCATCAATTTATCATTTTAATTTTTTCCAGATTTTTTGAAGGTTCAGAAAAATTACGAAACTGAAGAACATAATAACCCTTAAAATCCCGTACCTCAAAAGAGCAGTACTTCTGATTGGAATAGCGGTATAAGGCTGAAGGAAACTTGCACTGATAAATAGAAACTCACAAAGTATCTAAATACTCACAAAATACGCTCGATAATATAGAGAGAGAAAGAAAGAAAGCTTATGTTTCTGGTGTGATTTTCAATTCTAACTTAACCCTCTATTTATAGGAATATGTTAGCACGCCGAAGTAGACTTGACCTGCTACCTGATGAATTTACCTGCTACTATTGTCACCCACCACATTTGAAATAAAATTCAGCACATTTCTTCACCAACCACAAGTGGGGTCCGCTCAATTCTAGAATTTTCTACCAAAATCATTTATAAACCTAATTTCCAAATCAGTCACCTCTTAAAATTCATAACAAATCATACGTTCATTTTTAACGGTTCAAAATTTGTGGATATATACTCAACTTATATATGTATAACATATCCAAAAATCACAACGATCCAACGGTCGGATTAAAAATATAACTCACGCAATATAGCTCAAGAGCACTGGTTTGATCTAATAATACCTCCAATCCGACAAAATACTGATAAAACACCTCAACATTAATTCCTTCTTTTATAACCACATAAATAAATCCATCATTTATATCCACATAAAATAAATATTGTCTTATCATATAAATCAATAATTAATTATTCGTAAATAATATTACAGAACCACAATTATGACAACCAGACAGTTTCCAGGAAAGAGGGGCTTTCCAATAAGAATTTTTCCTTACTGGCGCACAATTAGATGACCAAACCTCTCCTTAGACCGAACTTTCTAGACATTACCAATAATGCTATCTAATAATATTATTTAAATAATATGAATTATTGATCAATAATAGAAAATTCTGTGCAGTGACAATTATTGAAACAATAATAATATAAAATATCAGCACAGCAATTATTGAACCAATAAAATAAAATATTAAATAGTAATTACTGTAATAATTATTGAGTAGTGCCTTCTTATGTAAGAATCAATAATTCAAAAATACTGTGCAATACCGTGTGCTACTGTGCAACAACGCGTATTACTTTACTTTACTCATCGGGTATTCCAACAGTGTTATTGGTAACGATTACATCGTTATTTATAAAAATTCAAATTTGTCGTTTTCTTCATCCGACAGTTATTCTGTTATGGGGCCCACAAATGGCTGCGCCGTCGTATGAATATTCCCCGACAGAAAAAATATTCCACGACCAAATGAATATTCCCCGACAATAATGAATATTTTATAACCACTTGCTTATTTTGAAAAATTTGCACATTTCACCCATAACCAAGGTATTATATCAAATTAACACCATATTATTCACAATAATAAATAGAGAAAATTCGATTTTATTCATTAAAAAGTTGGGGTCTTACAACCTCCCCTCCTTATGAAATTTTGTCCTCAAAATTTACGTACCTGGTATTTTGAAGAGTTGAGAATACCTTGCTATCAATTCAGATTCTATCTCCCCGGTCATCATGATTTTTCCATTGCTCATCTCCCGTGATAACTTCATTTGGGTTCCTCACTTGTTGGGAAGTCATGACAACCGCTCTCCCTGGAACTACCAGGCTTTGACTTGTCTGGGACAACATTTGGTGTTATCACTACTGTTGGAATATACTTTTCTATAGGGCATATTCCACCCTCAACTGCTTCTTCGTACTCCTGATTCATGATCTGAATCATCAATCTTCGATCCATATCGAATTGAGGTTGACCGCTCTGTACAGGGTAATTCAAAACTCGATGTTGGGTTCTCCCAATTACTGTCTAAAAAGAGAAATACATATCATCTATTTTAGCCTTCTTAGATCGGACATCTCTTTCCACAATATCAATGTGTCGTGTGGCTTTTACCCATGCATCACTCACTCTCACTCGTTTAGTTGTTTCTTCTTGTAGCTCAGATTTCAGCTTTGTCATCTTATACTCTGCCAACGAATGCTTCTGTTCAAGCATCACATATCGGGTAATACAAGCTTGAATTGTTGCATCCTTTTGCTCCACGACCGCCTCCCATTCTTCAACCTGCTCTTCTAACTCATGAATACGATTTTGCAATTCTACATTTTGATCATAAAATTCTTCTAATAAATTCTCCTAAGGTTCTTCTTCTTCCTCACTCTCAGCTGCTACCTCTGCGACTAGCTCAGGTGCAACTATTAATTCTTCCCTCACCACAAGAATATCATGGTTGGTGATTATAGGTATCCCCACGGTCTCATCCACTCCATTGTTAACATTCTCTGCTGCCATTCTCAAATAACGCCATAAAATAGGGGGTTAATTAAACAAATTAACGTATCACATAATATCCGTATATTATATCCGACCAACAAATAAGCTTAGGTAGGACACACTAGCGAAGGATTACTCATCTCTCCCCTCCTAGTTCTATTCCCCGATCTCCGCCAGAGACCAAATTTCTAAGCTCTGATACCAACTGTGACTCATGTCCCAACTGTGGACAGCACCTTACATTGATACCTATCAGTTTACCACCGCAAAACGACGTCCCCTACGAGTAGTCTCGGTTCGGTGCATCCCCCATCAACAGAAAGTCACCAGCGAGAGGTTCGGGGCTCTTTACTTATGGCTCTAATACCAACCGTGACAACCCCAAAATAGGTCCATTCCATCCAACCTATTCTGAGTCGCCAAATACATAGTACAGAAAATAACTACAACTTTATTATAACAATTGTCATGCAAAATACAACAACACATATGTTGTGAGTTTTGATACAAATATATATACCAACTATGACTCTTGACACCAACTTGGGTAGCACGTCACAATGACACCTTACATAAAGGTACAGTTAAACACTTTTTAGAAATTAAAATCTTTGGGAAGTGCTCAAGGAAAACTTCGTACATGGGAGGCCATGCGTCTAGCTTATGATAGATATCATATGTCCACAGAATTATCCTTGGTTGACCCAATAGACGCCAAATAAAAATGATAAGATTACTATCATGCTCTTTCCAATGGTGAGTCTTCTCTTGATATATAACTATCACCACTGTCTCCAGTTAAAAATTATATTTCAAATAAACTCCAAAATCATATAGGTAGTGCTCATAGATATACTCAGTAAGTGGATGTGCACAATCCTGTCTTATGATAACACGAGGTTTTATGTCATTAGACATCTTGTATGATAGCGGCAAAACACCCTTCTAAAGTTGGGTTCACCGCACCCTATTCGATTCGCCAAATATAACTACTAAATGATGTATAAAATACAACACACTTTTTTATACTGTTTAGGGAGAACTTCCACCGCTAGAGACCACCGTTCTATTTCTCTGTTACCCCCGCTCGACCCAGCTACACTCTTATTACCTGAAAGCAATTGTGAAGCAAAAGGGTGAGCTCAACTAGCCTAGTAAAGAATATCATGAATAAAGATAAATAAATTATCAATAGCCTTCAACAGTAAAAAATCAGAGATTTAGAACATATGGTAGATGATAAAAATTTTTAACCATAGTTGCAGCGGAACGAGCAATCATTAGAAGAGTCAAATAGACCATAAAGTCTATTATCTTCTCCATGTTAAAAATTCACCAATAATATGAATAACTCATAATCATAATTGTGGTTCTAAATTCCTCTTTTCATCTAAAACGAAGATAATTTTCATCTCCTGTCTTTACCTGAAACATCAAAGATCATGGTTATACCAAATCACATTTCCTGTTCATAATCATACTGATAAATTCATCTTTGCACTACGGGCCAAAGATATTCGTCAACAGTTCATCTTTGCACTACTGGCCAAAGATATTCAACCACAGATCATCTTTGCACTACATACCAACGATATTCAACAACATATCATCTTTGCACTACAGGGCAAAGATATTCAACAACAGATCATCTTTGCACTACAGGCCAAAGATATTAATATCTCAAAGAAATATATAATCATTTCAGAATTTATATAAACAATAATTATAACCATGTTGATCAATTCATCTTTGCAGTTAAGCTAAAGATATTCAATTATAAATTCAATGATCATGATCATACCAGTCAACATTTCAATTTTACACTACTGGCCAAAGAGAACTCATAGTCACGATCATACCAATAATCTACTCATTTTTACACTCAAGTCAAAGAGAAATTTCTTCACCAAGATTATAAAAATGTTATATATGATAATAAAAATAATATGATCAAAACACAGATTTAATTTCAGGAGTAAAATTCATAAATAAACGATAATTTGGTCAGAAAAAGAAACTCATTTTGTCGTGAATAGTAACTTGTGAATAGTAACTCATGAATAGTAACCCCGACATGAAAAATATAAAAATTTCACAATAAAATCCATACCAATATTTTGGTATAATGATATTGAAAGAATAATATTTCTTAAACTTATAAATAATTTATTTTAATTGTTTATACTTTACTAAATAATGTATTTAATCATCCTAAAATGTAAAACTCATAAGATTTCATCACCAATAACCAAAACCCTCATAAAAAATCTGCATATACATTATATAGGATTCTCAAGCCATAAAATCCTATTTTTCACTTTTCTTACTTCACATAACATATTTAATTCATTTACTCATAACTAGTCTATTTTTATAAAAAATACCAAATCAGTCCTAAAATTATTTCTTTTCTGAGATTTAGCAGAATATAGTCCCATATTGAACATATATTTTTCTCAAAATTTTTAAAATTCATTTACTATTTTTCATATGGCCAATACTGCAGAATATTTAGACATTTATCATAAATTGTACTTTTGTCCAAAAATTCCGAAATTTATAGAGTATACTTCCGTTATATACATGTACTCCCAATAAAATTTTTACCAATTTTGGAGTTAACCACAATGAGTTATAAGGGTTTACTTTTAAAATAGTATTTTTTCATAAAATTCATAACTCCTAATCTATACATCCAAAAATTACCATTTCTGAACACAATCAAGAAAGCTCATCAATTTATCAATTCAATTTTTTCCAAAATTTTTGAAGGTTAAGAAAAATTACGAAACTGAAAAACATAATAACCCTTAAAATCTCTTACCTCAAAAGAGCAGTACTTCTGATTAGAATAGCGGTATAAGGTTGAAGGAAACTTGCACTGATAAATAGAAACTCACAAAGTATCTAAATACTCACAAAATATGCTCGATAATATAGAGAGAGAAAGAGAGAAAGCTTATGTTTCTGGTGTGATTTTCAATTCTAACTTAGCCCTCTATTTATAGGAAAATGTTAGCACGCCGAAGCAGACTTGACCTGATACCTGATGGCTTTACCTGCTACTATTGCCACCCACTACATTTGAAATAAAATTCAACGCATTTCTTCACCAACCACAAGTGGGGCCCACTCAATTCTAGAATTTTCAAACAAAATCATTTATAAACCTAATTTCCGAATCAGTCACCTCTTAAAATTCATAACAAATCATACGTTCATTTTTAACGGTTTAAAATTTGTGGACATATTCTCAACTTATATATGTATAACATATCCAAAAATCACAACGATCCAACGGTCGGATTAAAAAATATAACTCACGCAATATAGCTCAAGAGCACTGGTTTGATCTAATAATACCTCCAATCCGACAAAATACTGATAAAACACCTCAACATTAATTTCTTCATTTATAATCACATAAATAAATTCATCATTTATATCCACATAAAATAAATATTTCCTTATCATATAAATTAATAATTAATTATTCGCAAATAATATTACAGAATCACAATTATGACAACCAGACAGTTCCCAAGAAAGAGGGGGCTTTTCAATAAGGATTTCTCTTTACTGGATCGTAATTAGATGACCAAACCTTTCCTTAGACAGAACTTTCTAGACATTGTCAATAATGCTATCTAATAATATTATTCAAATAATATGAATTATTGATCTGATAATGGAAAATATTGTGCAGTGACAATTATTGAAACAAGAATAATATAAAATATCAACGCAGCAATTATTGAACTAATAAAATAAAATATTAAAAGTAATTCCTGTAATAATTATTGAGTAGTGCATTCTTTCGTAAGAATCAATAATTCAAAAATACTGTGCAATACCGTGTGCTACTGTGCAACAACGCGTATTACTTTACTTTACCCACCGGGTATTCCAACAGTGTTAACGGTAACGATTACGACGTTATTTATAAAAATTTAAATTTTTCGTTTTCTTCATCCGACAGTTATTCTGTTATGGGGCCCACAAATGGCTGCGCCGTCGTACGAATATTTCCCGACAGAAAGAATATTCCACGACCAAACGAATATTCCACGACCAAACGAATATTCCCCGACAACAATGAATATTTTATAACCACTTGCTTATTTTGAAAATTTGCACATTTTACCCATAACCAAAGTATTATATCAAATTAACACCATATTATTCACAATAATAAATAAAGGAAATTCGATTTTATTCATTGAAATGTTGGGGTCTTACACTTTGCATACGTAGTATGTTTAACATGAGACTTTTTAAGAACACTCAAAGGTTTGAGAAACATTTTTTGTTGAAAACTTTACGGCTCGTATTGTGAACTTTTGAATAATGATAATAGGATACTTTATGCCTCTAGAGATAACCGACATGTTCACACATCTAGTTAGACACGATATAAACTACACAAGCTTGAACTAAAATGAGTTTCTAAGTAGAGAGCTATACTAGTTACGTGCACATAAATCTAATACATGCAAACATGCGTAGAAAAGGTTGTTTAGCATTGTTACGTGGTTTAATGAATACTATGGTTAGTCTTTGACGTAATGAACTCTCTTAACTTGTAAAATATAAATTTTATAGGTAAAACTAACAATTGTTGAAAGTAAATAGAAAAGACCAAACCTAATTTAAAAATTCCTTAACATGTATGTGTGAAACGACTTGAACTATAATGCGTGACTTAAGTAATATTTCATGTATAGAAACATAAGATGAGTCTATTGAACTAAAATTTGCTAAAGTGTTTCTAAGGTTTTCAAAAGTAAGAACAATGTGGATTATACATCTATGGGTTTTAAATGCGTATAGAATACATGGATAGAAATATGTGTGATAAATGCATGTTTATATATATGTCAAGTGTGTGTGACTAATGAATACCTATACGTGCATAAATAGGATAATATAGTTCATTGAGGTGATTTTATGTTATAAGTGGTAATCCACGCATAAGGCAAGTCTCCAACCTTAAACTTCCTACGTTATTGCAAGTTCCCTAATTGCATTCTTATAATTGAATGCAAGTATCTAGAGCATGTGTCTTGTTGTGAAACTTTGAATCATTGTTATATCAAACATACTTATATTTAGAAAATACCTACATTCGTATGATTATTATCCATAATCGGAAATTGATTTTATATCTTGAATCATGTTACAAGAATTGAACTTAATGTTCCTAAAAAGTTGTCTAAGCTATTTGATTCGGCTAGACTAATATCATGTGTTAGAAAGCTATCCAAACCAATTGACTTGGTGCAAACTCTTATAAATCTACTAAGATGAACAACCCTCATTGAAGGAAAATTTTGTAACTGTCGGGAAACTGACGCTCTCACATACTAGCATGTTTAAATGTTATGCATAATGTAGGGTACATTAGGCTGATCACCTTTTGTACATATTTATATTGGGGTTTCAGTAAAATACTGTTAATTCTAGCAAGAGTTTTTAGTCCCTAGTGAATGCTCTGTTAGGTTTGTAAGATTTATGAACACAATCAAATTGCATCAAAGTAAAGCGAAAGCGTAAAAATTAGAGTTTTAAAATTTTACAAACCATATACCCGGATCATCCTTTATACATAATTATTAATTAAACGAAAAGATGAAGAACAAGAATTATACCCTTGAAGATTCGAGCTTCCTCAGATACAAGTTCACCTCCAAATCCTTTTCGCGTTCAACTTGAATTCACTGGGTTTGATTCCTTCCTTTGATCAATATTAGCCACCCAAGTGTTTGGCCACTAGAGGTGAACCACTAAGGAAGAAGAAAGATTCAAGAAGATGGGTATTTGACAAAACTTTAATTTTTCTATCTCTTATAGAAAAAGGTGTACTCCCCCAACTCTTGGAATTACGTCTCACGTGTTTTGTAAAACATCAACCTTCACCCATAATAAGACTCCTATTATTTATAGATGTAGGCAACCCTCTTTAACAATTAAGGAATTGAGTTTTATTTTAATTAATTAAACTCATTTAATTAATTAGGCTCCCAATCTTATTAGGAATAATTAATTAAACTCTTTTAATTAATTAGCCTCCTAATCATATTAAGAATATATGAGAGTACTTTTATTAATTAATTAATTAATTTTCAAACTCCTTTAAGAATTAAATAATAATAATAATAATAATAATAATAATAATAATAATAATAATAAGACTCTTCTTATTAATTTATATTTAATATTTTGAAAATATTAAATAATAAATATTAAACTATTTAATTTATTCTATCGCCATATATTAAATTAAATACGCTTAACTTATTATTACGATTATGCTATTTGCTTCTTAAATAGAATATTTTTCCTTTTATGGCGTGATCCTTTAGGTTTTCCATATTAAATCGGTTGTGAATAAATCAATTAGAACAATTTTAATCTTATTTAAATAAATAAATTAAACTATTAATTTATTTAAATAAATAATATTTATTCTACAATAGGGATAAGCCTCCCTAGCGATTAACGATTTTTTAGAAAATATAGATTTCAACATTAATCATAAAAGAACCTTCGAGTAAATAGTTACCGTACAATTCAATCCTTCCACCCTACAATGTTTCAATTAAATATAAGACATGAAATTACTGTCAAGTCTTATTTTATTTAATTATACGTATTTCGATTCTTAAATGCACAACTCCAAATAATACAAATTAAAAACTCCTTTCTAATTTCATTCTGCCTTGGTCAAGGACTACTGGGTTGTCATTTATTGAATCATATATGACATTTCTCTTCTTTTACTAGAAGCGGTAGATTCTTTATTGATCATTCACTATCTCTATATATAACTTATATACCCAAGCATACCCTTTGATATACTCTAAGGGTCTGAAGGGACATGTCAAAGTATAACTTATCATATACAATATACTATGATGATTTCAAGTCTAAGGATCACTTGTACTACTATCACTACAGAAATTCCTATTAATAGGCGAGTAAAACTCTATTAGGTATTCCTTAGTGAGCCACTTTCAGTGTACTTATTCTCCAATAAGCACCTAAATACTTGCTTTAGTGTCTCCACACAAATGATCATGAGATCAATCATCTCCATCCAATGAGCAACCAACGTATGTACCAATCTATCCGAATTCACTAATCCCCTTTTTAGTAATCCATCGATTGGGAACATTTTAGTTTTTAAGCTATCTAAGAATTTAGATCTCATTAGCATGATCTCATCATTATTCTAAAAGCATTGCTTAAAACTATTGGTTTATCACATATTATTAAAAATAGCACCATGTAGATAAATTAAAGTCTTTAGTAAATGAATACTTTTATTAATAAACGAATAAGATTGTTACAAAGTATATGCTTTATAATCAACATGATTGGCTTGTGTGCATACTACTTGTAATCTCCTACTTGCACTAAAGTCAATCGTCATGGTATCTCATACCCTTATTCTCTAAGTGGCGATCATCCTGCTGCTGGATAAGCTTCATTATATGGATATGTAATGTTGTTCTTGAGATTCCACTATCTCTATATTGATTTCCTATTTTTCAATGATTCCTCTAATCAAATGAAAGTGCCGCAACACATGTTTAGATTCAAGATGAGGCTTAAAAACTATTCCTAGTTCTGTAATAAACTTTTCATCCAAACAATAAACTTGTAGCTTCATTTACAGCTATATACTTTGTCTTTATTACTAAACCAACAACTCTTTGCTATTTTGAATCTTTCCAATTCACTGCACCACCGTTCAAGATAACTATTTACCCAAAAGTGGATTTGATGTAGCCTTGGTCAGTTTGAAAAAAAAATTTAGTCTGTTAAGCCCTCTAATTTTAATTAAGACCCACCATAGATTTTAATCACATCCTTAGTGCCGGTTAAGTACTTTAAGATATTTTTCACTGTTTTACAGTGATCTTCTCCAGAATATGACCTATCAACATCAGGTCTCATACATTTCATTGCATACATGATTGTTGCTCATGAGATCTCTCTTTTAGGAGTCTGTGGAGACTATTAAGAGAGATACACTCCATGACTCATCAATATGAGACATCTCTTAGAGTTTGCTATGCTAAACGACTTCAGCATCAAATGAATATACGTTTCTTTGGTTAAGTCGAGCATCCTTTTAAATCTATTTATATAGATTTGTATCCCCAATTAAAATACTCTTTCCAAATCATTCATGGAGAATTGTTTAGATAACTTTATCTTTACTTATTGTAGCATTGGTATGTCATTTCCTATCCAAAATATATGAACATATAATACTAGGAATGTCACGACACTCCTACTGACCCTTTTGTACACACTAGGTTCATTCTTATTTTTGATAAAATCAAACTCTTTTGATTTTCTTATCAAAATAAATGTTCCATTTTTGAGAAGCTTGCTTCAATCCATTTTTCTGAATGTCTACAACCCTTACATCATCATATGTAACTGGATCATCATCTTCTATGATGTGTACCTCATCACCATCATCTATGATGAATCCATACCTCGTAGGTATCTTCGGTACTATTCCAGATTTACGATTCGGTTGTGGTACAATAGGTCTATCTACAGGTTCCTCTTATTTGACTTATAGTGCTTGGTGATTCTTGAACTCTTCAAGATCTATTATCCTCCCACTAGCCCCTTCAATGGTAAGCACCTTTATCTTAGAAAGGTAGATTGTGTCACAACAAACGCCTTTTGCTAAGTAGGATTATAGAACATATACCCTAGACTTACTTTAGGATGTCCCATAAATCTGCACTTATCAAATCTTGCCCCAAACTTATCCTTAGAAACCTTTTTCACATAAGCTAGACAACCCCTTATCTTAACATACTTAAGATTAGGAATCCTCCCTGTCCATAACTCTTACAAAGTCTTGGGGCTGAATTTTGAGGTTACCTTTTCGTATATATATAGCCATTTCTAGGTATTACCCAAGAAGGATACTGGAATGTGGGTAAAATCATTATGGACCACACCATATCCAACAAGGTACGATTTTTCCTTTTAGATACATCAATCAATTATTGTATATGAGTAGGCGTCCATTATGAGAAAACCATTTAAGATGATCTAGAAACTTATTGCACAAGTATTCCTTACTCGATCTAATCAAAGAATCTTAATACTTTTCAAATTAGTTTCACTTCTGAATTCTTTGAACCTTTCAAATAATTCATACTTGTATTTCATCAAATACAATCATTCAACCCTTTGAATGATCATCTCTTTTTCTTATACTAGTTTGTTCAATTTACAAAATAAATTTTCATGTAAGTCAAGTACACAAAGTCCATTAAGTAATATTCTAGTTCTATAAAAATATTATTATTATAAATAGAACAACAATTGTTCTTAAATATAATACCAAAGATTATATTTTCCAACAACAAAATAGAAATAATGTTTCTAACGAGAACTCAAATACAATAACAACTTATTGTCTTAATAGAATTTCCCGTAGGCAATGCTAAACAATAAGTTCATATGGCTAATGTAGCAACCTTTCTTCATTTCCCATACATAGGATTACTTATCCATTGTTTAGCTTTCTACTTCTGCTTAGTCCCTTCATAAATTTATATTTATAATAACCAAAACTGGTTTCCAATACCCAAGTAGAAACTTTACTTACTGAAAGATTTATTTTAATCATGAACAAAACTGTTTTTAACTGAAACTTCATTAAGCTTCTTTGGTTAGCCTTTGCAAGATGCTTCTCGTAGTTATTTTTCCAGTGTCCAGGCTTATTGCTATGGAAGCAAACTCCTTTACTATCCATATCAGTTTTGTTCTTATAATCCTTTGTTTTTAACTTTTCTATTTACCTTATTAGAATCGTTCTTTTTTTCAGAAGATCCTTTGGCCCCTACCAGTAAGACTTGGTCTTTCTTGGTTGGAAAATGACTCAGTATTTTCAACATATTAAGAAAATCAGCGAAGCTGATATCTAGCTTGTTCATATAAAAAATTACAACAATTATGAGAAGGAGTCTGGAGTGATTGCAAGATCAAATCTTGGCTCAACTCTCCATCCATGACAAAACTCGTTGTCCTAATTGTTCAATCAAATTGATCATATTAAGAACATTTGTTTGTACTGCAGTGTCATAGGTCATTCTAGATCAGAAGAGCTCCTTAGATATCTGATATCTTTCATTCCTACTTTCCTCACAATCAACTACATGATGTGCAGGAATATAGTAGAAGCATCCATAGTTTCATGCTGATGCTGAAGCTCGTTACTCATAGATGCGAGCATAATATATTGAGCCAATTGTGCATCATCTTGCCACTTTCTAAAAGTTGCAATCTCTTCCTCAGATGCATTGTCTGGAACCATTATAGGAATAGTGTAGACACTCAAAATTTTGCATTCCTGTTACTAACATTGTAGGAGGGCAGAATCGTCTTTTAGAGACAACCCTGGAGGACAACTCAGTTCAAGTCTCGGAGATAACCCCGAGATTTTCAGTGACAACCTCGGAGATAACCCCGAGGAATGCTTCCAGTTCCGAAAATAACACCAGAGGAGGCTGTTTCATCCTGGAGACAACCCCGGGACATTCAGTTCGCTATCTCAGAGATAACCCCGAGATATTCAGCACAGTCTTGGAGATAACCCCAGAAAACACAGTTCCAGTCTCGGAGATGACCCCGAGATACATGACAAACCTCGGAGACAACCCCGAGGGATGCAGTTGTAGTTCAAGAGATAACCCCAGAAATGCTTGTTTCAAATCCATGCGATTAGCTTCAACACTCGAAGATAACGCTGAGGCACTCAATCCAAGCTCGGATATAACCTCGGGAGGATAGGCACACCTCAGAGACAACCCTGAGGACATCCACCACGTACAGCAGCCCAATCTTAGAGATAACCCTGCGCAACGACTGCTACATCAGCCCAAACCGAAGATAACCCCGGTGAGGGGCAAAATCATCATTTTGATACCTCAATCCTACAAACGCGTCGTCTCAACATACACTCCACACAAAATGTCCTACAAGAACCGACTCCTCCAATCCCAAGTGACTATTACACAGGACAGGACACCGGATAGAATTTGAAGACTTGAAGACCTAGATATGGATCCATCTTCCTGACTTCATACAACCTTTAATCCCATGTCATTGTGTAGCTCTTGATAACAGCATGCCGAAAAAGGTCTTATACACCTCGATCGGATGCTCGAATTGAAGTTCTAAAAGTTTGAGCAGACATCACGTTGCACGTGTGCACGTACTTCGAGACGGCAAGACCCACGGAGCCCGGGGCACCCCGGGCAGCCGCAGGTGCATCTACAGTTGCTGCAGGTACACCTGCGGCTCCCCCCTCTATAAATAGAGGGCTTGGGGAAGCCATTTTGCATAGAGAAAAGGCGAGGAAATCTTGTCCAATTTACTTTGTACATACTATAAACTTAGTACTTTCTCATTTTAAACACTTGTGAGCTTATATTTGGCTATATTTTTACCGGTGGGAGCCGACTGTTCATCCATTTAAAGCTATTGAAGTCTTTTTTGGCAGTCCACTGTAAGCCTTCTTATACTTTCTAAAGCCTTTCTCCACTACTGTGAACACACAGTTGTTCACGTTGAGAGTTGTGTAGCGTGTTTATGCCCGGACTTCGGTCCGTGATTTTTATTTCTTTTTATATATTTATATATATTTATATATATATATATGGACTAACATTATCGAGTTATGCCTCGATTGAGACTGGACTCGCATCCGGAGTGTTTATTTGCTTATATATATATATATATATATATATATATATATATATATATATATATATATATATATATATATATATATATATATATAAATTGTGGTTGAACTCTGTTCGATGAGCTTGAATTTTATATCTGGAGCGTTTAATGCTTATATATATATATATACCTTTCGTCCTGCTTGGAGTCTACTTCGTGGCGGTTGATCGCTTTCGTTGTTTTATTTACATTTCGTCCCGCCTGGAGTTCATTTCGTGGCGGTTGATAGCTTATATTGCTTTCTTTACATTTTCGATCCCCCATGGAGGTGCTTCGTGGTGGTTGATCGTATATATATATATATATATATATATATATATATATATATATATATATATATATATGCAACTTTTATATATTTACATTTCCAATCTACCATGGAGGTGCTTCGTGGTGGTTAATCGTTTGTATATATATATATATATATATATATATATATATATATATATATATATATATATATATATATATATATATATATTTACAGCTTTTATATATATAACTGTTTACAGCTTTCATGTAAATTGTGGTATCATGTGAGCCTAGGAATCATGTGATCACAGATTCAGCCTGCTGAATCTAGATTCGGTTCCCGTGATGGACATTTTCAGCTGTACACGGCTTGTAAATTATTTACGGTGTTCGAATTTCCTTAGACGGCTCCCATGCCCACAAGGAGTTTGGCACTGATATGTACTTTATTTTCTCGAAGATGATTCGCATCTCAAAAATAAAAGTAATCAAGTCGAACATTAAAATGGAAGTATCAAAGGCCTCAATTACTATTGAGCATAAGGGTTTGAAAAAACCTCTTTTACAAAATATCATTGCTATATCTTGTCAAAATTAAACTTTTATACACAATTCAAACCCTTTGTATATAGGTGTAAACGGGCATAACACTACTTCCAGATAATTACACATTGATCCACACACACACACACACATTCATATAACAGTTTAATTGAAAAGTGATGGTCACCGTGGCAACACGGATCTCGGGGGGTGCCTAACACCTTTCCTCCGCATAACCTAGTCCCCAGACCCTAATGAATCTTGGTTTCACAGACTCGTTAAGCAGTGTCATATCACTGGGTCAATGTGCAAATCTTTTCTCGGTTGTGTTGGTACAACCATTTAAAAAACCAACATGCGACTCTTACAATTCAATCGTCGACATATACATATCGGACCTTTTCACAACTTGTTTTTTAAAACAAATCTCACCTAACATGAGAACACCAAAAGATAAGAACAGAAAAGGAACAATTAAAATCCGGACGTCGACAGGTGGTGACTCTACTGGGGACATCCAGTAAGAGGGCTTAAGCCACTACTACAAACTTTTCAAAACTGTTAATGCAATGGAAAAAATGATGAAAATGTGTACATGAATTCCCTTTTATATCAAAAGCTGTCATGCTATACTGTCATTAAAACAAACTGACATCCGTTTTGTGGGATAATACTCCTAAATGGACACATCACATAGCATGTAGCATTTATACATTCCCTAAGACTAAACTACATAAGTCTTTTTATAGGGCAACAATTGAACTAGTAAACCGTTCAAAATCCAAAAAGGCAACAAGCCTACAGCCAAGCATGGCTACACCTAGTCAAACTAATCCTGCTCCTGTGTCTCGTGAAGAGTTCGAAGGATTGAGTTATCAAATTACAGAGTTGGTTGTTCTGTTGAAAGAACTACATCAGTCTACTCAGGGTCCTCGAATGCCCATACACACAGAATCCTCTGCACAGGGAGGAACTCAGGGAACAAATAAAGAAGTTCTCACACCTGAGTTGGATACAACCAACAAAAATCCTAAAAACACCCTCAGAGAAGATCCAGACACCCGTGATATCAGGAAGAAAGTCCTTCAAATGGAAGAAACCATCCGTTCTATCAAAGGGATTTGAGCACATGGGAGTGTTTCATATGCTTACCTTTGTATTTTCCTTGGTGTGCATTATCCAGAGAAGTTCAAAACTCCTGACTTTGAAAAGTATAACGGGTTAGGAGATCCTTACACACATTTGAAGGTCTTCATTGGAGAACTCGGGTCTTATGCCGAGGGTGAAAAACTCTGAATGCAGCTATTTCAAAAGAGTCTGACTGGTGAAGTTAGGTCATGGTATACTAGATTAGACAATTCAAAGATTCATAGCTGGGAGGAACTAGCTCATGCTTTCCTCAGCCAATATAGTTTCCGAACTCAAATGGCCCCTGACCTGTATCAAATTACTAAAGTCAGGAAACAAACCAATGAATCTTTCAGAGAGTATGCTCAAAGGTGGAGGCACCTTGCTGCTCAAGTTGTCCCCTCTATAACTGAGTCTGAGATTGTAATGACCTTCATAGGCATACAAGAGGCTCCCTTCTACGAGAGAGTTTTAGCTGGCATTGGCAAACCATTCTCCGAAATGATCAAACATGGAGAAATGGCCGAGATGGGATTGAAGTCTGGAAAGATTCAGGACCTTGCCGCTCTCAAAGCTGTTGCTGAGCACATCCAGTCCGAAAATTATGGAAACAACCCCTAGAGGGTCCATAAAAAGAAAGAGGAAGATGTTTTCTTGATACTACAATGTCAGAAAGGCAGTCAGAATATGCCTATCCAGAGGAGAAATTACTCCCCCTTTCAAGCATATTCTTCAAACCCTCCATTGCCAAATGGTGGAGATGTCAGATGCAATCAAGTGTTCACACCCTTAGGGGACTCGCTCGAGAACATTCTTAATCTTCTGACAACTCAAAAGAAAATTACACATCTTCTTCTGCCAGCCAACCCGAATGGGAAGGGTTTTAATGCTAGTCAAAAATGTGCCTATCATGCTGGAGCTCCAGGACATGATACTCAAGATTGCTGGGCCTTGAAACACAAGATCCAGAATTTGATTGATAATGGTGAGATCGTGGTAGCAAAACCCGACCAACCCCACGTGTAAGACAACCCTCTTCCTCAACATAAAGAAGAAGAGGTTAACATGATTAATTGGAGTAGTGGACAGACTTCCCATTCCATTGTCGGATCTTCCCAAACTAGCAAGGATAGTGTTGAAAAGTGGGAGTATGCAAAGTTCCAATTTAATATGGAACAAAAAAAATAAATGCTCTGCTTGAGCAACTCAACCAATTGGGAGAACTAGTGGTACATCAACACCAAGTCACACGTCAATTATTCAGCCAGAAGCATGCTAGTCTTCTTCCTCTTGTTACAAATACTCCACCACGTACCGTGACGCCCTCAAATCCGGTACTTCCATTTCCACAGGATTCGGTGTTCACTGTATAAATATCATCTATCTATCTACCCATAATAAAAAAATGCAAACCATGCAATAGATAGAATTAATATCTTCCCTTAAGGGTTACAACATCTGAATAATAATAATACAATCCCAGGTTAAACTAACCTTAAACATCTGTGCGGAATCATAAACAAATAAGTCTTAAACAATAACATTAACTTAAGTTTTAAACAAATATATCGTCAAATAAAACAACAGGTCTTCGTCACTTGCTAACTTTGCCCTTGCCTTTACTAGTGGAAGGTTCATCAGTTCTTCTGTTCTTAACTACAATGTTATTATTAAGCAAGAGTGAGCACAAATGCCCACAAGTATAAAAAATGAAATAACAGTATAATAACATGCGAATAAATATAAGACATCTGAATAAAAACTCAACTTTTGAATCAAGAGTGAATAACAAGAATCAAAAAAATTTCGAGGGTCATAAGACCTTTAACTATGTCCTAGGTTAACAAGGGTTATACTTGAAACCTTTAATAGTCATAAGACTATGGACCTTCTTCTCGTACTTAGGGGGATCAGCCCTTAGTACCATACTGTGCATACTATCTTAACGCTAAAGCATAAATAATCCCCTATACATGGTTGTTCATCTTAGTTTGACATTCGAGTCCGCACCAAAGGAAGTTTGGTTTGGATAATTCATCAAGGGTTCTGAAATTTAGAACGCTCATCAACTATGGACTAGTTGAATCATTAAGGTTTCACTAGTCTAATAAGGTTCAACAATAATGATATTCAATTTAAATAATAATCTCAAAAAGTATACAATAGAACAATTATTGTATATCTAAATCATACTTTGAAAAGATAATCAATCTTTAATAAATCATTTGAACTTGAATAATAGTAATAATAGTTTATTCAAGGTAAATAATAAGCTTGAACAATAATGACAAGCAAGGTTAGGGAACTTGCCTCGTGCGTAGATTATACTTTAACTAATCACGTTCTTTGAATTAAATCCTACATACCATTCACATTCACAATACCAGTTAATTATAACTTAACTAATCATCATAAACTCATTCTCTTTGTCTACTTTGATTATTGACTATACTTAATCAATTTACCACTTTGTCACATAATTTGCACTTCATGAATTATCAAGCTAATTATGTATTCAATAATTCAATTCACATGTAATTATGTTATTTACATGTTAAACAACTATTTTATCATTTCATTATATTTCTAACATGTTTACATGTTCAATACATTAAGTTACTAACACATTGCTAGACTTAACATTTAAAAAAATTATATTTCTGGACATTCGGGAGAGTGGCGCTGCGGCGCCACTGTTATACTTGATATTCGCGCTGCGGCGCCGTGGCGTTGCAGCCGGACACATGGCACTGCGACTGGAATCTTGGCGCTGCGGCGTGGATGTTTAGGCATGAAACTGGCGCCGCGACGCGGCGAACCAGAAACTGTTCTGCAATTCGCGAAAATTGCAGAACACAGCCAAAAACTCCAATTTAATTTAATACTACACGAATTTAGACATACCCACATGTTATAATTCATGTATAATCATAATACAACATCTATAAAGTGATTTTAACCCATTAAAACATATAATCACAGAATTAAAACATAAAATTTTCCTCTGTTCTTGATGTTCTTGAAGTTTTTAACATAAATTCCTAAAATTCAACGTCACGAATTCGTTATAAAGCCAAATCCGTTCATTTAAAGTTTGGTCTCTTCGTATTAACATGCACAATAATATACGAGTGTAAAATCTACGAAAACATTTATGTTTGACATACTAAAATCACGTATAAGGCCATAAGGCCAAAAACCCAAACTCTGTATATTTTTGAAATAGCAAGTCATCAGATTAACGACACTTAGGATATGGAATCATGCAATATATATATAAAACATGTTATGCTACTCTTATTATTACATATATCCATTTAATAACACAATTTCTCAATTATAGAAACATAACAGAGGTTTGGAAAACCAAAAACTATGAAACCCAAAGACGTAAAAATAGAATTTGGGAAAGAAGAGATTACCCTATAGAGTATAAAAAGATGATTAATGATGATCCTTTTACAAGTATTTGATTGATTACACACTCATAATCTTTTATCAATCTCACAAATTCTCTCTGACTCTCAAATGCTCTCCTTCTCTATTTTCAGACTTAGACAAATAATGAAGAATAAAGAGAAGACGTATAATAATTAAACCAACTGACGCGTTGGTGGTTAGTTGCCCAGTCATGGTTTAACTGGTCCCAACTCCCTTTAGTGCCATGTTTGGCTAGATTAACATAATACAAAACTATTTAATTTAATAAAGCTTTATCATATAGTTTAATAAATGTCACACCCAATTGCACAATAATTCATATATCTTATTTAATATAAATAAAATATAATAATTTCTCATAAATTCACATAGTCATATATTTAATGTTCTCATAAATAAATAATGTCAAATTATTAATTCTCTAATTAATAATTAAATTAATTTAAATAACATTAGGCTTATTAAATATTTTTTCTAATACAATAAGCTCACATAACGACCTACTTCGAATAATAATTATTTTCTACATTAATTTAATAAATGTAACACATATAAATAAATTAAACTACCACAAATGCATCAAATAATTATTTAATCAAATAATTAAATCATCGAAAAAATATTTATTTAATTCAATAAATATTAGAATTTAATTACAAAATCTCGTTCGTCACATCTTTCCCCCCTTAAAATGATTCTGTCCCCAGAATTACGACTCAATAACTTCGACCCGTTACATTCTCCCCCCCTTACAAAGATTCTGTCCCCAGAATCGCTTACAAATAATTAAGTAAATAAATGAGGGTAATTCTTCATCATATTCCCTTCCAGTTCCCACGTAGCTTCTTCAGCGTTGTGGTTTATCCAAATTACCTTAACTGAAGGTATAACTTTATTTCTCAGAACTTGTTCTTTTCGGTCAACAATTTGGACATAAATTTCTTCGTAAGATAAATCTTTCTCAAAATGTAGGGGTTCATATTCAATTACATGATTGTAATCAGACTTGTAGGGTCGCAACACAGAAACATGGAAGACGTTATGGATATTCTCGAGTGCTGGAGGTAAGGCTACCTCATACGCAACTTCTCCGATTCTTCTCAGTACTTCAAAGGGTCCAATGAATCTTGGGCTCAATTTCTCTTTCTTTTCGAACCTGATCTTCCCTTTCCAAGGAGAGACCTTCAAGAAAACATAACTACCTGATTCAAATTCGATATTCTTACGATGTGGATCAGAGTATTTCTTCTATCGATCTTTAGCCGCTACCAATCGTGCTCGGATAACTTTGACTATTTCTGCCGTCTGCTGTACGAGTTCTGGCCCTAGCAATTGTCTCTCACCAACTTCATCCCAATACAGTGGAGTTCTGCACTTTCTGCCATATAAAACTTCATAAGGCGGTATGCCAATACTAGCGTGGTAACTGTTGTTGTAGCCGAACTCTACTAATGGTAGGTGATCATCCCAATTTCCTTTAAAGTCCATCACACAGGCTCTTAGCATATCTTCTAATGTCTGAATCGTTCTCTCACTCTGTCCGTCTGTTTGAGGGTGGTAAATTGTACTCATTCGCAATTACGTACCCATGCATTCCTGAAGACGTTTCCAAAAATTTGATGTGAAGCGCGGATCCCTATCTGAAACAATTGATACAGGAACTCCGTGCCTCGAAATAATCTCTTTTAGGTATAGCCTGGCCAACTGATCTAAGTTGAATCTTATTTTGATTGGAAGGAAGTGTTCAGATTTCATCATTCGGTCAACGATAACCCATATTGCGTCGTTGCCTTTCTGAGTCGTCGGAAGGCCAACCACGAAGTCCATTGTAATATGTTCCCATTTCCATTCTGGGATTTCCAACGGTTGAAGTAATCCACTTGGTCTCTGATGTTCTGCTGTTACTTTCTGATAGGTCAGACACTTGGCAACACATTCTACAACATCACGTTTCAAATTCGGCCACCAAAAATGTTGTCGAAGATCTTGGTACATTTTGGTAATACCAGGGTGAATCGAATATCATGAACTATGAGCCTCGCTTAAAATATCTTCCTTAATCTCTTATACTGGAGGAACCCAAATTCTACTCTCAAATCTCAGTATTCCTTCCTTATCCATCTTAAATCTCGGTTCGGTCCCTTCGGATATCTTCTTTTCCACCTTTTTGCATTCATCATCCTGAAGCTGATCCTCCTTCACCTTATCTAGTAAAGTTGTACCAGATTGCATCTGAAATAGCTTCTCATCAATATCCATTGGGTAATTTACTTCTAATTCCAATTCTCCATTTCCATAATTAGCTCTTCTTGAGCAGTTACCATAATCAATTTCTCATGACCATTTCTACTTAAGGCATCGGCAACCACATTCGCCTTCCCGGATGGTATAAAATCTTACAGTCGTAATCCTTAATTAATTCTAACCATCTTCTTTGACGCATATTCAAATCCTTCTATGCGAAAATATATTTCAGACTCTTGTGGTCCGTATATATCTCACACTTCTCCCCGTGGAGATAGTGCCTCCAAAATTTTAAAGCAAAAACAACTGCAGCTAACTCCAAATCATGGGTCAGGTATCTCTTCTCGTAATCCTTCAACTGTCGTGATGCATACGCGATGACTTTACCGTTTTGCATTAGCACACAGCCAAGTCCTTTATGCGACGCATCACTAAAAATAACAAAATTGCCTATATCATCCGGAAGAGATAACACAGGTGCTGTACTCAACCTCTTCTTTAATTCTTGAAAGCTATCCTCACACTTCTTCGTCCAAACAAATTTCACAGCTTTTCGAGTTAAATTCGTTAACGGAGTTGCGATCTTAGAAAAATCTTGAATGAATCTTCTATAATATCCCGCCAATCCAAGAATACTTCTTACTTCTGACGGCGTTCTCGGCTGTTCCCAGTTAATCACGGCTTCTACTTTGGATGGATCTACCGAAATTCTGTTTTTATCGATCACGTGACCAAGAAATTGTACTCACTCGATCCAGAATTCGTATTTCAAAAATTTAGCATACAACTTCTCCCTTCTCAATACTTCCAACGTTAACGTCAAATGTTCTTCGTGTTCTTCTTTGGTTTTGGAATATACCAGAATGTCGTCTATAAATACCACCACGAATTTGTCCAAAAACGGCTTGAACACACCATTCATTAGTCCCATAAATGCTGCAGGAGCATTCGTTAGACCAAACGACATTACTAAAAATTCGTAGTGACCGTATCGCGTTCTGAACGCTGTCTTCGGTACATCCTCTGGCCTCACCGTCAGTTGGTGATAACCACTCCTCAAGTCTATCTTGGAAAAGTATCTTGCTCCCTTTAATTGATCAAACAGATCGTCGATTCTTGGTAATGGATATCTATTCTTAATCGTGACCTTGTTCAGTTCTCTGTAGTCAATGCAGAGCCGCATCGATCCGTCCTTCTTTTTCATAAACAACACCGGCGCTCCCCATGGCGATACGCTCGGTTGAATATACTTTTTGTCTAGCAATTCTTGTAGTTTGACCATCAGTTCTTTCATCTCTAATGGTGCCATTCGGTATGGTTCCTTCGATATTGGAGCGGTTCTGGGTGCCAAATCGATCACGAAATCTACCTCTCTATCTGGTGGAAGTCCTGGAAAGTCGTCTGGAAAATACATCGACGAAGTCCCTCACAATCGGTATATCTTCTACCTTCAGATTCTCTTTTTGACTGTCGACTATGTAAGCTAGATATCCTACACAGCCTTGTCTTAACAACCTCTTGGCTTGCATCATCATCAGACAACTTTCTTGTCTAGGCGACTTTCTACCATAAAACACAACCTTTGACGGAGTCATAAGGTTAATACGCTTCTTCTGGCAGTCAATTACAGCCCCAAAATTTGATAACCAATTCATACCCAAAATAACGTCAAATTCCCCAAGCTGAATAGGGATAAGATCTACGTTCATGATATTACCCTTAATATCCACCCTACAGTTCTTAAACACGTACTTAATAGGAATTATCTCTCTATTCAAAATTTTTATATTCATGGGATATTCCAACTCATCCATAAACAAATCTAAACTATTAGCAAAGTCTTCGGATATAAAGGAACAAGTAGCACCCGAATCAAATAAAACATAAGCATTAATTTTATTAATCGGAATGATACCTGACACCACGTCACGAGACTGGATTGCGTCCTGCACTGTCATATTGAAAGTTCTGGCGGTCGGTTGGTTTGTTGCAGGTGGTCCAGTAATGGTTAAGGTATTTCCACTACTATTTCTACGGTTACCTCCTTGCACTGCTCCTCCTGATCCCTTCTTGGGGAAGTCTCTTGCTAGATGATCCTTAGAACCACAGTTAAAACAAGCACCCTTCTTTGGGTTTGGACAGTTTGGTGCTATGTGGCCTTCCTGACCACAATTGTAGCACACTTGCTTCCCTTTCATGCAAACTCCCAGATGAGCTTTTCCGCAGTTTGAGCACGCTTCAATTTTCTTCTTCTGTCCTCCTTGTTGACTTCCAGCTGACGAGTTATCCGTCCACTTCCTCTTCTAATTATGACTACCCCCAGTGTTACTCCCATCAGTCTTGTTATTTCCTTCACCTTCACACTTCTTCTTCTTCTTCTGCTCTTGATCGTACTTGGTCACCGCATCGCTCCCACCTTCAGCGAGGATATCCTTTTCTAGTACTCCGGCAAATGTGTTTATCTGAAACATTGACACCTTACTGTAAACCCAAGGCTTTAGTCCTTGTTTAAATCTTCTGGCCTTTCTTTCGTCAGTGTGTACTTGGTACGGGGCAAACCTTGCCTACTCATCGAATTTATCCGCGTAATCAGGTACGCTCATGTTTCCCTGCTTCAGTTCCAGAAATTGAATTTCCATCTGATTCTGCGAACTATTTGGGAAGTACATTTCGAAAAACATTTCTTTAAATCTCTCCCACGTAATTACACCTTCACCTCCTCGCACTTTGTTTGCTTGCCACCAGTAGCTAGCCTCAGACTTCAGCATAAACGTTGCGAAAGCGGTCTTCTGGTCTTCTCTAACCCTAGCAACGTCGAATACTTTCTCCATTTCCATAACCCATGTTTGAGCCTCGATTGGGTTCCTGGAACCTTTGAACTCTGGCGGTCCCACCGCCTTGAAGTCTTTAAACGTTGTGTTTGGTGGAGCTTGAGGTTGATTGTTCATTGCTCCCGTCAGTAAGTTCACCAACTGCTGAACAGGATTAGCGTTGGTGTTATTGTTATTATTGGTTGACTCTTCTTGAGCCGGTTGACATTGTTATCTTCTCCTTGGCGGCATATTTCTGATAAAATAAACGCTTATTAGAACTTTATTTATTTCTCTAAATAGTTAAGGCATTACTCAACAATTTAACACATCATCTCAAACAACTTAATATATTTAATTCAACTCAAAGTTTTAACATCAAACTATAGCATAACTGCTATTTACATCAACTATCCTGGAATAAAGAATCCACAGGATTTAAAATATTAACATATTTCTTTGTTCATAAACACATCGGAATTTACATATAAAAACTAATTAAGTCTTTCACATAATTAAACGGATTCTAATCCTGTCTATCAAGGTGTTGAATAGCCTTGCCACGATCCTCATCCATGATACGATACATCGTCCCGCGATCCAGCATATACGACGGAAGTCCTTCGAACTGGATAGGGTATCTCAAAACTCGTTCCTGAGCCTCATCCATTGCATGATTAAGTGTGGAGTATGTCTCTTCAAGCTTTGCCTTCTTTGCACGACTATCATCTTCTGCACGATCAGCTCGACGTGATTCTCTTACCCATCCTTCCTCTGCTATTTTCAGTCTTCCGGAGGTTTCTTTCAGTTCCTTTTTCAGCTTCTCTATCTCCTCGGTCTTATCTTTGGTTTGACCCTTCTCATGGACCAAATCCCATTCTACATTTCCCAATCGTGTGTGAAGAGTCGAAATCTCCCTCTCCTTCTCCTTTAAAGTAGACTGCTGAACAGTCGCTCGCTCAGTCAATTCCTGAACCTCGTCTTGTAATTCAACGTTACGGTCTTATAACGTGTCATACATCTCTGCATCAACGGTGTACCGTGGTAACTCCTCTTCTTCCTCTTCCTCATCAAACTCCTCCTCAAGATCCTCCTCAAGATCAGTCTCGGGCTCATATGCTCCTGACCAACAACGGTGATCAATGGAGATGACTCCCTCTGAACTAACTGTTCCCTAATAACATATATGTCTCGGGGCTCCTCCTCTGTAGGTACTATAGGTAATCGGGGTTCTTCCTCCCCAGCTTGACTAGCTTCTCCAACATTCGTCATCCTGACAACAAAATTTTAAGTTTTAGTTACTAAGTCGTACTAACGAGCACATAAATTAACACATAAACACATAATGTATTTTATTATCTTCAATGAATTACCAAAAAATCATTTCTTAAAACTCGACAAGAGCTTTCCTTTACTATCTTCTTTCTATAAGGCTACTACCTAAGGTTGTTCCCCCACCTAAGGTTCATAACCTACGGCTTTGATACCAACCTGTGACACCCCTAAATCCGATACTTCCATTTCCATAGGATTCGGTGTTCACTGTACAAATATCATCTATCTATCTACCCATAATAAAAAAAATACAAACCATGCAATAGATAGAATTAAAATCTTCCCTTAAGGGTTACAACATCTGAATAATAATAATACAATCCCAGGTTAAACTAACCTTAAACATCTGTGCGGAATCATAAACAAATAAGTCTTAAACAATAACATTAACTCAAGACTTAAACAAATACATCGTCAAATAAAACAACAGGTCTTCGTCACTTGCTAACTTTGCCCTTGCCTTTACTTGTGGAAGGTTCATCAGTTCTTTCGTTCTTAACTGCAATGTTATTATTAAGAAAGAGTGAGCACAAATGCCCACAAGTATAAAAAATAAAATAATAGTATAATAACATGCAAATAAATCAAAGACATATGAATAAAAACTCAACTTTTGAATCAAGAGTGAATAACAAGAATCAAAAAAATTCCGAGGGTCATAAGACCTTGAACTATATCCTAGGTTAACAAGGGTTATACTTGAAACCTTTAACAGTCATAAGACTATGGACCTTCTTCTCGTACTTAGGGGGATCAGCCCTTAGTACCATACTGTTCACAATATCTTAACGCTAAAGCGTAAATAATCCCCTATACAGGGTTGTTCATCTTAGTTTGACATTCGAGTCCGCACCAAAGGAAGTTTGGTTTGGATAATTCATCAAGGGTTATGAAATTTAGAACGCTCATCAACTATGGACTTGTTGAATCATTAAGGTTTCACTAGTCTAATAAGGTTCAACAATAATGATATTCAATTTGAATAATAATCTCAAGAAGTATACAATAGAACAATTATTATATAACTAAATTATACTTTGAAAAGATAATCAATCTTTAATAAATCATTTGAACTTGAATAATAGTAACGATAGTTTATTCAAGGTAAATAATAAGCTTGAACAACAATGACAAGTAGAGTTAGGGAACTTGCCTCGTGCGTAGATTATACTTTAACTAATCACGTTCTTTTAATTAAATCCTACATACCATTCACATTCACAATACCAGTTAATTATAACTTAACTAATCATCATAAACTCATTCTCTTTGTCTACTTTGATTATTGACTATACTTAATCAATTTACCAATTTGTCACATAATTTGTACTTCATGAATTATCAAGCTAATTATGTAATCAATAATTCAATTCACATGTAATTATGTTATTTACATGTTAAACAACTATTTTATCATTTCATTATATTTCTTGCTAGACTTAACATTAAAAAAAATACATTTCTGGACATTCTGGAGAGTGGTGCTGCGGCGCCACTGTTATACTTGATCTTCGCGCTGCGGCGCCGTGGCGCTGCAGCCGGTCACATGGCACTGCGATGCTGCGGTTGGAATCTTGGTGCTGCGGCACGGATATTTAGGCGTGAAACTGGCGCCGCGGCGCGGCGAACCAGAAACTGTTCTGTAATTCGCGAAAATTGCAGAGCACAGCCAAAAACTCCAATTTAATTTATTACTACACGAATTTAGACATACACACATGTATAAAGTGATTTTAACCCATTAAAACATATAATCACAGAATTAAAACATAAAATTTTCCTCTGTTCTTGATGTTCTTGAAGTTTTTAACATAAATTCCTAAAATTCAACGCCACGGATTCGTTATAAAGCCAAATTCGTTCATTTAAAGTTTGGTCTCTTCGTATTAACATGCACAATAATATACGAGTGTAAAATCTACGAAAACATTTATGTTTGACATACTAAAATCACGTATAAGGCCATAAGGCCAAAAATCCAAACTCTGTATATTTTTGAAATAGCAAGTCATCAGATTAACGACACTTAGGATATGGAATCATGCAATATATATATATATATATATATATATATATATATATATATATATATATATATATATATATATATATATATAACATGTTATGCTACTCTTATTATTACATATATCCATATAATAGCACAATTTCTCAATTACAGAAACAGAACAGAGTTTTTGAATGCCAAAAACTATGAAACCCAAAGACGTAAAAATAGAATTTGGGAAAGAAGAGATTACCCTGTAGAGTATAAAAAGATGATTAATGATGATCCTTTCACAAGTATTTGATTGATTACACACTCACAATCTTTTATCAATCTCACAAATTCTCTCTGACTCTCAAATGCTCTCCTTCTCTATTTTCTGACTTAGACAAATAATGAAGAATAAAGAGAAGACGTATAATAATTAAACCAACTGACGCGTTGGTGGTCAGTTACCCAGTCATGGTTTAACTGGCCCCAACTCCCTTTAGTGCCATGTTTGGCTAGATTAACATAATACAAAACTATTTAATTTAATAAAGCTTTATCATATAGTTTAATAAATGTCACACCCAATTGCACAATAATTCATATATCTTATTTAATATAAATAAAATATAATAATTTCTCATAAATTCACATAGTCATATATTTAATGTTCTCATAAATAAATAATGTCAAATTATTAATTCTCTAATTAATAATTAAATTAATTTAAATAACATTAGGCTTATTAAATATTTTTTTAATACAATAAGCTCACATAATGACCTACTTCGAATAATAATTATTCTCTACGTTAATTTAATAAATGTAACACATATAATTAAATTAAACTACCACAAATGTATCAAATAATTATTTAATCCAATAATTAAATCATCGAAAAAATATTTATTTAATTCAATAAATATTAGAATTTACTCGTTCGTCACACGTACTCCAGAAAATGAAACACTGGAGGATAAGATTGCAAAAAAAGAACAAATACCAAAGCCCGTCGGGACTTTGCCAATAAAAGGGAGTTCACATACCTTGGCCAACCGATGGAAGAGATATTGTAGATGCTGATCAATGAAGGAAGAATCACAGCTCTGCTACCTCCAATCAGCCCGCGTTCAAGACTGTTTGATTTTAATGGAGTGTGCCAATACCACTTCCACTCTCGCGGTCACAGCACAGAAGAATGATGGGCACTCCGCCACCTTATTTAGAATTTAATTGACAACGGTGTCTTATAAATTGTAGATGATGATGATGTAGTACTAGAGAGTGGGGATGCATTTCCTACAAAGTGGAAGGAAGTCATAGCGGTAATATCTTCAGAGACAGATTCAGCCACCCCTTCATATATAATTCAACCTATTCAGCTCAAAGGGGTTGTAAATCCTTTGAAAGTTGTTGCATCAGAGCCAATCGTCTTACCTTGCAGATCACAATATCCTGTTGTCAGCTTACAGAAAGTTCCATGGAATTATGGAGAGGTTGAAGGATTCACATCTCATATAACTGCTGCAGTGTTGAAAAAAAATCCACTATATCTTCCCCAACGGGTGATGAATCCTACCATCAAGACAAAAGGGAAGATTCCCATGGAAAAAGCGGAAGAATTTATCCGTGCTATGGGCCATAATGAAGCTAATGTGGTTTTAAGCTTAAGAGAAGCTCCACATCAAATTTCCATACTGGACTTGGTTTTCTCTTCCGAAGATCACAAGAAGATCTTACTCATGGTTTTGGAAGAAGCCCACTTGCCCAAGTCAATAAATGTTGAGAAATTCCAGCATCTGATGGATCACATTTTCAACAATAATGTGATATCTTTCATTGACTATGATATACCCCCCGAAGGGACCGGTCATTACAAGCTGTTGCACATAGCGGTTTTATCTTCCGGATACTTGGTGGGAGGAGTTTTGATAGATGGAGGGTCATCTTTGAATATCTTTCCTTGTGCCACTTTGGTGAAGATGAATATCAATCTTAACCGAATCCGCAAAAGCCATACAATCATTAAAGCTTTTGACGGATCCCGACGAAACGCTGTCGGAGAGATTGAACTTCTAGTGGAGATTGGTCCACATACATTCTGCATATCCTTTCATGTACTCAAGATAGATACAGGATACAACCTGATCTTGGGGAGACCGTAGATCCACATGGCTGGGGTCGTCCCCTCCACCCTTCATTAGCAACTTAAATACATTATCAACAATAGCATAGTCACTATTAATGCTGAGCCGGAATGTCCTGAACAAAGTGATATACCTTTCATCAGCTTCAATGCAGAAGTTGAGCCCGTCAGTTTTCATGCCCTAGAAGTAAGCAACACTCACTACCATCCCATTGGGGCACCACCTTGGATACCACAAATTTCTGTCGAGGTAATGTCGGCCACTCAAGAAATGATGTTATTGGGTTATCAACCTGGACAAGGGTTGGGCAAAGATCATAAGGGCATTAAGTGCCCTAATTTAAATTTCGAATCAAACAGGGACAACCGGACTAGGCTATACTGCTAGTTCCAGTTGTAAGAATCCTCATAAGTACAAACAGATTCCTTCAGCTTCAGCCACACGACGATTATCTCCAGCTACAGTTCCTGAGCCTGTACGGTCTCTGGTAAAGGTGTCTGCATATGTAATGGCTATATTATTTCCTAACCGATACCGGTAAAGGGGAAAGAAGTCCTGGTTCCATATCTCGAACTGGAAGAAAAGGAACGGAGACGTAAACAAGATATAGTCAGGAGGATGTCAAACATACGCATCATTGTCCATGATGATCACACAAATAGATACACCCCAGACGATGATTGTCCAGACATAATGGTCATCATTCGGAAAAAGGAGGACGATGTCAGCCCCTCCATCATTGCAGTCCATAAGGACTTCACCCTTGACAATTGGAGCAGCACTCCTTTTATTAGTCGATAAGGGTAAAACGAGCAAAGACTCCTTCTGCCCTATAGATAATAATAACTGCTTACTTTTCTGTACAGTATTAGCAGTTGTTTTGTCAGTACATGCTAACACTTTGTATGATTGAACAGTTTCATATATTAAGTGAAAGCATATTTTGTTTTAGGACTCTAAAGTTAGATGTGCCTATACTTGCTGATGAGGTGCATTTTCTCCACAAGGACTATAACTTTGATGTAAAGTTGGACTCAGACTTGATGGAAATACAAGAGAACATTGAGATACCTCAGGAGATCAAAGAATGGGTCGAAGACAAACCCAAACCAAACCTTGATCAAACCACTCCATTCAATCTTGGAACATTAGAAAGCCCTAAAATAATCTAGATTAGTACAGACCTCAACCCAAACCAAACCTTGATCAAACCATTTCATTCAATCTTGGAACCTTAGAAAGCCCTAAACTAATCTAGATTGGTACAGAACTCAACCCAAACCAAAGGAATGACATGGTTACACTATTAAACCAATTCCAGGATGTGTTTGCATGGTCTCATGAAGACATGGTGGGTTTGTCCACTGACATTGTCATTCATCGCCTTCCCATCAAAGAGGGATTCAAGCCAATCAGACAGAAGCTCAGGCGAATAAAACGTGAGTGGAGTTTAAAGGTTAAAGAAGAAATTATGAAATAATTCCAAGCATGCATCATCATGGTGTCCATATACCCTGAATGGCTATCCAACATAGTCCCCGCGCCTAAACTAGGAGGAAAGGTGCGAGTCTGCGTGGATTACCGGGATCTGAATAAAGCTTTCCTTAAAGATAGCTTTCCCATGCCATTTATCCACATTCTCATTGACAATACTGCTCAATACGACATGTACTCCTTTGCTGATTGCTTCGCGGGGTACCATCAAATCATGGTTGCTGAAGAGGATCATGAGAAAACTGCATTCATCACTCCTTGGGGAACCTTTTGCTACAGACGGTTGTCTTTCGGCCTCATCAATGCCGGAGACACCTACCAGCGAGCCATGATGGCTCTTTTTCACAATTTAATGCATAATGAGATAGAGATCTATGTAGATGACATCATTGTCAAGTTTTGAAGGGAGGAAGACCACTTAGACCATCTTAAAAAGCTCTTCAACAGGTTGCGTAAGTACAGCTTGAAGTTGAATCCAGCCAAGTGCGCCTTTGGCGTTAAATCAGGTAAGTTGCTAGGATTTCTAGTCAGCCATAAGGGGATTGAGCTGGATCCCACCAAAATTCGGGCCATTACAAAAATGCTCATTCCTCAGACAGAGAAGGAAATACGGGGATTTTTTGGAAGAATCAATTTTATTAGCTGATTCATCTCCCAACTTACATCAACCTATGAGCCTATTTTCAAGTTGTTAAGGAAGAACTCCTCCATGAAGTGGAGTGATGAGTGTCAGAAAGCCTTCCTTAAATCAAAGCGCAGTTAGTCAAAGCTCCTGTTCTGGTACCACCCAAGGATAATGTTCCCATATTCATATACCTGTCCATAAGTGATAATGTCATGGGCTGCATGCTGGGATAGAAAGACGATAGAGGCCAATAGCGAGCTATCTACTACCTCAACAAAAGATTCAGCAGTAGTGAACACAAGTACACTCTGATTGAAAAGACTTGTTGTGCTTTAGCATGGGCTTCCATGAGGTTACAACATTACCTCCATGGTCATACAACCCATCTCATATCCCACGTGGATCCTCTCAAGTACGTGTTCAGTAAACCTATGTTGAATTGTAGGTTTTCCAGATGGCAGTTGATCCTACAACAATTTAACATTGTCTACGTGATGCAAAAGTCCATTAAAGGTCAAGGAATTGCGGATCAACTGGCTGCCGCACCTTTATGGGATTTTAAACCCTTGGAAACATACTTCCCCGATGAAGGGGTAATGACAGTTCAGCAACACCATCAGTACGATGCATACCAAACATGGAAGATATATTTTGATGGAGCTGTAAACATGGAAAGATCTGGGGCTGGAGCAGTTCTAGTGTCCATTACGGGGGAGCAGTATCCCTTCGCCGTCAAATTACAGTTTGCCAACACCAACTACACAACTGAGTATGAAGGCTGTATCATGGGGCTAAAACTTCCCAATCAATGGGCATCAGATGGTTAATTATCTTTGGGGATTTCGAATTGGTAATCAGACAAACCACAAGAATCTATCACACCAAAGGTCTACACTTGCTGCCTTACCATCGACATGTTTTACAGATGGCCTCGGAGTTTAAAGAAATATCCTTCCTCCACATTCCTGAGAAAATGAATGATTTTGCGGATGCGCTAGTAACCTTGGCCTCCTTGATCAATATACTTCACAAGGAAAACATGCTAACCCTTATACTTGCCCAAAAAAAAGGCATTAGCCTATGGGAACTACATTGGAGAAGTATCGAATGAGCTACCTCCCATCCAACACCCTTGGTATCAGCATATCAAGGAGTACTTACAAGATGGATCTACACCCGCTGAGGCGAGCCCAACCGAAAGAAGGCGGATCCATCAACTGGCTATGAAATTCTACCAGAACGGAGATGCACTTTATAAAAGAGATGCAGGATTAGGTCTCCTCAGATGTCTGGACAAGGACCAAGCTTAGAGGCTTATAGATGAAATCTATGGTGGAGTATGTGGCCCACACATGAGCGACCCCCTACTTATAAAGAAGATCCTAAGAACAGGGCATTACTGGCTCTCTCTCAAGGCTAACAGTGATGATCACGTCAAGAGATGTTACCAATGCCAAATTTATGGGAATGCTATGCACGTCCCTCTAAGGGAACTCCACAATATGAGTTCGCCCTGGCCCTTCTCAATGTGGGGGGATGGACGTGATCGGGCCCATCGAGCCCAAAGCCAGTAATGGGCATCAGTTTATCTTCACCATGATCGACTACTTCACCAAGTAGGTAGAAGAGAAGCAGCCTCCTTCCCTAGGGTTACCAAAGAACTAATCATTGCTTTCATAAAAAATAATGTCGTTTGTCGATATGGACAACCAGAGGTGATTGTGTCAGACAACGCTAAGAACCTTAACAATAGAATGATGGAGGAGTTGTGCAGTAAATTCCACATCAAACATCTCAACTCCATCATCTACCGTCCAAAGATGAATGGTGTTGTTGAAGCGGCTAACAAAAATATCAAGAAGATCATGCAAAAAATGTTCACTAATCACAAAGGATGGCCTGACTTATTGCCTCTGACTTTGTTAGCCTACAGAACATCAATGTGCACTTCCACTGGGGCAACCCCCTACTAATTAGTCTATGGGATGGAAGTAGTACTTCCAATAGGGGTGGAAATGGAATCCCTCAGAGTGTTGGTAGTCGCTCAGCTGGATGAAGACCAATGGTTACAGGACAGGTATCACCAATTATCTCTAATAGACGAAAGGCAAAGTGATGATATTTTCCATGGTCAGTTATACCAACAGAGGATCTCTAGATCCTACAATAGAAAAGTCCGGCTACGACAGTTCAAACAACATGACTTGATTTTGAAGAAGATCATTGACAACCAAGATCAGTCTAAGGGAAAATTTGCCCCAAATTGGGAAGGCTCGTTTATTGTCAAGGAGGTATTAATAGGAGGTGCTCTCATATTACAGGAAATGGACGGCGATGAATTTCTGCAGCTTATCAACCCGGACATCGTGAAATGGTACAATGTCTGAGGTCATCATCAAGAAAACATTCGGGTTTTGGATCATCAGATCCCCAATCATTTCAGGTTTTCTAACCCTTGACTACATATAACTTCTCATTACACGCATCTGCCCCATCAAGGACAAACACACTTTTCCAACCAGCAGCCTGGTTTTAGATCGCTAGATCATTCTCTAAACTTGGTTTTGAATCCCTACTCAACTCTAATTATCCCGCCAGGGATTGAACCTTTCATACTTGCAGTTTTACCCCACTAGGGATAAGACATTTCACGCATGCAGTTTGTCCTGTACATAGGACTAAACTTTCTCCCCGGCAGTTTGTCCTAAACATGGGATCAAACTTTTCATTGGCTGTAAATCGTCCTAAACATGGGGTGAACTACGCCGACCTGATCTCTTTGATACACGGGAGTACGTAGATACCCATTTCATATGGTCTGGTCGCAATAAAACAAAAACATTTCTACACCTTTCTCTACAAAAATAAAAATAAACACATTTCTACACCCTCTTTGCCACCCTATATCATTGAACCTCTTACACCAGGTTCAAACTACGCAGACCTGATCTCCTCTTCAATAGGAGTATGTTGGCAGTCATTCATGGTTCGATCTTACCCCCTACCAAAACACAAACACTTGTACACGGTATTGGGATCATCATTCAATACACCACATATCATTGGCTTCAGACCAAAATGATGGAACTACCTAATCTCCCCATGTAAATGGGAGAATCGGCGACCATTTGTGGTGCAGTCAACCTCAGAGAGGAAAATCACATATAAATACACCAGTCCCAAGACACCAAAGAAGGTAGGGGATACACACAGATCAATGATCCATTCTGAAAGATCATGAGGCATTTCAATGTTCATCCATCAAGGAGGAGTTCAGAATACATCTAGATCACAAGCCCTGAAGAAACAGGCAAATATCAAGCAAGTGGCAATGCATAGCTAAAAAGGAAGTGATCATAATATATTTCTCTGCTATATATAATGTTATTTGATATATACAATATGTGTTGTACATGACAAAATGGCTAAGCTAGTCTGTGCAGGAAAATACCAATACATCTACAAATCAGTGTGTATGCGCACTATCAAGCCTAACATGGCATCCCTCTCAGAAGGAGGTAATGATGTGATCTCCTGTATAAGGGTCTCTACGCGAGTTAACATATACACAGTCAACTTCATGGTGGCACTATGCTCATCAATATATGCACGCATCTCTACAATGATGCCAGTAGTAGTAGTAAGGGACCTCACTGTGGTACTGTCTGTAACGGCTACATCTCGGGCAGATATGGCACTATCCCGCTCAACTATCACTGTATCTCTAGCTTATCTGGCCTCATCCCGCTCAATAATAGCGGTATCCATAAGAGCTAATGCCTCAATCTCTCTCTAATAGAGTGGCATCTCTCCCATCAAGAGCTGTCAACATCAAGGCCCTAGCCTGATCTCTCTCAAAGGTCATTAGATGAAGACTCTGCTCGAAATACTGTGTTGAATGCTGAATCACAGTGACACTCGTACTGGGAGAATCTACAAGTGATGCTGGCAACCCAGTGAATGGCTCCTCCGCGGTGTGAGAATTAATGTCCTCCAAGGGATCTCCACCATCTGAATCAATCTCCGACACTATAAATACTACCACAACCGATATAGTCTCTGTATCCATCTACGCAAAATACTCTGACGAATAGCCCAGATGGCTGACAGTAAACTCAGCACTCTCACGCTGATCCCAACAGGTATAAACCCTGGATCGGTCCTCTGCTGACAAATGGCGGGAAGCCACACGCTGCCCTAATGCCCCCTCAAAAGGATGGAAATCCTGGAACTGGTCAAACTGTGACATCACAGCCAGTGGGTGGTAGGTAGTCAAGCGTGACATAAACCACACATATAACGACCAAGCTGCCTATAAATACCCCTACAGGATAGATACTGCAAAATATGGCCGACCTCAACGTCTCTACCACGATCATCAGAATGATGGTATAACCCTCCCTGAGAGCTCTCACTTCCATGATGACACATATGTCCATCTCATCCATATATCGTGGCATATACACGTATGCCATTACGCATATCACGAGTACATCCACTCTGGCCATATGCCACCAACTCCGCCAGACGACAAGGTTGTCTAACTAAACAGGGTCGAGGCACTTCAGAAGCCCTCCTTCGCACACCTGAAGTGGTCCTGCGAGAACTACTCGGCTGATCTGGATCCATAATATCTAGACACAAGTCTCCAAAATTACCTCAGAAAGGGTGTGGTAAATTCTAACCTGGGGCATTTTTATGCATTTTATGACTACATGCATGCATGCATTACTTTAACATACGACTACAGTAGAGTTAAAAATACATGACTACCCAATGCCTAGACTTTTGGAAATTTTTTGCTAGAGTCTCCTTTGTAATAAGGACAGTCCACATGCACATAGGCATGACTAGGTGGCCATTCAGTAGCACACCTACCCACAATCATAAACATCCTATAATGCATGAACATTTCAAAGTCCCAATCCATAAGGGTAGCCTAATTACCAGGATTACTTTTCTTTACTACCTTTGCTCATTTATCCTCAAATAGGATAAGAAATAGCAGAAAAAGTTACCAATTTGATTATTTCAAAAGTTAAATTTTTTCACATCATTATGTTCAGCATGGTTTAATACTAACATTTACTATGTTGAATATTTTTTATCAAGTCATATGAGCATGCATATTCACTACTATGTGTTTAGACGCATTTCATATGATAACTCATTTTCCAATGGACAAAAACTGGAAAAGAAGACATGCACACGTTACCAGGACAGTGTAGAACACTTGTACGGTGACAAAATTTGTAGAAAGATGCCCGAACTCAGCAGATCTGAAGAAGAGCTCTCGAATTTCCTATGCGGCACAACTTGAAAGTGAATTGTGAAAGCAACAGGCACTTTTAATAAGCCACCCACGACTGGCCGCAGGTGTACCTGCGGTTTTTGTCGCAGATTGTACCTGTAGCTTATCATAGATTTACCTACGGCTGCCCTGGGTGTGACCCACCCCTCTGCCTCGGTCTAATCGAGTTGTAAAGGTGTTCTCACAAGTTGAAAAAGTTAAATCAGGAAAAAAGTTG